>BCLF01000034.1:1011992-1027397 GCA_001602275.1 Zoysia japonica | reverse complement strand
GGTCAAGATTTAGGTGTTTGAAACTACAAATGATTGCAGTTTTTGCAATACTATGGTTTCTAGAGATGCAAAGTTTATTACATCTAATGATCCAAACACCCTATTTTCCAAAACCAGAGTATATTGCTAAACCATACTCCCTCAAATTGTAAGTCATTATGGACTCCTCTAGTTTTCCCAAATTATAAGTTGATCACAATTCTCGATGCACCTTTATCTCTTCTCAATACTTCTCCATCTCTCTCTCTCTCTCCTTTTGTTTTCAGTACATCCTTCCTTTTTTTACTCTCCTTAATTCCTGTGCCTAGTCCCAAAATGACATAAATTGGGACAAAGAAATTATTATTTTTTTTCAAAATTTTATAATTACTCTGTACACAAGGCTGGTTTTATGGGTGCTGTTTATATCCATAACTGTACTCACCTTTGTTTATCTTCAATTGCAGAAGAAAAGAAAGAGAAGATCTAAAGGAAATGGCAAAGCAACTTCTGAAGCTGCTTCTTCAGAGAAGGTAATGAATGTTATAAATTTTTTGAAATTCTTGAGTTCCCTGTGACCCTGCTGCAAATCAAAATTTTGAACAACTATTCTGTAGCGTGGCAATATGTGTTCTAGAGGTGCTTATATTTTGAATGATCAAATCCTGTTTCCTTTTTTTTTATTTGCTTGTATATGTAGTTACCATTGTGATCTATCTAGAAATTTCTGGTAATCATTTACTGCCTTTTTAGTGCGTATGGCAAACCTCATATAAAGCTGGGTCATCTTATTGGGGCAATATGGAAATAGATGTGTGCATGCTATATATTAAGCTATTGTTGGTTTCTTTTTACTGGGCTTATTCCCTCAGCACCTGAATGTTTACACTATTTGCCTTTCCCTTCAGTTTTCCATTCTTGCAATTGGATAACATCAACCGAATGTTTAAGACTACCTGTTTTGCAACACTAGCCTAACAATAGTAATTGAATCCTTATGCGTGCTTGTCTTATTGAACAGAAAAGAAAGAGGGGCCAGAAAGAAGCAGCTGAAGTTGAGAAAGAAGATGAAGATGATGCAGGTTCTGGTTCTGAGGATGCATCTATGGGAGAAGGTGATGGGGGTTCTGAAGCAAATGATGCTGGGAGTGAAGAATCTGATGAGCCTCCAAAGAAGCAAGCAAACAAAGAAGCTGGGTCTAAGACTAAGGATAGGGATACACGAAAAAAGCCTTCTGCAAAACCTGAAAAAGGTGCATCAAAGCCTTCTGAAGACACTAATGATAACAAAAAGGTTGGCAGGAGAGCCAAGAGTTTGAAGGAAAGTGATATGCCTTCAGATTCAAACAAGACCAACAAAAATGTTTCTAAATCCAAAAAGAATGAAGCCCAGAACAGTAAGGTGGGCACTAAGGATGGTGCCAAGCTATCCAATAAAAGTAAAGGTAAATGGATTGTTAGTGCTGTGGCAGGCAGTGTCACTGACTGATCTTTGCTAATCTTTTTTTGTTCTTGATGCATACTAGTGCCAAACTAAATTTTTGTGAAATTCCAATTTGGAGCAACAAAGCATGTGAAATTCCAAACTAAACTATTGTTTTTCTTTCTCTGCAGGAAAGGGCAAGGGTGGTGCAGATGCTGGGTCTGCCCCAACCACTGAACAGCTGCATGCTGTTGTTAGCACCATTCTTAAAGAAGTTGACTTCAACACGGTTAGTGAATAGTTATCTCTTGTGCATGGTTCATCTTTTTGTCCTTGCCTATTGTTCTGACTGATTATACTGTCATGTAGGCTACTTTGGCAGATATTCTCCGACAATTAGGTACTAGCTTTTGGTTCTTTTGTAAGTTGTGTTAGGATAGACATGAAGAAATTGTTGATGTCTATTCAAACTGAAGTTCTGATTGGTGAATGTACTGACATGTTGATTATAAACCCAGGGACACATTTTAATATGGACCTCATGGACAGAAAAGCAGAAGTGAAGCGCATTATAGAGGAAGTGATAAACAGTATGTCTGATGATGAGGATGGTGATGATAACTCAGAAGATGAAGCAGAAGGCAATGGTAAGGCAGAGAATTCAAAGGATGATCCCAAAGGAGGTGAAGAAAAGTAATTGACTGAACCAGATATGCTGTGATCAGACCAGTCTCTTGTAGTATCTGTGTAGATCAAAGGATCATTTCATGCTAACGTTGCTGTGTGGGAGGTTTGGTCTTGTACCATTGGGTAACACAACGAATTGGTAAACCTGGGTTGTACAAGTCTGTTAACCAATTCATAGCCATACACCTAGTTGTTGTGCTTGACTTGTTAGTGAGCTTTAGTCTAGTAACTGGTCATCTACAATAGCTGTGCGTTTGATAACTCTGCTTAGGTAGCTAGCCTGACTGGAATATTTCTTGTTTGTTCTTCCATTTATTAATGTAAAACCCTCTTCCTTAATCGTTTCTGCTTCCTGCATATTCTTATGTTTTGTCATTGCAAGGTTGTGCTTAGCATCTGTATGAGACTATTTTTTTTTGTCTAACCTCTGTTGGTGGATTTGAACTGTATTAAGCTATGAAGAGCGCAATACATTCAGATGCTTGGTGTAATGTGGGCGCATATTTGCTGATATATAGTTTGTGGTAATTTCGTGATTCTGTTGCGGGCTCTTGTATGAGTTGAAATGGCTCTTTGTGATCTGGAACTTCTGCAGGGACGCACAGGATACAGATGCTACAGGCTACATTGAACAGACAAATCGTATGTCTATTGCATCCGTTTCATTGGTCCTTGTAATAAAATTGTTTCCCTGTCTCGTTTTTCCAGCTCAGTGCTGAGTGCATGAATTCTGGATTTCAGAAGAATTGTAAATATGCTGTGGGCCAAAAATGTTGACACTTTTTCTAGGTCGATACGGTTAGATGCTGCCATAACCTGTAATCCGGATTTCCGGAATGTGCCATGTTAGGTGGTCTTGTTCAAGATTCAAGAACACGAGTTAGCAATCTGCAAACGGTGCACCAGTCATCTCAAACTCTTTTTCTCGATGCTTGCCATTTTCACTCGCTTCCTTCGGTGGATATCCGAAACATAGATTATCCCATATCGGTCCGTTTCGTGAATCAATCTGGGCTGGACGTACGATGTTGCACTTCACATGCCCTTCGGATTCTCACCTTCTGGCGCCTGGCGGCGTATTCGGATTCTCACCTTCTGGCGCCTGGCGGCGTATTGTGCTTCGCTCAAATCGAATATCTCAATCTGCTCGTGCATACTCTCAGAAGAAAGGTGCCCCACAATAAAACCCCCAATGCTCTTATATGCTCTTCTCTCTTCAGTTCTTACACGTAGTGTGTCGTAATCAACCGCCGATCCAATTACAGCACGACGTTAGAAGCGTTGTCCGGTTTCGTGTGGAGCGGGCGCTTTGGATGGGTCCCTCGAGTCGAGGCATGTTTGCCGTGGACGGGCGGCAGAGGTTCGCGCCGCCGCTGCCGTTCGCCGTGCGTCTGGTGTGACCGACACGACGCGCACGTGCGGTCGGTGGTGGACTACTTCGAGGCGCGGCCGTCGCTGGCGTCGACGCTGCTGCTCACGGCGTGGCCGCGGCTGCATGCCGTTCCATTACTATTCAGAAAGTTGGGAACAAAGACTATTGATTCGAAACCCATGCTGAGACGGCACACCTTTTTTCATAAAAAAAAGTATTCCAATACTTAATCATATCAGTTACTTTTAGAAGCTGTTTGGTTAGGCTATATTGCAACGTAAATGGGTTACGGTGGTATCTAAAAACGTTGTTTCACGTTTGTTTACACTGGTCTGTAATTTGATCACAGTGTCATCCGTTCCGTCCCTTCGTAATCTCGATGCTGCTCCACCACCACAGGGAACGAATCCTTTACGTCCGACTCGATTCGTTTCCTCATTCAGGAATCGACGGCGACGGCTTCAGTAGAGGCGACAGGGTGGTAGCGGCGGCCTCCTCTCCTCGACTCCTCGTGTCGCAAGCCGCGGCGGCTTCGAGGCACCGAAGCAGCGGGCGGGCCAGCGGGGAGCGGCAGTGGCGGCGGCTTCGGCAGCCAGTCAAGAGGCGGCGGCTTCAGGCGCGGTGTTCGCTGGCGGCGGCGGCGGCTTCGGGCGTGGAGACAGCAGCCTCGGGCTCGGCGCAGCTGGTGGCGGCGGCGGCGATGTCGGGGCTCGGCGCTGCTGGAAGCAGTGGCGGCTTTGGGCGCGGAGACGGCAGCCTCGGGCTCGACGCAAATGGTGGCGGCGGCGACGTCGGGGCTTGGCACCGCTTGAAGCGGTGGCGGCTTTGGGCGCGGTGACGACAGCCTCGGGCTCTGCGCAGCTGGTGGCAGCGGCGACGTCGGGGCTCGGCGCCGCTGGAAGCGGTGGCGACTTGAGGGCGGCTTCAGGCGCGGAGGCAGCGGCCTCTTTGGGGCTAGCGCAGCTGGCAGCAGCGGCGTCTTCAGGGCAGCTTCGGGGCTCGGCGCAGGTGGCTACTCACGACGATGGCGTGACTGTGGGAAGCCGGGACGATAGCTGGCAGCGGTTACTGTATCTTAACCAAACAAAGAAGGTAATCAACGATCTCACTTCCATTAACACTGCAATTAGTTAACGTTGCCATTGACATTGCCTGAGAACGTACCAAACATCACCTTAGTGCCAAAGAAAGTGTCCGTGCGAAGATCTAAACGGCAAGTACGCGACAGCGCCATGGACGATGGAATGGAGGCACGCACAGACGCACTGATCGGAGACTGAGGGTCAGGTGGTATAGGCGGCACCGAAGTACTCCTATCTCTCATGACGAACGCAACCAGCAGAGGCAGTCGCCGCAGCACGGCCGGTACTGCCGAATCGAAGCCGACGGCGGCTCGACCAGCGCCGCGCAAGTCGACGATCCCGGAGGCCGGCCGGTTTGACAAAAGCAACAAACACGTGCTACGAAGGAAGTGCTGTTTGGACATTATCAAGGGCGGCGTCACGACTGCTCGGTCGTTGTTGAGATCGATTGTGATTTCCGAATAAACACCACTGCTCGATCGTTGTTGAGACCGATGCAGTTGTACTGTACGTGCGGGTTCTGTTCCGAGATACCGGCGATCTCGACGTCCGGGCGTCACATACGCGCGTACGTAGCCGCCGGCGTCCGGGCTTCGTAATTAAGGAAGTGCTGTTTGGACCTTCTTGAATATTCTTCTCCACCGATCGAGCGCATGCATCACGGGCGGTGCGGGCAGCAGTTGACGTACGCCTGAGTGGACGTGGAGGACCGACGATCGGTCGTGTGTCTGTCTCCTTCGGCACCAAATAGGACCCGAAAAGTACATTGATCGCTTCGTCGACAACAGTGGAATGTGCATAGAATTCTTTGTGTCGACTTTCACATTTCAACTCTTATTTTATTTAGTGAGCTGCTAACATATTAATTAATCTGTACTACCTGGGAATCATAACTCGTACGGGAGATACTGTATATAAGACGCACCTGAAAAGCAAAATTTTCCTTTGGTTATTGCATAGCACTACAAGATGTTTAAACTTTCCTGACAGTTTGGTAGCATGTGGCTAAGTATATTCCTTTTTGGGGACTGTCATTGTAGGGAATTTAGTAAACTGTCAGAAAATATATGAATTTTCACTAGAGACACTCTTGACCGCTTCTTACAAATACTAGAGGGTGACGAAACTCAAAACTGTCGGTAAACTCTCAATATCTTGCAGTGTAAAGGAGTGATTCTCATTAAAAACAATTTAGCAATGAAAAACTGGAAAGGTATCAACATAGAGGTGTGTGTTTTGTCGATCCAAACACAACACTGCCCCAAATTAGTGACAGATGACTCTCTCTTTGTGTATTATATTTGAACACAAGTGGAGTGTCCTCTTTGAACACACACTGCGTACCAACTCTGGTTGTTCAAACTAGTACCTGTATACGGGAGACTTGCTAATGATCACCGAAATGCTTCAGCATAGATATGAGCAAGAGAGGTCTAGTAAACGAATACACGTGATGGTCTCTAATCATAGCACCGCCTACTAACTTGTCTCGCTTAATTAGCATCAAAAGCTAGCCCATGTCGTGTCGACTGTGTGGTCTTGCAAGCTTCATAGATTTCGATCTTGTTTCTCAGCTCCTCCTCCTCGCAACCACCGGAGACGACCTCGGGCTCAGCATCCGGTACCCGGCCGCGCGGTCCTTGCTGCCGCCGCGCATGCCGCATATCGGCGACGACACGGCCGCGAGGATCTGCTCGCCGCCCTCGTCATCGACGCCGTCGCACTCCATCTGCCACAGCACGTCGAGGAAGGCGTCGACGTCGCAGCCGGGCAGCGCGAGCGGGCCCTGCGCCGCGTACCCGTACTCGCGCTCAGCGTTGTCGAGGAGTCGCCGGAACAGCGGGTGGTTGGCGCACTCCACGCGCACCGCGAACCTCTCCCGCTCGGGCCCCACGTACACCGAGAAGCACCCCGCCACCGGCGACGCGCCGCTGCGGCTGGGGCTCAGACCGGACCTGCACCGGTCCAGGGTCCTCGATATCAGGCTCTTTCTCCCGGCCTGCCTGCTCCTCGTCGTCGTCGCCGCTGTCGCCATGAGCTTCTGCCGTCCAAGAAAAAGATGACACTGCAAAACTGCTGCTGCCGATCGAGGTGCGGATCCCTCAGAATATAAGGGGAGATGGAAGCAGCCTACTGCATGCAGGCGTCAAGGCTAGTATCCGCTGTGGCTGTCCTAGACTTGCATGATGCAGAGAATCTTGACTTCTAGGCGAGTGCAGGCACAAGCTTGGGTTATGTCGTGTGCCAGAGCAGGCGCAAGCAAGAGGTATAGAGAGAGATGGGTGCTGACTTAGGAGGCCAGATAGAAGAGAGGATATATGAAGGAGATGGTCACTTCAAGTTTGTTTCCTGGCAAAGTTGCACAACTAGAAGTTGGGGTTGAGAGAGATATATGGGACAGGTACATTTAGGGCCGCACCTTTTAGCCAATAATTTTGATGTGGCATGTCTGGTCAATGCCCGCCGTTATTTGCGCTAGAGCCACTACCTCCTAGTTGAGCGAATAATGGTCTTTTGATACACAGACCTGGCGTAGCACGGTAGCAGCTTATAATCTAGTCGATCGAGATGTTTACATGCCATGATCTTTTGATAATTGTTATGCCATCGAAGAAATTTAATTCCATATTTGACATGTTTATCTCAATGACAAGCGCGTGCCATCGATGACCAGGTTTAGGGACAGGAATAATCCTAAACATCGGAAAGTGACATGTTTAGGAACAGGATAATCCTGCAGTAAAGACCAGGACCAGGGGTCCAGGGTATATTCAGATGATACACACATCGACGTACGTTTTTTTTTTTTACTTTATTTATTGGACCAGAAATGAAAATGACACCGGTTGATTAGTCAGAAGCTTCATTTCTTGCAGGACGTAAGATCTTTCGTCCTACATGTATGTCATGTATTTTCTTCTTCTCGCGTCTCGATCTGCTTATGGTACGAAGTCGCTGGGTACTATCTGCAGCATTATTCACGCAACTAGCTGATGCAGATCGATACATGGAGGCCTGGCCGGCGCTTATGGGGAAGGCGGCGGCTGGTGATGGGATTAACCGCGCCGCTACTGTTGAATAATTAAAAGAGCAAGAAGCAAGCTCTGGCAATGATACTCTCCTCTAAACTAGGATTTGCACGCGGCGTCCAAGACAAGCATTGTTGTACTTGTGCGTTGAATCGACAGATACCTTATTTTATTTGTGAAAACTACAGGGCGGTGTAGACGGACGACGGTACTAGGAACAGGCCTCAATTTGCTCTCTCTGCATGTCACTGTACAACTTGACCTGGACCAAGTCCCATCTCTATCATGACCATAGAATTCCAGAGTTTTTCAAGTGAGATGTTAATAGAGGCGACGATCTGGCACGAATCTTAAGGGTTTGTTCAAGCAAAAGGCCCTTTCCTAACGTTCAACAGTTTTTCATGGATATCAAACATATCAGTTGTTGACAGATCCCCCTCGATGCCGGACATATTGATCATTAAAAACCATGGTCAACTGCTAGATTAATTGATTGTTAATTATATACAAAACATTATTTCAAGAATGCACAATCATTCTTGAAACTCTGTTGTTTTGTTGTCTCTCTTCTCTCTTAATACGAAACACGGCAAACGCGATCTTGAAAAAAAAAAAGAATGCACAAGCATGATATAAGACAGCTAAACGGCAAACGTCCGCATCCTCCAGCCAGCAGTCTCATCTTTAGTTAATTGAAATTATGAAAAACTTAGCTAGGGGAGCCTCAGTTTGAACAGAACCCTGCAGGTTTCTTTAATTTTCCTTGAATGAATTGACTTCCTGAAATTATAGATAAGCTTCCACGCATCTATAGGCCGAAAGCTATCTAGATGGTGAAGTTACCCTCACTTTTTCTGAACATGTTCGTAATATGGTGCATATTTTCTGTTACAAGCAGTCTATTTCAATTCCCAGACACCATCGTTGTGCCTGAAATACCACCTGCTCACGCAGAAAAAAAAAAGATGAAATACTACCTCGGCAGTAATTTAGTCGTCATTTTAGATATCAACATGGTCTATAGTACGTTGCATTGCAACCATCCATGGCTAGAAATTATGCAACCGCTCAATTATTAGTCGCACCAAGCACGTCTCCCCAAAACAAAGCCACAGCCACAGGATGCAGATAGCATAAGCTTTTATGTTCACGTGCGCAGCTACTCCTAGATTTGGAGCCGCGGATTGTCCACCATAAATGGTGCGTAAGCTTTGACTTCCAGTTCCAGTACGAGCAGCATGCACATAGTGTAGTCGTCGAAAAGGCAACGCTGCATGATGAGCACATGTGGACCGGTTGGGATCAAGATTTTTGATCATTGGCTTCTGGGAGAATATCGATTCTTTCAGAGATTAGATGGCCCTGCCTGCATGCACTCGTGTGAAGTTGTCAACGCAAGCGATATGTGCAGAACAGGAACACGTCTCATGTCAGCTTCATCGTTACGCACAAAAGTCTTTGTTTGAATAAAGCCGCATCCTCCAAAAGCGCGGCACGCGCGAATATGGTTGCTATCTTTTTCTTTTAAGGTTTACAATTACGAGTCACCACTCACCAGATTATCTCCCAGAAAATCATTTGTTGTCCTTAATTAGATTCCTCATGGTTCATTTTTGCCTGTGTATAGGTGCTGCAGAACCAGTTTAGGACTTACTACTATATTTATGTGTGCCTTATTTGAAAGCATGCATGAGCCATCAATCTAGCTAAGAACACAAAGAAGGGGCCGGGATAAGTTTGAACTGAAAGCGAGCTTGATGATGGGAAAAGAAACTGGGCTAGTTTAACGTTGCTGTTCTTCGATACCCAATTATTGTGGTCTTGAGTCGCAAAAAAATAAATAAAAATTATTGTGGTCTTGACCTGTGAGTGCCCATGACCCTGTATTGAAAGCTTTCTGGGGTCAAAGCAAACGACTTCACAAATATGCCACTGGACGGGCAGATCATGTAGATATCGGGCCCATGCTGCCACGATCCTACTGTGAATCAAAATGTTTTGTAGCATACAGACTGGAACCGTGTTGGCCCAACTGCAACTGACACAGCGCAAAGCTCCGCACGCTTCAGGTTGATTGCTTTTTCTCCTGGAAAGGAAGGGCTCTTCAGCTAATGTCTAGACGGGCATACAGAAGTGTGTGGCACACATTTCTTGGATGAAATTTGGGATATGGAGCCAAAACTTTGAGGCGCGTACTTTGCCAATGTTTTTGGGCAAAACTATGGAGCACTTTCAAAACGTTTTTTTACCATTATCTAAAAAATGGAGCACTCTCAAAACGCGTGTGGGCAAGTCAACTGATGAAAGAAATTGACTTTTCTCTAAGCTCTCAAAATCTCAAATTTTCCCTAAATGTCAATTCACAACTAAGACTAAAGCAATTAGATTGATAAATCAATTGTAGCATGATTCAAATGTACAACACACACTACAACAGCCTTATGAGCTCTACAACACATCTGGTGCTGCATCACCACAACCAAGTTCTTCAATGACACAATGTCCCTAGGACTTGCTGGAGAAAGCTTCATGTTGTGCAATCTCATGGAGGAGGAACATAAAATCCCTGAAAACCCATAGGTGGGTTTGGAGGGTTTGTGAAACTAGGAGGAGGCATGTCTACAGAAGTTTATGGTGGAAAAGTGCCATATGGTATCCTAGCAGTCATTGGATGAGGAGGTCCAACAGGAAACGATACAAATGGACCTGCCATAGGTGGCCGAGGGTAGATTATTTGGCATGGTGTTGAAGCAGGTGGTGGCAGGATCATACTCGACGTCGCTAAAGCTAGCAGTGGTAATGGGCAAGGCTCTGGAGAATGAGGATATTCAGGTGGTGGTGGTGGTGGTGGGTCATAAGGGTGTGGAAAAGGGGGTGGAGGCGGGTTGTTGTGATTTAGGTTGAGAAATGTATGTGTCATCCTCTACCTTTTGCCTCTTTTTAGTAGGTGTTTGCTGCTCTTTCACATCAATTCCAAGCTTCCGGCAGAGTTCATTGGCTTTCTTGTAATGTGGTTGAGCCGCATGTTTTAAAATGAATAAACATAAGTAATACATGTGACAATTTCTATCCCTAATATAACAAGCTTTTGAGATGTCTAGATGCAAATGTAAAACACACAACACACACGCACACATAAATAATGTTCCTTTAAGATGCATATATTTTTCTATAGTTTTATCTTCATAAGTGGTATTATAGTTTGAAATTTAACAAACAAATATTTTACCATAAAAAGGCAAATGAAGAACATAGGGAAACACCTGAAGCTGGATTTGTGTTTGTGCCACTTTGACCTCCTGAAACAAATGACCATTATCAAACATTGAAAGATACATCCAACAAATACTATATTGAAAAAATTTACATACCTGCTCGTTCAACGCTTCCTTCAAGTGAGAAATTAGATCAGCCCTGAGTGATTCTGACTTTTTGAGTTTCTCAATGGAGTTTCTTATAATGATGTTTTGCTCTTTAAGTTCCTCCACAAGTTCACGTCTGCTGCTGCTACCTGCTAATATCATGTAAAGAATATTAGCTTCAACAAAACAGAGCTAATCAAATATTTTGCAAAAAAGAAATCTTTGTGAATATATGTTTTACCTAAATTATTTTCATATGCTCTTCTGAGATTGTCAAAAATGCGAAAAGAAGCTTGACATTTTAGTATCAGTGTGTCTTCATCTATAGTAGCATTCAGCATATGCTTGTAGCTGGGGACAACCTTCTCCAACAGCTCTCGAGATAACTTCATGTGAGAGTTGTTAAGATACATTATGTCATAGTAACAATAACACACATGAATAATATATCAGAAATAAAGAAGGATAATTTTCAATAAAATAAAATAAAGTTACTTACCAACTTGTTTCTGAGGTCTTGTAACCCTCTAAGAAATCCATCCTTGACATTGTGTTCTTGGTTGTCAAATATTTTACGATCTTCCCATATGTCAATCTGTAACATTTAAAAGGAAATCATTGATCAAAGACATTGGATAATTTCAGATGATATGTTGGATACTAAAGAAAAAAAAATGGTCTGTAGAACACTAAGGTGGCGTTTGGCTAATGGGAGTGAGAATGGGATTGGGAGAAGTAAAGAAGAAATCTACACCTTTCATTCGCACCTCTTATTAGATCTCAACCCTTCATATATTTCCCGATCCCAATCCCACCGTCCATTTCCCTATTACCAAACGCCACCTAAAACTAGTGTCCTACAGACAGAAGTTTATTAGTAGTGTCCTACCCACAACTCAATTTCAGTGAGTGTCCTATCCACAAATTCTCTTTGATCAAAATTATAAATTACATTGCCAGGAATGCAAAATATAAACACAACCAATCATGTCCATGTGATTGATTTTATTGTGGGATAAGAAATGAGTAACACTATCATTGAATATGGCATATGATCAGAAGGCCACTAGGGCAGCCACAACAAAAGAATGGATAAATAGGATACACGCTAACAACGACTAGCAAGAACTTTTACTGTAAATTAGAATATTGCATCAAATTGTCAATAGGTTTCTCTATACCCTAAAAAAGGGTATCCCTATTTGTCGCTCCGTGCAGCTCACAACATAGTGTGCCTTGCATGCTTCCATGGGTGGTAATGCCATGGCAAAAGTGGATACACAAGTGGAGTATAACTCATAGCCTAATAATTTTGTGAAATTTTCTAATGATGATTACTTGCCTGACTTATATATAACATACACGGACAACAAGCTCAGCATATAAAGATCGCGCAATGTCATGGTCCACAACAAAAGATGCGTGGACAATTGCCTAAATCTATGAATATGAAAATATTCATAGAGAAGTTGTAAATCTCAAACCGATGTGTAATTTTGGGCAAGCCATTATGCTAGTCGGTAAGCAAAAACCTAAGCATCCAATAGAAAATAGATGTTCTTTGGGCGGTAGGGTATAAAAATTTACTCCATTTGTAATATAGATATTTATACGACATCATCAATGGCAACCAAGTCCTAATAAAAAAAGGGTTAATTAGATTCATGCCATTATAATTCTCGCGTTTTGGAGATATGCCATTACAATTCACCTAATTGAAAATATACCATTATAATTTCAACTGAGTTGGAAAAATGCCATTTTCTACGTTTTGAATCAGTTATTGTACCTTGTTTTGATACAATATTTTCGTATGGACAAAATACCCTCTCTAAACTTGCACATTTGGTGAGGGCGACGGGAGATGACAAAGGCGTGGGTGACAGGATGGGGTTTTGCTGCTCGTTTTGACCTAGAATGGTGATGGTGAGGAAAAAGTAGCACCGTAAAAGGTAGATCATGAGGTCATTTTCATCCATACAGAAATATCGTATAAAAATACGGTAGAGGAACTGATTCAAAACATAGAAAATGGCATTTTTCCAACTCTGTTGAAATTATAATGGCATATTTCCGATTAGGTGAATTGTAATGGCATATCTCTAAATCGTGAAAATTGTAATGGCATGAATCCAATTAACCCAAAAAAATAGAAAGAAATATGTCTGATTTTCATCAGAGCTCATGGGGATAAAAAATTGTACAGTGCATAAGATCACCAACTGGAGGAGTGCTTTGGCACTAGTAGAGGCAAATTTATTGTCAAATTCCCGGATTTATTCAACTATAAAGTGTTTTTTAATCCGGAATGTGCTACATGAGGGCTCAAACAACTCAAGACCTCCAATAGATTTGAGATGGAGGTAGCAAAGAGAAGCAACCAACAAAAAGAAGTATTATTCCACTATCCGTGCCTCCTTCGATCAACAACATTAATCTCTTAGCATAGTGGCTAAGAATTTTGATTGCATTCCTTGGGTCCCAAGTTCCATTCCCTATGGGAACCAATTTTCAGACTTGGATTAAAATGATCACTATTTAGTTCTCATGGTTGTGGTCATGCACATGACGATGACTGGCATCTAGGGAGTGGATCCTTGTGTATAGACTGAGCTCAAAGAAAAAGTAAAGATATGACCCATGGGGGTGGCGCTGGCTTTCTTAGACATGCTTCAGTTGAGTTCTCGACAAATATCTATAGAAGAATTGTCCATGATGGGAGTCATTTATGGAATCAAATACATAAATACAATAGTCGATTCTAATCTTCTTTCCCGTATGTAGTTCCTTTGAAGAAAGTTTGTTAGTGTCCATCCATCACCAACCAAAACTCATAGCTAGCACATATGGCCTAAATAACCATCTAGCCATCGCATTTCTTGACCATTCATAGGTGTCAAAAAGCATATTTTTGAATGTCGAAGATGTTTTGATCCTTAAAGGTGCAATACAAGCATCGGTGGCAACAACTACTTCATCCATGTTCAAATTTCTTTAACCACAAGTCGAGATCTTTGTTTGACATCTTTAAATTTATGGTAGAGTAGTTTAAACAATGGCTATATAGGGATGAAAACAAGAAAAAAATGTCATGTGAACATCTCGATGTGATATCAGAGCCATGAGAAGCGAAGCTATTAGAACAGAAACCTGCCAATATTCAGGAATAAAAAATTTATAACAGGAATACTAGTCGAAGAACCATAACATCAGTTGTTTGCCCAGCATAAGAATTACATCTCTCAATACATGGATTCAAACCCACAAACATATATGAGTTTCTAGTGGGTGTGTCAATGCGAAACAAACTAGATCGTGGTTTGAAGAAGGTGAAGGGCCCCATTTTACCTCCCATGCTGGCTCACTAGGTGGGGCTTAACAACGAAAGAGATTCCATTCGAGTAATATTGAAGAGAAATATCACAATTAGGAGGTGTAAGGATAGAAGAGAAGATTCAATTCAATAGTGGGGAGTTATGTATATCGCATATCTTTCACTTACAAAGAAGTAACTCGACACTTTTGTTTACATTTCCACCACTAATTGTGAGGGTCCACAATATCATTTATTGCGATGCAACCTTTGAGAGATCATCAATGTGATTGGAAGCATTTAAACAAGTTTTAGGCAAGGGCCGATACTTGTCCTCATCCAAGATCATTGTGGGGACTAGAATAAGGCTCTCTGATGGAGATTCCTAAAATCCTTCAGCGCTTCACCCTGTCCAGCTCCTACAATATTAGCCTTTGCATGTTGTGACTTTAGATCACCTTCATCCACATTTGTTGAGACTACGCTTTGGGTCATTCCACATTCACCTCCAAGATAACCCAAATGCTCACAAATTTGGTTCTCCCCCATGAATCATGAACCGTCTTCTTTCTTTGACACATAAGGCGCAAGATCCATTTCCCCAGTAGCAGGAAAGCAAGAAAAAAATTTGATCTGAGGGAATTGTCTCCCAATATCATAGTGACCGTGAGTAGATTCTTCTTGCACTTGGTTTTGGTAGGATTTTTCATCTTTTCATCAATATAGACTACAAGATGAAAACCATTGAATATAGTAGTCTACCATGATGTCATAAATTCAATTTTCAGATGATGAACACAAGTAGCATCGTCCAAGGATAATTATTGGGCCGATCAACAAATGCATAAAAGAAAAATGAGTTAGAATCCATGAAAAATTAAGTGCTACGCTCTAAGCGAGCGCTCACCCTCTGCCTAGAGCTTAGGTGTGCCTAAGTGCTGCCTAAGCGTTTCTAGGTGTTATAGGAATTATGTATCTAATCTAATTTTTATAATCCATCCATGATCCAGCCATTAATCAATGGAAAAAGAAAAGGAAGAAAAAGAGAGACATCATACTCATAGCTTCACTTCTGTGACCCATCTAGCCCAGCAGTCCAACAGCCCACTTCTCCTCACCTCTGCTCCTCCCCCCCCCCCCCCCCCCCCCCCCCCCCCC
>BCLF01000034.1:983751-1010561 GCA_001602275.1 Zoysia japonica | reverse complement strand
ACGCACACACTGCTGCATACTTCACTGATCACGCACATGACTCTAGTAGACACTAAACAACTCGACTAAGACACACATAAATATAGAACAACAAGATTAGTCCCAACATATGCTCCGGCGAGTAGAAGAGAGGCTAGCCGCTAGCGTGGATGGCTGGCAAGGCGTGCGCGCAACACAGAGATGGGGATGGCAAGGGAGGGGCCGCAGCCGGCAGCGGCGACGAGGGAAGCAGAAGGTCACGGGAAAGACGAAGCGAGGGAGACCGCGAGAAAGATCCGGGAAAGAAAAAATCAGTACGGGAGGAGTTTTTATTTTCCCCGCGGAAGGGCCGTACAGACATCCAAAAGTCCAGTGGGCTAGGCGGGGAAGTATAACCACGGGTGAAATCATTTACTTATATATTAAAGCATTAACGTTTTCATTACACCACGTTAACTTAAAAAATATTAATTTTCGGATTAAAATTTAACAATAAATATTAAGAAAAAAAAATTTTCTCGGTCAACGTAGAAGCGTGCTTCTACTCGGCGAGAACAGCCATGAACCGCCGTGTCATCGCCTTAGGTTTTTTAGGTTTAACATAAAATTTGACTATGATCGTATTTAATTTTTTTATAAATTTTATATATTATAATTTTTTTATCATTAAAGTTATTTGAATCACAACTTAAAATTTTATATATTTAAATTAATTTTTTAGATAAATTGAATAGTCAAAGATAATATTAAAAATCAACAGTAAAAAATAATTTAAGAATGAAGAGAGTATATAGAAGTACATATAGATAATGTCATAGATATAAAAAATTAACTGTATTGTTTTGTTAAATCAAAATTTACTTTTGCTGTAGATTCAATATAACTATTCCAAAAGATATAAGAAAAGTTCTTATAAATTTATTTTACTTCTATGTCTTGCAAGTATATACTACAATTAAAGACTTTTATATGTAATGAAAATGTATATTTAGATAACTTAAATTGTTTTCTCTCTTAAAAATGCTCTTTGATTACTATGAGAACTAAGATTCAATTTTTTTTCCCGCTTACAACTGCGGTAAAAAAAAAAGTAGTTTTGAACGCAATGTTTTACCAATACAAATTAGAAATAAACTTAACAATCTAGCAACCTTAACCCTGCCCCCTCCAAATAAACATGCAAGTAATTAACATGAAAATCTTGTTAAGAATTTTGTGATGCCGGATAAATAGAACCACAAATACAAATGAACATGAGTAATTAAGGGCATCCATGAAACACAAATGTCAAAAGTACGGTCTACGTACCAGCCTTTTTACAATATGCCGCCCAGAATCGTCACCATTCTTGAAAAGTTCATTCAAAGCTGTAAGGATGACTGTCATGAATTCATGTATATATCCTCCACTTTCCTTCCGGCTATTTTGCATAATGTCATTTGCAAGGTATAGCAAAGATATCCTCTTCTCACCAGCAAAACTCACGGTCCCATGCTTCAACAACTTGTCGGCAGTCACGACGATGGAATATACACCAGTGTGACAAAGCTTTCCTTCAGTTAAGCATAACATTATATGAATCCGTGTAACGATGCAATAGGCAAGGAAGTAATCGCACAATAAAATCAGTCCAGTTATCCTTAATGCATATCAGCAAGGAAATAAATGACAAGCCTAATATGCCCTCAGCAAATCATTATTGCCACATGATAGAGCATATGCTGAATGAATAACTTACTCCTACGTTGTAACATAGTATCTGGAATGGCAAGGTTGACAATAATATCATAGCCTGGAGCGATGGTTGTACAGACCTTATATGCAAATGAATTCCCACAGTAAGTCATCCTTGAGGATAAAATGAATGAATACTATTAAATATTTAATCTATTCATGTGTCGCCTTAAAAACAGCTATAGTTTTTTTTTTGGAAAAAAGAGTACGTGGTACTCACCCAACCATAGTTATACTGAATCACACATTAAAAACCATAATTATACTCACCCAGCAAGGATAACGGCGTGATCGTATTGTCTCAGGCGCGAGCCGCACGACATGCATCAGGATTCAGGCACGAGCTGTAAAAAACCCGCGCTTCACAGCCAAAATTTTGTCACCCAAGGCCAAGAAGCGTTAAGCAGCATGCACACGACGTAGGCAGTTCACGATCTCCAAAACACACTAGACAAAATCATCTAATCAAGGGACGTCCAGATTCTACTTCCGACTGTCCCCATCACCGCTCCAACCGGAACATGGGGAATCAAAACTCCCGCGCGCCCGTGAGCATTCCCACTCCGGCGCTCCCCATAGGAAACAGGGATCCGAAACCCACGAGCGATTCACCCCTAGAACTCTAGAGCCGGCAAAAAACCATTGAAAAACGCCTCGCCTCGAACTCGGAGCGCCGAGTCCGTGAGAATTGGATGGCGCCGCCGCCCCAGAACCCCGCATTGAGGAGGAACTCTTCTTTTACGACTCCATGGAGGAAGAATTCTGGGATTCAAGCAACGACTCAGGGGGAGGAATCGGTAGAGACGAGAGAAGCTCGTGCTTTAGGCAAGTGACTGCCTAGCTATTGGCTGTGGGCAGAGAGAGGAGCGCGCACGGTGAACGTGAGTGAGAGCCGGGTGATGACGCCCGTTTGGTGGAGGTCGTCGCGGCTTGCGTGCTCCAGTCTCCGGCGCGCCCATGAAAACCTGGAGCCTGCGCAGTCAGTTTGGGGAGTGGGCTGCTACGGCTCGCGTGAGACAGTGGGGTCCGTGAGTCAGCCTCGAGGGGCTGATGAGAAAGAAACGAGGCGCGCGCCGGGAGCCCGGGACCGTGCCTAGCAGGCCGGCCTGAAGCACGAATATTGTAGCCCGGAGAAGACACCGCATGGACAGATGTATTTCCTGCGTGGGCTGGCACGGCCCGTAGTGGTGTGTTGCGTGCTTGGGCCGGAGTTGCGGCCATATGGGCAGCACGGCCGGATTAAATTTTATCAAATACAGTGCACATTTTTTATACTACTTTAATCAAGGTGTTGTGCGCGGTCCACTGTTTCAAGAAAACAAAACTCTTCGGTCCACACGCCGCAGCAACCGCGATGGCCGCCGGCGACCGCGGCTCGTCCGACGCGGCGGAGGCGGAGCTCCGGCGGGGCTTCGAGACCCTCGCCGTGACGTGGAATGATCCCTCCGCGGAGGTCTACGAGGTTCGGCTCAACCGCCCCTCGCAGCGCAACGCGCTCAGCCCGGCTTTCTTCACGGAGATCCCGCGCGCCATGACGCTCCTCGACCGCGTCCCCTCCGCGCGCGCCGTCGTGCTCTCCGCCGCCGGCCCGCACTTCTGCTCCGGCATCGAGCTCGGGGCGCCCGGGAGCCCGCTCACGGCCTCATCCAACAGCGCCGACCCCGCCGCCGCGGCCGAGGAGCTTCGCCGGGTGATCCTGGATTTGCAGGCGGCGCTGACGGCGATAGAGCGGTGCCGGAAACCGGTCATCGCTGCTGTGCACGGCGCCTGCGTCGGCGCAGGCGTGGAACTCGTCGCGGCCTGCGATATACGGTACTGCTCCGAGGACGCAACCTTCGTGCTCAAGGAGGTGGATGTGGCCATCGTCGCAGACCTCGGCGCGCTGCAGCGCCTGCCGCGGATCATCGGATACGGGAACACCGCAGAACTCGTGCTCACCGGGCGCAGGATCACCGCCATGGAGGCCAAGGAGATGGGGCTGGTCAGCAGGGTGTTCGATTCCAAACAAGAATTGGATGCCGGCGTTGCAAAGATCGCCAAAGGTATATGATCTTTATCTGTTCTCACTTACCATAGTTTTTCTCGCTTTGCTGAATGCTGCCCTTTACAGTAGCTTCAGAGGAACTACAAATATCAACTGGCTGTATTACGGACATTTGTTGCACTTGCATCTTTGCACATACCTGATGCATAAATTGTTTACTCATGCACGATCTGTTATCTTTTAGAGTAGTACAACTTTGAACTGAATTTGGCTAATGATTTCAGAAATACTAGCTGAGATGTCGGCATGGGCAGTGATGGGAACCAAGGCTGTTTTGCTGAGAAGCAGGGATGTGACTGTGGAACAAGGCCTGGAGCATGCAGCGACATGGAACGCGGGGATGCTAAGATCTAATGATCTCAAAGAGGCTGTCAAAGCCTTCCTGGAGAAGCGGAAACCTGTGTTTTCAAGGCTGTAATGAAGAGATAAATGTACTTGAAATTTCGTAAGTGAAAGTAATAAGGTGGTGTGGTAGAACTTAGAAGTGGAGTACTGCACCAATCTGTTGACAGTTTACAAAACATGCATTTTTGTCAATGGAATTTGTATTGTTTGGGAGTCAAACCAAAGCCAAAGCAGAAGTTCCTGCTAAACTCGGATGTTTGTAGTTAGTGGCAGTGTAGTGCTCCTGCTTTTTTCTTTTTTCTTTTGGTTCCAGCTTTTACAGTTCAGTCACCGAATCTTCCAGTTGGCTCAATAACTCGGATGCTTGTAACAAAGTGGCTTCAGGTTTAGGTCGGTTCCAGGAACGATTGTTCTTCGCTCATTTGCCGTTCCCAAGCTCCCGCACCACAACATCAATGTCCGAGCTCAGAGCCTATAACTGAATAGTGATGAACTATATATTACAGTGACATGTGTGCCACAATGGTATATCTTAAAATTTGCAAAATTATAATGACATGTGCCTACTTCCCTGCATCTAATCAGCTATCTGATTAGAATTTGTTTAGCAGGAGCAAGATCACACCATTTCAGTAACTCTTATTAATAAGAGACCTTACACTATTTACTCACAATAAACAACAAACTAACATTTTGGAACAAACATAGAAACTAATACCCTCCAAATACAAATCAACCACCCAGATCAGGACCCTAATAACATTAGCGACCTCAAATCTCAAACATTTAGCAACAAACCGGCACTAACATACCTGAGTCTTTCACTACAGCCGCTTGCATGGTCACTGCTATCATCGACCTGCTTCGACTCCCCAGCTTGTCCGCCCTGGGTTCAGCACAGACGGACCTTGCTCTTCTAAGCCTCCAATCGCGAGAGCATCACGGCTGAGATCTGGTGAGGCGCTACAAAACCTACCATCCTTGTCCTCCGTCAAGTTGCTCAGGCCTGCTCCAAGATCACCAATGTCAGCTGCCATCCTTGGCGCATCCCAAGCCACAGGTTTTCTGCCCATCTCAATATCACCGACAGCTCTGCCCATGTTTGGACTCATGAAACCATTTGTTGAGCGAGGCCTCAGACCTTGCTCTTGAGGAACTCTGGAACGGAAGTTGTTCTTGGATGGTGGGACGGGCGTAAAAAAGATTTCTTTGATGTTTTCTACAACTCCTCTGTTGTATGGGTTGGCTCGTTGATCATAGCGATACCTGAAGTTCTCATACGTTGTCTACAAAATAAGGGTAGTTGGTTAGGAATTGACAGAATATATTCAGTACGCAAGACAAGTTAAATATCATCTTACCTGATTTGTGCTCATGAGATACAAGTGGAACACTGAGAGGCCACCAACAAACCAAACTGCAATAAACGTGTAGACAACTAGAGCAACAGCTGCTGGGCTCTTTGCCATTGCCTTCCAAATTGTTATCTGCTCTGCATTTCTGATCTTAACAATGAGCACCCAGCAGAACCCAAAGACATAGAGGCAAAGAAGAGTTGTTGAGAAGACAAACATATAAAAGAACCTGTAATTTCTCTGCATAAAAAAAAACCAATCCCGTAAGGTAATCCACGATCCACCAGTTGAGTACATACAATTTAAACAGCATAGGCGTTTTATATTTTCCCACAATGAAGAAACATTAGAACCTTTAAGTTAGATCAAAATATCAAATGAAGTGACAATAACAGATGCATGACTCACATTAAGGAACTGTTTGGACAAGTATTTTCGGCGTATTAGAAAAATTATATAATTTAGCAAAATACTTTGGATTTGGAAGGTAAGGATGTGTTTGGATGTAACAGTCTTGCAGTTTTAAAAACCAAGGTGTTCCTAAAAATGCAACTATTTTGGAGTCTTAAAAACTCCACTCCTGAACTCTTTCTTCTAAACCATGGTGTCTTGATAATTTGGTTTTGTAAAACTACAGCAACCAAATATACCCTAAAGTGTTACCAAGAGATTCTTTTCGAACAGAGAAGAATGATCACCAAGATAAACCAAACAATATAGAACGGTGTCAAAGACTTTCATAGTCAGTCACATGTAATTAGCTTATGAACTTACAAGTCCTATACATTGTCCAACCCATGGGCAGTGATGGTCGAAACGTTCCACGCAATTGTTGCAGATAGAGCAATGTGAGCAACGTGGAGGCCGGTACAACATGCAGGTATCACAGTATTTTGTTTTCACAGTGATTCCATTGACAATGACATCCTTAACTCTGGGTAGCCGAAAAGGTGGAGTCTGGTTTGCTCCAACCTCTGCATTACCATCAACACCTTCAGGTTCTGGAGGATGCGCACTGCGAGGTATGATGCCAGGATCTCTCCCAGAAGTGAGAAGCAGAAGACTCAGATCCTGAAAAGTGACATCAACGCTTTAAAAAGTTAGAGGATGTCTTACAAATATAAACTTTCCATTTAGCAGAATGAACATGGTGTACGAGCTTATACCCCATTCTTAATATCTAAAGACTCAGTAACGTAGTAACGTTTACATAATAAAAGATCACTGTCGCATAATAAAGGCATAATATTGTAGTTGGATAGTAGGAGAAAGGACAACTAAAATATGACAATTCCCAAATATATCTGGTGAATTGCTAGTACAACTAACTGTTAAAGTATCATAAATACATAGGTAAAATGGATTTCTGTTTCCAATCATATATGAAACTGAATATGAATCCACATAATCATATGCCTGCCGGCATATTCACAACAAGCACATCATACGAAAACTGAAGATATCAGCTAAGTAGTTCAAGAAAAGACTAATCCGAGATCACACATATTATTACTATGGTCGAATGCAGGGAAACCGATGAAGGTAGTGATTTACAAAGGCTAAGAAGAACTCACATATGCTGTGAATAAAACTGCTGCGACCATCACCGGTAATCCCAAACCGTAAGAGAAATTATTCATCAAATCCTTTGCAACAAATGCACAGAAGATCGACACTGGTGCGATGATGAGGAACATGGTAACAAACAAGGACCTTGCATCAGGACCAAATATGAATCTCCCCTGAAGGAAAAACACCTGCAAAAGTACGGACACAACAATTAAGAACCCTTTCACTTCTATTACCACAAAAACAGTTTAAAGATCTCGCGCGAAGAAATTGGTGCAAGTTATGTGTAGGTACAGTTGCTAACTCTGTCTGTGCAGCTCAGCAGGGGAAAAAACAGAGATGGAGATATCACTTTGAGTAGAGAGTACTGTTATACACATTTGGTAGAAGGATCATTATTACGCTAGTATTAAGTCCTAACAGTCGGATTTCTTGTCCTCGAAAAGACCACAGGCAACCAAACAACCTACATTCCTAAGTACAAAATCATAAAATATACTACAAAGGGAAATTGACCAAACACATTTTTAAAAAGCAATAGTGACCGGTTGAATTTGCGAAGCACATCAAAGGAATCATAACATTCGCACCACAGAGAAGTCAATCTAGCAGCGACCCCAAGAAAGAAACAGTCAGTTTGAGCCACATCGCTCAGGAACGCACAGATCCACATACGCAACAGAGAAATGAGGGCATGAAAGAAAGGTGATGAGTGAGGAAAAGCATTGCGCTCACGTTGCTCCCCTTCCAGGCCTGGTACACCAGCGGCCCCTCCCCGCCAGCGCCGGCGCTCGCTCCGCTCATCGCCGTAGGGATCACGGCCCAGCTCACTGCATAGCCGATAGAGGGCCGCGTCCCGCCTCCGGGGAACGCCGCAGGCGATGCCTGCTCCAATGCCGCCCCCCGCCGCTGCGCCGGCGCCGATGTCGGAAGCCCAGACACGGGAGAGAGAGAGAGAGAGAGAGAGAGCAATGAAAGGAGCACCAGCTTGTGGGGGCCCTGGGGGGCGTGTAGTAATATCTCGTGGCCCAGGGGGGCGTGTACTATGTTTGCCGAAACGCCCGTCAACTTATTTAGAGCAGTGTTCCCCGTACACAACAGCATTCTAAAAAAAACAGCAGTCAGGCATTTATATTTATATTAAAAAAACAGCAGTCAGGCATTTTGCACACTTGACCACTTTGTATTGCTGATAATGGAGCTTCACCACTTTCTTGGTGTTGTTTTTTTTTTTATAAATAGTTATGCGTCAACTTTCTAAAGTCCCATTTAGAACACAGGATTTTCATATCTTCTGTATTTTTTTGAAAAATGTCTACATTCCAAACAAGCCTTACGAGAAAATGCTGCTTTGGATGGGTTTAGTTCAGCGGGCCGGTGGGCGAACAAAGTTGCGGGGGTTCGTTGTTGATGTTCCAGATATCACTCCTAACCTGAGCTATTTGTGACAATTATTTGTATTTTCTTTTAAAATTGTGTAGGGTGCTGTGAATTTGCTGTTTGGTTTAAGCAGTTCAGCTTCTTCACTGAAACTGTACCACCGTAGGATTTGTTATCGCCCAAGTCACTGATCATTCATCATCACTGACATTAGTTGGACACTTTGTACTGTATTATACAATGTGCTCCGTGTGGTCCTCGAATGTAGAGAAAAGCCCAGTATAGAAGTAGGCCCGTATGCTGCTATTCGTGGCCGGGCGTAGCACGACTAATGTTGGGCCGATTAGAAAGTCTTGATCAATCCCAGGCTGAAAAGCCGTCGTGCTGGATGCTATTTTCTGGCTGGATTACTTCTGGAGGATAGAGAGAGAACAGCTGTCATTTGCTGTCAGTCGTGGCAAGTAAACCTGCATCGCCGTCGGCTCGAAGAGTAGAGAGAACGAAAGGACTAGTACTCCGTAGGGAAGTACGAGTCAGGAACACGGCTGTTCTTGTCATCCTGATTGCGTCAGGTCAGCAAGAGACGGCCTAGGAACTCCGCGCACTCAAAAATCGGCGCCGCACACCACCCAGCACGAATGTCTTGGGGTGCCGCCGCCGGCGGAGCGACGGGTGCACGCAACGCAACGCAACGCCCCCCGCCAGCAGGATGATCCGTATCCCAACGCGTACGGACGATGATGCGTGCGCCCTTCGTTCTCGGCCGCGTTTCAAGCCCATCAGTTTCTGCAGTTGGCTGGCTGGCTGGCAAATGCGGCGGCCGGAGACGTGCCCTCGTGGTCATCTGCGAGGCTCGATTAATCGTTCTCCAGTCCCGTCACTCGCTGCTGGCACTTGCCGGGGCGGCACCGGAGTGGTGTCTAGTGGTGGTGGACTGGTGGTAGCAGTTTACGCGAGGAGGACCCGCAATGAATCGTGGGATGGACACCGGCGCGGCGGTGCGGGTGCATGTGCTTTGCCGGGCAGGGTCGACCGTCCATCAGGATCGCCGTCACGGCATGGAACGCGACGCGACGCACGCCACGCCATCCGTCCTCTTTCTCTACCCTGCTCGCGCACCTGCAGTGCCGTCCTCGTCGCTGCATGCGACAGATGCCACGGCGGAGGCGTGCGCTTCTGACTCGGAACGGCACTGTGACGTGTTCCCCGAATTAGAAGCTCACCCACGACGTTGCACGGCAAGCCGAAGCAAATGCAGAGTCAAAAGCCGTTTCCCTAAACGGGCCTGACCTGACGCCGAGGAAAACGTTCACTCCTCTTCCTTCCCCGTGAAGGCACAGCACTCGTCGTCTTGCCGTTGCCTCAAAGCACGGAGTCCTCTGCAGCCATTACTGACGTGCGGACATCATCCCCGTCGTGCATGCTAGGCGGGGCGGGGCACCGTGCGTCGCGTTAGCACGTACTTAAGCTTAAGCAGAGGAGGCGGCCGCATATGGTTTGAGGAGAAAGTGAGCTAAGCTTTTCTTTCGAAGAGACGGATCAAAAAAGATTAATTTGATATATGTTTATTATAATTTTATAAAATTTAAAATATATTATTTAGATTTATATAACATTCACTTGCAAAATTTTATCTGTTATTGACGTATCAATGACATATTTTAAAATTTACTAATTATAATTACATGTATCAAATTTAAAAAAATCGAGAAAGGCGGAGGGGCAGGTTAGCCGATGAGGTTGATTCCAGTTCAAGTCACCGGGGGGTGAAGCCCCCTATAAAACGGACGCGCGACCGCCCACCTTTTCCGCTCCGCCCCACGAAGCCAGAGCTTCGGTTGGGATCTCGTCGTAAGGACGTTGCGTTGCGATGGAGGCGCGGCAGGCGGCTGGGGCAGCAGCAGGAGGAGGAGGAGCCCTGGCGGGGCTGCCCGTCGGCTTCCGCTTCCACCCCACCGACGAGGAGCTGCTGCTGCACTACCTCCGCCGCAAGGCCCTCGCGTGTTCCCTCCCCGCCGACATCATCCCCGTCGCCGACCTCGCGCGCCTCCACCCATGGGACCTCGTCCCGCCAGGTGCCCGTCGCTTTCTTCTTTATCTGTCTCTCGCTCTTAAGGTCTTACCCCCAGTCCCCACCCCCCCCCCCCCCCCCCCCCCCCCCCCCCCCCACCCGGGATGTTCCACGGGCACGTGCGTTTGCGTCTTGCATCTGCAATGCGCACCGATCTGGTTCTGAATTTCTGACGATCCTCGGGGTTGTGCAGGCGACGCCGACGAGGAGCGGTTCTTGTTCCACCTCCCGGCGACGAGGTGCTGGCGCAGGGCCGGCGGGGCCCGCAGGGCGGCCGGCACCGGCGTGTGGAGGGCGTCCGGGAAGGCGAAGCTCGTCGTGTCGCCGCGATGCGGGCGGCCCGTCGGCGAGAAACGGACGCTCGTCTTCTGCCACCGCGGCGGCAAGCGCACCGACTGGCTCATGCACGAGTACCGCCTCCTCCCCGCCGGCCTCCTCCTCCCCCACAACCCGTCATCTGCCGCTCCCCATGTAAGTACCACAAACTGAGCACGGCTCGAACGTTTGTACTACCTTTTCAATTCTGATACTATGAAACATCGCAGAAGCTGATCGCTGTTTCCTTGGTGAATTGTTTCAGGTGATGAACTGCCACGGCGACGGCGCGGCGGCCGGGGCCGAGGACTGGGTGGTCTGTCGCATCTTCAAGAGGACAAAGCCGGGTCACGGCGGCCGTGGCGGAGAAGAAGCGGAGGAGATCCCTTCGTCACCGTCGTCGTCGGCGTCGTCGTGCGTGACCGACAACTCCTCGGACGGCGACGACGAGGAGGAAGGCGAGCAGAGCAGCAGCAGCAACAGCGGTGACGGTAGCTCCAGTGTCGCCTCTAATCGAGGGGAGTAGTGTTTAACTAGGCCGTTAAGTTAATTAATCTTGGGCGCCTTGTTCTAACGAATGAACGCCCTCGTTTACCCCGACTAATGTCGTAGTAGTACCTAGCAAGATAGAAGAAACGGATGATCGAGCTCGAACTGGAGTGTTTGAGCTTGTTGCGAATCTTGTTGATTAGAGTAATTAATCATGTTCCCGTTTAGCCAATCAATCATCATTTCAGTGTAATCATCTGATTGCTTGTCTCCACTCCAAGGAGAAATCAGAGTAGAGTGAAGCGGAGAACAACTTCAAATTCACGTCAGCCTCTACTGAACAATCTGCTTCCCAGTTTCAGTTTCCTCTTCACCAAACACCTGTTGACCTGTACCAACCGCCCGTTGCTGCCCACCGAAACACAAAAATAAAAAATAAAGGTAGCTCCGCAAGGAACCGAGGCCAGAGAGCATGACACATGCAGCGATGGAGAGATTCAGGCCTCTCTTTGCAGAATTAACTTCTGATTCACTCTTGATTCTTTATATTAACTTCTGATTCTTTTGTGAATAAAAGACAGAGAATCACTTTATAGAATTAAAAAAAAATTATGTTTTTCAGCTCCCAGCTCTCTAGTTTATTTCAGAGAATCAAATCAGATAAAAATCACTTCTTTTAAAAAATAATGTTTGACAGAACCCTTCTAATTCTGCTTAAAAATCATAAGCTGACAGACCCTCCGCGCAAGGAACAGCGAAACAGAGCATAAACACAAGGCAAGAATCATGCCATAGAAAAAAGGGCACCGAACAACAGCAACAGAGACAGACGTGCAAGAAGGGAGAAAGGCCGGTCAGAAAGGGCATTGCCCTTAAGGAATAGTAGTAGAAGCGAAGGGGGAGCAGAAAGGAGATGATGATAAGGTTTTCGATGCTGTCACTGATTGGCGCGAGGCTGTAGTGGCGAGCGATAGATACCTTTCTTCCCCAAGGGGCTCTTCGCTGCTGCTGCTGCTGCCACCGGGAGGACGAAGGAGCATCGGCGGAATGGGAATAATTTTCCGGGTGGCCGGCCTGATTCGGTCCAGCTGCAGATGCAAAGCATCGCCTCGCCTCGCCCTCAGCTTGCCAGAATCAAATCGAAGCGAATAATCGTGTGAAGATTTGGGGAATTTTGCGCGCGCACTGAAGCAGCTGACTCGCACTCACTCTCCCGTAGGTAATAGCTAGAGAGAGATGCTTTTGCAACTGATGATTCGATTACCGGTTCACTCTCCTTGAGAAGTAAATCCCAGCCTCCCAGCCCCAGGGGTCGTGACGCACGAGTGAGGTCACTGAGCTGCTCATATGTGCAACTGACCACCGTCTGGATTAGCAGACAGCGTCTGAGGTTTAATTTAGCGCAGAAACAACACGGCGAGAGTTCAGTCTGAAGACTATCGGGTTTATGGACTTTTGAGTAGCAGTACATATATTGACAGTGACCCAGCATCATTTAGGTCATTAACAACAAATTAAAACTTGGTCATCACCGTCGGAGGCAGGGGAGTCAAAGCCAGCCGTACTCGAGAGGACAGCAACAACACCGCACATGCAGTCATGCTGGTGCTGGGAGCCGTAGCCTCCGCCGGCGCAGCCGCGGGAACAGGAGGTTGCCAAGAATTCAAGACAGGGGCGATCGCAGCGAAGGGACAGAGCGGCAGCGGAGATCGCCATCAATCGTTCGGAGGATTCTTCCCTGATTCTCCACGGCTCGATGCGGCCGCGCGGGTACAGCAGCACGGTCTCGTTCGTGTCCTCGCCTCGCCTCCCTTGCTCGCGCCGCCGACGCAACAGCAAGCAAAGCGAGCAGAGGGAAGGTAACGGGCTGCCCTGCGCTGCCTGGCCGGGGCCGGAGGGTACAGCGCCATGCGTGCACTTAATACACTCGCCTCGATCGTGGCCGCGCGGCGATCTTAACCGTGGGACTGGACTGGAGTGGTTGGGGCGATCGGATGGGCGAGACCCTCACGCGACCGGATGGCTCGTACCGTGACGGCAAGAATGCTTGGAGGAGCAACCCAACCGGTACTGCAAGTCTGCAACACGGAAAACTTAGAATGGAATGGAGACGATCTGGGACCGCTTCAGTTTCAGCCTTGTAAGGTTACCTTCAACCGCACACTTCGGCGAAGTTGCCTGTCTTGGCAAGGCCGGCGGCTAGCGTGCGGATCTGTTCGATGAGATGCGCTTACCAGATTCACAGACTACTCCTTCTTGTTCGGGTTACTGACTAACAACTGACATAGTTTATCACAGTTCGTTCGCTTACCGAAGAGTTAACCTGCCAGTTAGGCAGACCGAACACACATTGTCCAGATTTCACAAGTAGTGATTGGTGCCGAAGCATTGACGCGAACGCATCGGCGTGAGATTATGGCGTAGTGAAACTCTATTTTAGCCACTTCGGGTCGTACGTACGTCCGCGGTTTAAGTAAGTACAGATGCACCAAACCTAGTTGCTGAATCCCTCATGTAACCCAGTGTTTTTAAGTTTCTTCTGAGAGCAGGTTACTTGCCTTCGCGCATGCGATCGACGGTTCAACTACTACTACTAGCTTGTGTTAGGAGTATAAAACAAAGGGACGGACATGTCTTCTTGTGCAGGTTCTTCTGTTTCTTTAGCTGTGGTAAGCACATGGCTCCTGAATCACAAGTGTTCTGAATGGTGAACAGGTGGCATTGCCTTGAGCATCGACTGACCGCGGGATGCTGTTAACAATTCTAGCTGATCCGTGTTATTGCCGCCAATCACCTCACGGAATGCTCGGTTCCAACCTTGCAATTTAGGCGATAATACCGACCTAATACGACAGCCCATCTACTTGTACTATACTAAATTGCCACCGTCGGCGATTGAGGTCACCGCCGGTGAAGTATGCGCGGACCGGTGATGGTCTTCGCTCCCAAACGGAGAGAGAGAGAGAGAGAGAGAGAGAGAGAGAGAGAGAGAGAGAGAGAGAGAGAGTCCCATCACTGCTGGTCCTACAGTTTGCAGCTGGAAGGCATGGTTGCTTGCTCCCTTTTCCAAGACCCATCCATCCGTCCGTCCGTCTCTTCAAATGTCAACCAACCAGGACCAGGACCAGGACGCTGGACTCCCTCCTCGGTCCCTTTCGTCCCCAGCTAAGCAAAGTCCCACTCACCAGTCACCACGACAGAGAGATGGAGAGGCCCAAAAGTCCACCAACTGTGGCATGGGCTCCTCGCCTCCTCCTCAGCTTTGGTTTCTCCTCGCAAGTCATGCATCGTGATGCAATGCCACGCACTACTGTGCGTACGACCCGTCGACGAACCACGCCGCCGTGCCATGACCCATGAGAACACAGCGAGTACTACTAGTATGGCGCCGTTGGAGTGTATCATGCGCCTTCCTTCCTCCAAACGCCACCGTGCCAAAAGTTTCTGCCAATGTGTGGCGTATCGGTTCTTCGCAAGCAATTGGTTCCAACCCCAGCGTATCAGGTCCTGTTTAATTAGTACAAAGAATTCAAATCCTTGGGGTCTGGTACAGATTTGAACGAAATGATGGGACTTTCAGCTGGCGGAACAGGTCCTTCACAAAGGTTTCAGAAACCGGTTTGGGCTTCAAAAACCGGTCAGCACCGGTTTGACTGGTTTTTGCGAAAATCGAAAAAACCGCTACATTAAACCGTGAAAACGGAACAAATTCAAAAATCAAAATTTTTAAGAGAAAACCGGTCGGTTTTTCCGATTTACTGTTTTTGAATTTGAAATCAAATCGGTTCGAGCGGTTTTTCACCGGTTTTTTCGGTTTACCGGCCGGTTTGACCGGTTTTTGGATTTTCAAATTTTTTGAATTTTCATTTTTTTAATTTATTAAACCGAAAACCGATCGACCCTCTAAACCGGATCAAACCAATTTCACATAAAACCACGAAAACCGGTCGGTTTTGACGGGTTTTGTAAACCTTGATCCTTCAGCCCTTCTTAAGAACTTGCCAAACCAGGACATGACACTTGGTAGTTCCCTAATCAGTAGAGTATCCTTACGAATTAAAAAAAATCACTAGTAAGTTAATTAGGACAAGCTACTAGCGCTACACTACGCATAAATGAATGAATAGAAAATCGGCCATCGATCGATCCCTCAATGATAACGGGGCCGTTTGTTAATTGCCAGTCAAATGATCAGGTACATGGGCAATCGAACTCCAATATGCTGTTGCTTGCCGACTCTGCCTGTTAGTGTTAGAGTTCTCTGTATCCTACTTGCATGGGATGGGGAGGGGTGCCTGTTGACGCACATGAAGAGAGCGAGCATAGGCATGTGATGGAGTGGCGCCCATGGATGAACAAAGGAATTTGTGGAGTGGAAGAAGAGATTTCCTTTGAAATACTGATACTCTCCATCTACTCCTACTAGGCTGCGTGCTGCTGCAAGAACTGGACCACTACCTCCATTATTCATTACGTAGTGACTGTACTTGTAAGGATGGTTGTTGGGTTATCATCCCTTCCATCCAAGGGAATCCATCCAGGAGAAGCCAAGGGGCAAGGGAAAGATCACTGATGAGAGAACGGTTTATCTTTCTCTTTCGGACGCTCTGCCCAATGGGAATGGAAGAAGAGTCTGTTGGTGAACCAGCAACCATGCAAGCACATGAAAGCAGCAACTCAATATGCCACGCTGAGTACTGCTCCATCTGTCTCAATACAAGTTTATTTTTAACTTTTGTTGAGTATAACTTTGTCCAATGATTTCTACATTTTTATTAAATTTAAAAATCTAGTATTTGTTTTTTTAAATTCATCAAAAAAAAACTTTTATATAATATATATATATGTTATATTATTAAAATTAATTAAATTTATCAAAATTATTGGTCAAAATCGTAGTCAACAAAATTTGAAAATAAGCTTTTCAATAAGATGGAGGGAGTGGTAGTTTTCAAAAGCAGGAGGTAGGAGGGCCAAGCGTGTGTGTGTGTCAATGACGGTTACTCTTGCACGCATCTGAACACAGTACTATAGCTTTTAGGCATTGAGAGTCCACTGGCTGGCAAAAATGACACTATCGTTAGCAAAGCTGAGCCTGTTATGCAATCAATGAACTCTGTTGAGCCAGCTGTGTTGCTTGCTAGGCTTGAGAATCCATGCAGGAAATTGTTGGATGGGGTGGCTTTGGGTTCTAGAACCAGAACAAAGGAGTTCCATGCATGATATAGAATCAGAATGCGGACGAGTGTTTAGCTCGTTGGTAGTACACTCGGTTGAGAGCCTACCCGCCCCGGTTCGAGGCCGACTGAGGGCGTTCCGCACCGGGACTTTGTCCCTTGTCAAAAAAAAAAAAAAGATTCTGAATGTTACCATCTTTTAAATGGCTTCATTATAAACTGTTTGATTATTTTAATCTGTAGCAACAACAATATGTAGCTTAAACCAGCGGCGGAGCCGGCTCCAGGAGGTGAAGCTCCTCTCTCTTCCTCCTCCTTCAGCCTCCTATCCTTTATTTCTTCCCTCTTTTTCCTCCAATTTTACATGGGTTGGGGGGGGGGGGGGGGGGGGGGGGGGGGGCGCTCGAGCCCCCTCCACTCCCGTGCCAAATCTGGCGATGGCTTAAACCACTATTGTACCTAAATTGTTCTTAAAAGGTGTTGCACAATGTCCCGAAGCAAAGCCTCACCAGTAGCATAGCTTCAGGTCTTTGATTATGCTGACACTTTCATATGGAGTAGTAGGCTACTCTTAATTATATTGTGCACCAACCCTTTGACTAGTGTCTAGCGACTAATAGTGGAATGAGGTCCCTTGCTGTGGAACGATTGATAGGTTCGACTCACATTGAGGCCTGCATTGGAACATAAGATTTTTATAGAAGAAATTTTATAAGAAAAACGTAGAAAACAGAAAAAATTCTCGTATTCTAAAGGAGGCATGAGCTGGTAGCCTGAATCGGGCTATTGTTGAGCTACTGGCCGGGCCGGGCTGGAGGGGAGGGTTGTCTGGGCGTATACATGGTCAAACAGACCGTTCGGCACGGCCCGGCCCAGGCACTAAATGGCACGTTTATTTAGTTTCGGGCCAGCCCGACACCTAACGGATCGTGCCACTCTGGCCCAGGGGCTCCGGCGCAGGCCCACGACACGGCCCAAAATTTAATATTTGTGTCAGACCGACCCATTAAGCACACGGGCCCAATTATAATTTCAGTCTAATTAGTCAAATATAATGCTAAATGGTGCAACATATAGTGAGAAAATTGGGAATTGAACCCAGAAGCTAAGAGATGTGAGATAGCCACTTTATCACTACATCACACTATCTTATTTGACTAAATATAAAATCATTTACCTATATATAAAATAAAATTAAAATTAAAAAAATTTAAACGGGCCGTGCCTGTGTCGCCCGTTGGGCTGGACACTCAGCCCAAGCACGCCCTGCAGCTCGTGCCAGGCTGGTCCGGACACGAAATGGATCGGGCGTGCCATGCTTATGTCGGGCTATTTTTTTCATGCTTCGGGCCAGCCCAATTACCTCGGCCCATTTGAACATCTATACCTGGGTGATCGCCCAGGGCCCTCGAGTCAAAGGGGTACTTCAACATAATATACATGTGTATATAGACTATATAAATTATATTTTCTTATTGCTTTAATTACTCATTTCAGCTTGAATAAGCTCTATATATTACTATACAATCTGTTTTTCTTTTCTTATTTAATGGGTTAGATCTACTATATAAACAAGAGTATAGAAATTGTGGAGTCTAGGTACTAATTAGGAACATAAGTAAAGCCTAAAAAGCTTCTTTTTTATCGATTGTGATAGAAACAGTGATGATTATTGATAATATATAGCTAATAGATGAGAAATAGGGTCGTGGCTTTTAACTTTGCCCTGGCCCTTGAAATCTAAGACCATCACTGTAGTATCTGGATTGTAGCTGGAACTTTCGTTTTGGAAAGACTTAACTTATTCTGAAAGCGGCCATGCCTTCCGGGCTTATTTTGAAATATCGCTGAAAGCGGCCATATCTTTTGGGCTTTTGTTTTTCGGGCTGAGGGCTTCTTTTGAACGCAAAAATTTCATAAAAATTTTGTATAAATTTTAAAAAATAATTCAATTTTCAGAAAAATGTAGAAATTTTTTTTTCGCGGCCTGAGTTAACTGGCCGCATCTCGACCCACCTGGCCTTTGTCCTTGGTCGCTAATTGGAGCATCGAGGAAGGACTGTCGGAGAACGGAACACAGACCAGCCCAGGTGTCAGGCCTACAGGTTGCAGTGGCCAGCCACCACCACTGCGTTCGGTGTCTGCCCGCCTCCACACCGGTGACATGTCCTTACTGTAGCTAGAAATGAAAATGAACGAAAATAATGAAAAAATATTCAAATCGTTTTTGTTTTCATATTTTTTTTATCTGAACAGAAATAAAAATAAAAATATCATAATCGGAATACATAATCGAAATATTCGAAATTCGAAAACTCATAGCATCAGACCAGAAAGTATTTAGTATTTAGGTAAGATCGGAAAATGATACAGTCAAATCAAAAATACATGAACATCAACCTCAGTCTGCCATGCAACTAAAAAAATAGTCTCACATATTAATAATATAATACATGCGCATAAGTTGTGTTTAGTTCTTGTTCATACCTTCATTTTTTAAATTTTTAATTGCAGCAAAATCGAGACATTGACGAGATGGGTCATGTTGACGTGATCCGTGTCGGAGCAGCGAGCTTGCGAGGCTGGGTTCCGCGCCCGTGTGGGCCGTGCGGACGGAGGCTGGACTACGCTTCGGGGCCCGCGCGCGCGCCTGGTAGGCTGCCGACTCAGGCCGCTAGTGGGCCGTTTGTTGGGTTGTGTTCAATGGGCCATTTCGATTTGTAGGAATTCGTGAAAAATATGGTAATATTTCAAATGAAATATGGTAAAAAAATATGATCCGAATATTGGTCGAATCATTTCCGATTCCTATTCCGATCACTCTCAACTCATTTTTGTTCCGATTTCGAACAAATTTCGAAAATTTCAGAAAAGATCGAAACAAATATGGGATTTTTCGGTTCCGTTTAAATCCCTAACTGTAGAAAGCCATTCTGTTCTGGGCCTCGCCGCGCCACGAGGTACCCTGCCGGCGGCCTAGCGAATAATAAAGAATCCGGACAACCGGATGTTCAGATGCTCTCCAATCTCCCTCTTTGTAATAGCCCCTTGCAAAAACACGTCGATCAAACTGAAACACGATCCAATCCGTTCGTGTCTGAGAATTAACGGCGCAGGACTCGTCCGGACATCCGGCCGTCCGGTAAAAATCCGCTCATGGCGGCCTAGCTCGCCCTCGTAGTATTGAAACGTCCAGCCTTTTATCCTCCGATTTCGATACCGCCCCGCACGCGCGCCGCGCCACCCTCGTGCCGCTGCATGCAAACCCCGCCAAAATTGGGCTGCGCTGCGCTCCGAAGATCCCGCGCCGCCGCTCGCCGGCTTCCGCCAAAACGGTGCTAACCGTCTCACGCGTGTCTCCATACTAAGTCCGCGCCGCGACGCTGCAGCCGAAGGCCATCCACCGTCCCATGCTCCGGCGTCCCCTCCCGCTCTCCCCGTCCCGCCCCTATCATGGGGTGCGCGGCATCAAGCGACAGGGCTGAGCGGCGGGGGCCGGCGCGGGGGCACGGCGAGGAGTCTACCACGGGGCTCCTGCTGGTAGGCCAGGACCAGGAGCCTGTGGCGGATGCTGCGGCTTGGAGGAGGCGGTGTTGCTAGGTAGCGCCGGAGCCCATGAAGCGAGAGGAGTCCGCGCCGGAGCTCGCGACGCCTGGCTCTCCCAGCTTCAGGTACTACTGCCAGAAGGCGGCGGCCGTTGATGCGCTGGTGGCTGAAGACGGCGACGGCGACGGGTCCGTCGGAATCACGGGTAACTACTGTCTTTACCTCTCTTGGTGAGTACTTGGGTCCTGCAACAGGGGGTTGCATTGAGAACTCCTTATCTTGATTCCTGTGAATTTTGCAGAGACGTCTCAAGCGCCAAAGACGAACAAGATCAGAGTGGAAGATGCGTCAACCATGTCAAAAATCAAGATTGTTGAGGTAATTTTCACCATTCATTGACGAACCACTGCTCCGCTTGCTGATACAGCAACATTGCACTTGTATATAATTGCTGATGCAAAAATCATGCAGGTTTCCAAACCTAAACAGGCGAGCAAGTGGCTCAGGTTCGGAGGGTTGGCCGTCGTCGCTGCTGCTTGGTTCAACTTGTTCAGCCGCCACAGGAGCAAACCTTCGACGCCTACTTCTCTGGCGGCCGCAAATTCTCTTCCTCCCCGCCCTGCTGCAGCTGCAAGATCTCATACCTGACCCGGCACCGTTGTATGGGATCGTTTACATGTTCTTCTTACGTGTCTGCTTGTAGGCCGGAAACTAGAACTGTCTCTGCTTGTAAGAGCTGATTAGCTTGCATCATTTGATGTTTTTTTAATTGGTTATTGCTTGTGAGATAACCCTGTACCTGAGAAATTGATTCCGTAAATGATGTAAGGAGCGTCAGTACTAGACTGCTCCTGTTGATTGTTAGTTTTGAAAATTAGTTTTGATTTTTTTAGCTTGCAGCGATAATGATACCGACTTGGAAGCTGTTCATCCATGTCCTCAATATCATCCCTCCCCTGCATTTCTGAATTCTAAGAGAGTGCGCAGAGGAACATTTGCACAAGATTACAATCATGAGCAAGTACTTCAGCGTCCTCTTTTTTACATTCCCTCTCATTTTGTGGAAGTGGTTGATGCTACAAAATTGTGATTCTGTTCTTTGATCTTGCTCTGTATTCTATCATGCATAACAAATGCATTATACACAACTCTCCTTTAGTAATATCTATCAAATTATAAAAAGGAACGTGGTTAGCCTGTCATTTGACTGCACCTACTGTATTTCTTCCTTTGCCTCTGAATAGCTCCCTGTTTTTCCTTCTTACTTCCATTGGATGGCCAAGTGAGTAAGGCTGGAATGCACCAATGAGAACTGTTGGAGGTGCCATGTTCAGACCTGGCTTCGCCTTGTTCATGCCCTTCTTTGGGCGGTAAGATTTCATGGGACCATATATTAAGCTTGGCACTTTCCTTAGCTCAACAGCTGATGATGTGAAGAATTCCTCAGTCTTTCCATCTGCTGAGGAGTCCATATTATAACCGATCGATGCATCAAGATGAGGTGGAGGAAACCTCTCAAGTTTTGTTGTGCTCATACTTGTCACCAATCTTGGTCCCTGAAGATAAAAAATTCACAAATGTCACTATTTATTCATGGTTCCTTGGTTCAAATGCTTCCATATGGTTCGCACATATGTTTCAGAAAAATATTTGCACAAAGCATCAAACTCTGAAGGAAATGGCTAGAAACTTTCAGTTCATGATGCTGTTGAGGTTTGAGGCAAAACATTCTTGGTGAGGGGAAGGGAGAAGGTCAAAATAATCAATACCTTTGAATTTGGTTGCGGCTTATTATTCACATCTGGAGTAAATACTCTGCCCCCAGGGTTTTGTGATATGTGCTTCCGTGTTGTGTGACGTTCTACTGACCCATGAACCCTCGACTTCCTGAATAAACACATGTTGAAGTTTACTATTAAAAATGGGCAAATTGCAGAAAAAAAAAGCAACAAGTGTATCCAAACCTTTAATGCTCCTCATATTTCAATTTTACATCTCGTTCTTTGCACGGTGGGTATTGTGGAAGACTCAATGGTTCACATGCAAATGGTTGTGTCCTGAAGAACTAAAACCACAATAAACATTAAGTGATGTGAACAAAGGACTGTTTCTTTATTCTAACTCGAAACTAAATTGTATGTATTAATGGTTCATAGCAGATTATTCTTTTGCAGTCTTACCACAGTTTTGCTTTCTAGAAGATTATTTTAGATTCCTTGAGGTTGATAGTGCAGAGTATTTACCTCGCTGTTGAGAGCATCAGTTGCGGTGCCTCTCATATCTGGGTCAATTGTTAGGAGAGTCTCGAGAATGCGATAGGATAGATGGTGGCACATCTTTAAACTTTTCAGCTACACACCGTTCATATGGCTTAAATGTAGGTTGAGGGACCTTCATTTTCTCCCAGTAATCCTCTGATGGAGTGCCACACAGCTTGAAAATCTTGTGCAACTGTTCCACCTAAACAAACCACTCGTTAATAGCTAAACTAAATCAAGGAATTTCAAATGTTGCTTTATGTAAAAATTGATGTTTCACTGGGTCAAACCAAGTACCTCTGTTCTTCCAGGGAATATAGGTTCCCCAAGAAGCAGTTCTGCCAATATACAACCGACGCTCCAAAGGTCAACACAAACACCATAGTGAGTAGCACCTAATAAGAGTTCAGGCGGACGATACCAAAGCGTGATCACTTGGCTAGTCATGGGCCGCATGTTGTCAGGATCATAAGAGGTGGCAAGTCCAAAGTTGGCTATCTTAAGAATTCCATCCCTGCTGACAAGTAGGTTTGAGCTCTTGATATCATGGTGAAGAACACCATTGTGATGACAGTGCTCAATACCAGAAAGCAACTGTTTCATGTAGCATTTCACCTGAAGACAAGGATTTATAATTCATGAGTACACACAATTAAAACAGCCATACTTTGAGTAGCTGCGCAGTTGGCAAATATTTTGTAGTCAGGCCCTCTTTTTAAAGAAAATAAAACTAATCGGCAGCTTCTGACAGTTATAGGGACCATCTAGTAATTTTGTCAGACAGACCTGTCCCATTTCCACCTAGCCAACAGCGAAATACACAGAGTTTCAAAATAGTCTCAGAGATAATGCAATCAGCTAATTACAGCCAACGTTGACAGTTCAAATGTCTTTAGTTCATAATGTTCGTTGAAGGGATTTCTGCTAAGCAATGCGTGAACAAAAAGCACGTAATGCCCATCTTTGTCAAGTGGACCGGAACCTGTGTTCAAACCTAGTGCTATTCTGCTTTACGTAGTCCAAAAGACTACATGATTTATTTGCTTTGCTGAATTCACCATCGCAGTAATGCTGACCGTCCTAAGTAATCCAACAGCATGATGCCAAAGCTTTTGACGACCTCCCTAATCATTGACCATCATCAGGAGACCAAAAGAACAAAATGCCGATGACCAATCACATCTTAAGCATCCCAGGTAGCTATTTTTTGAATAACTAGCCCCTTCCAAGAGAAACCAAAAGGAACAAACCACATAAACACTTGACCCGTCCAATGTAACCAAAATGTAATTTTCTTGCATGCATAGATTCAAGAATCATTATACCATCTCAACTAATCCAGGGTGGGTTTTGATGTTAATTTAAATTGAAGATATTTCCAGTTCATGACAGTGGTCACATCAAAGTTTCTGTAACCCACCACTAATGAAGTCCACATGGTTAACGGAGACAGAGTATTAGATGTTGAAAACGCAGTGACCATACCTGAGGCAAGGTTAAGCGGCTGCCGGAGGCTGATGCGGCGGCGGTGAGGCCAGTGATGTCATGGTCCATGTACTCGAAGACGAGGTAAAGGGACTGTGCGGTGTTGAGGCGGGAGGTGACCAGGCCATCGAGGCGGACGATATTGGGGTGGTCTCCCAGACGGCGGAGGAGGGTGATCTCCCGCGCCATGAACACCGCGCTCTCAGCCTCGCCGACGCCATCCACGCACACCTTCTTCAGCGCCACCACGCAGCCTCTCTCCACCTCAATTGCCTTGTACACGTTGCTGTATGTCCCCGAACCAATCTACTCCGTGCACAATTCGACGAGTTTAGGAAGCAAATTAATAAATTATCATCGATTAATAATTCATAGGTGTTCTAAAAAACGAGTGATCCACCTGAACTCACTTTCCATGAAAATGCAAGAGATAACATTATCGTTTATCAGGAAGTAGATCAAGGCCCCGTTTGAATTCGGATTCTAGTATTATGGATTCTGAGATTCTAGAATCCGGATTCTAGGATTATAAAATCTCTACCGTTTGGATTACGAGATTTTATTTAGATTTTTAAATTTTAAAATTCAAAATTTAAGATTTCAAAATCTCAAATGTTTAGATTACGAGATTTTATCATTTAGTTATATTGATGTGTATTATAGTATAAAATATTAAAGAATAGTTAGATTTAAGAGATTCTATAAAATTTTATAATCTTCTAAAAACTCTTTTTATCTGGACTCTCAAAATCCCTAAGGATTCAAACGACACCCAATACGAACGTTACAAATTACTAGTTCTTGTGACACGGACAGCATATAAAGTATGAACATAATTGGGGTTTCATAATAATCTCAAGAAAACTGGGGATTTGTCACTCTCTTATTAAGCAGCCGTTTCTAGGAATTTGGAGTTCGTTTATGCGATGAAATCGTCATATGCTTTATTTTGTCGCTTAATCTCAACAATTCTTGGTAAAAAGGCAGAAAACAATGCTTTCTTCAACTCAAAACACGAATAGGAAGCTGTGTTTCTGGTATCGATGCTATCTAAACTCAATTACGGGCGACCAGAAAAGGCAAGAGCTCAAATTAGTCGCTTATTTTGCCAAACAGCGATCGCAGAGGACAAGCAAGAACGAACAAATCGAAGCAAACGGTTGAGAAAGGCAAGTTGCAATGCCACCCACCCCCCAACAACCTACCGCTTCCAAGAAAAGGCCCGACTTTTCCCGGTAATTAACCACCAAAGCAAGGCGGCATGCACGAGCGGGCGGCGCAATCGTTCCTGCTCACCTTCTCAAGCTTCTGGAAAGCATCAGCGCCGCGGGGAGCCCATCCACGGAGCGCGTCGCCGGCGGCGTCGGATAGCCAGAGCGGCCACTCGCACGCGTCCTTCTCCTCCGCCGCGATGCGCTCCGGCTGCGGCGCGCTCAGCTGCACGTCCTGACGGTCCACACCTCCCGCGGCGGCGGCGGCGGCGGGGAAGAAGAGGGAGGATGGCGGGGCGAGCTTACCGAGGGTGCACCCCATGGTGCCGGCGTGTCATGTGTCGTGCACGGTCACTCACCCGCGGTGGGGCGGTTCTCGAAATTTTGCAGTTCTGCCTCGTTTTGTTTATCATTTTTTTACTATTTTTGATAGACGAAAAACATGAAAAAGAACAAAAACAGTAAAACTAAAAATGAAAATAGTAACGAAAATAATATGTTTTTTTTTCATCGTTTCAGCATAATTTCATTTTACCGGATTTTTTCTTTTTTACTATTTTTCTCAAATATAAAAATCATCTCAGATCTATCGATGAATAGGTCCCAGAAAAAAAAGAAAAGAAAGACACGTGTTTCACCGCTAGCCAAAACAAAGATTATACTGAAATATAAAAACAATGTTTAACATTTTTTAAGGCCCCGTTTGGAACCGAGCATTTTTTTTCTCTTTCTACGTTTTTTCCTCTGAAATTTAACTGATTCTGTGAAATTTCTGCGTTTCAAACGGGGCCTAAATATTAATATTTCTTAACTAGTAAATCCAATTAATATTTCATTTGCATATTTATATTTTTTGCAATTAAATTAAAAAATAAGATTTTATTTGAACATGTTTTATGAAAAATAAAAAATAAAAGTTACAAACCAAACAATTTTTTTGACCTTATTTTTCGATGACATCTATGTTATTATATTTTCGACTTGATTTCGGTTATCGAGTGTTTTTGATGCATTACCGTCTGAATTGTTTTGTTTTTAGAACTCTGTAATTTTTTCCGACCATTTTCGTTTTTAGCATTTTTATTTTTGTTTTCGTTTGATGTTTAAAATATATTTTCAGTCTAAGAAATAGGAGACCGTCTTAAAGTTAACCCCTGGGACACGTCGTTAGGAGCGATGCTACGTCCTCTTTTTTATTTTTAAATTAATGTCACTGTCGAATATATAAAATTTTAAGTGTGATTTAAATAATTTTAATAATAAATCAAATTATATTAAAATAAATAAAATTTATCAAAATTTTTTAAGTGAGATAAATAATTAAAATTAAATTTAAAAATTAACAGCGATATTAATTAAAAAACGGAGAGAGTACGTGCTAAATCTACGAAATTTACGCACTTACGTATATTAGAGAGGAGGGAGGTGGGGCCAAGCAGGAGGGGTGAACACTCAGTTCGTAAGAGTTTCGTAAACTTAGTTCGTAGGTCCAGCATTACCCGTTAGTTTTTGCTGTGATGGTTTGGCTCTGTGGACTTTGAACTGCTCGCTTTTATTTTATTTGTTCTAATTATAAAATAAATAGTTAAATTTGATATGAAAAATAAATATAATCAATATTTTAAAATTAGATGGAGTAGCAATACGGGAGGAAACAAATCAATTCTCCGCAGCCTTTCCTCTCTTTTTTTCAGCATTTCTTTCTCCTTTTGCAGCCTTCTTCTTTTGCCTCATTCTGCAATTTTTTTCTTGAACCCTGACGGATCGGAAACGCCGGGGCACAGAATTTCAAATCTCGAGGACTGTTTGTATGTCAGCCGGAACTTGAGCAGAGCAAGGAATGCAGACGTGA
>BCLF01000034.1:924126-972229 GCA_001602275.1 Zoysia japonica | reverse complement strand
CGAGGATTACCGGGGAGGCGGATGTCGATGACGAAGGTGCCGCCCTCGTAGGGCGTGTCCTTGGGCCCGGCGATGGTGCCGGTGAGGTGCGAGACGGAGGCGCCGTCGTGCAGCGCGATGGAGACGCCGGAGACCTCCCGGTCCCGGTTGCACTCCGTGAGCTCCTTCTGCACGCGCGACACGTCCACCATCCTCGCTCGCTCCCTTCGTTCGTTCCTTCCTCGCCACCGGCAGCGCGATTTACAACTAGTCGAGGGAGATCAGATGCCACCGCACTAGTGCCGCTGCTAATAATAATCTACGGATGATGATTGCTATAAGCGGCTAATTAATTTGTGAACAAATATGGATTAATCTACGGCTCTGGGTACGGAGATTCCGTTTTATTTTTGTGGTTGCTTGCCTCGTGACGCCGGGGATGCTGATATTCTTTCCCCCTTGGACCTGATCACCAGTTGCAGTTCATCCGACGAATCGTTGGTTCCTGTAAACATTTTCATCTTTTTCAAATCAAATTCCTCCTAGCCTCGTAATCGTTTCGTTTAGGGCCCATCCATTATTTTCCTAACCAAATGTAGTGGCATATTCAACTCTGACGACGAAAGCAGACCAGTAGTTTCCTTCCTACCCGGGGGCAAAAAGAGAGAGAGAATCATTAGCCGTCGAGGGTGACGGGCCTGACGGCCTGCTCAGCTCAACGGTTAACGGGCTTCGCTCGACGAGGGTGACGGCCCTCTAGGCCCAAGAGGGGCGTTGGGTGAGAGTGACTGACGTGCGTGCATGACGATGCCTGCCTGGTGTTTATGATCCGGCCGTAGCAGGCAGAACAGATGGCGACGCCGCTAACAGATGTCCTGCTGGCGGCGGCAACCGAGAACTCCTCCTCGCCGAGCTTCCACTCCCTTGTGCTCGGCAGCTGTGCCTCCTTAATTTTCACGTGCTCGTTTGCACCAGCGGCAGCGGCACAATACTGAACTGTTTAAATAAAAAAAGCAGTGCGAACCCACTATTTGTTTTGTTCGAAATTGGGGCTGTCCCAAGCCAACAAGCAACGAAAGCTCTCTCCCTTCTTCTCTGCCTTCCCTCCAAGAGGCAGGACGCACGCAACCGATGCGCGAGCAGCAGCAAACTGTTCATCAGTTCCAGCCAGTCATCGAGTACTCATCGTCGCCGCTGCTGCCGCGGTCGATGGCTACCTCCGGCGACGTGCTCAGGTAAAGTAAAGCTAATTAAGCCGGTACCCAACGTTTCTATGCGTCTATTTGTCGAGCTAGTGTGTCCGCGCATGGAAGCATGGGAGTGTGGGACGTCTGTGCGTGGTGTAGATGATGTTCTAATCTGTTTGACCGCTTCTTGATTTACCTGACTGATCGCGGTACGCAGCGGCGCCGCCACCACCACGCCGACGACGACGACGAAGCCGCTGACCATGTTCTACAACGGCGGCGTGGCCGTGTTCCATCTCCCGCAAGATAAGGTGCACGGACTATTCGATCGTCTTCGTGAGCGATGACTACCTAGCTTGCACGCCTGATTTGTACAGTCGATCGGCTGACTACTTATCCATATACGCGTACGCGGGACACAGGCGGAGGAAGTGGTGAAGATGGCAGCGACGGTTCCGCAGGACGGCGGCCAGAAGCAGCAGCAGCAGCAGCAGGGCGCGGTCGACCATGGGGACGCGTTGGTGGCCAAGCTGAAACAAGGTAGTATTCCTGCTAGCTACTCCACTTGAATCGTCTTACGCATGCCTGTGCACGTTATAAAAAAAAAGGCAAGGGAATAATGGTCTTTCTCGTTCCGTTGCGCAGAGATGCCCATCGCAAGCAAGAGATCTTTGCACCACTTCTTCCAGAAGCGCAGGGAGAGGTAACGCGTTGCAGCTCGCATACACTAGTATGTCTTCTAGTTGCAGCTCCGATCTTCGCCGTTGAATCAAACGATCGGTGGTCGATCACGATGCACCGCTACAAGACCAGTGGTAGTACAAGTTTTGTTGCATTATTACTTATCAGCGCCGTAAAAACGCTGCGGTATTTTCTTCCGCTACGTACCTCCAGTTCGCTGAAACAATTGCGATGGCAATTGCTAGGAGTAACACTAGCTAGCAAGCAACTGCGTACGTAGCAACTACGGGGAGAATTTTTTTTTTAATATTCTCGTCCATTTTTACGGGTAATTAATCTGGTATGGGCGCCGTATAGTTTAGGAATAGTAGTATGACGACTCGGTGGAGTGCTAGCTGTGCGGCGTGCATGAATGAAGCACGTTTTGGTTGACTAGAGCATTCGGAAAGATAGCCGCGAAAATGATTTTTAATTGGTTCTGGGAATTGACAACCCAAGCTCTAGCTAGAGCTTTGTTTAGAGGAGTCGTCCTTCCCGGCGCCCCGTGACCCCGGCCGTCTGTACTTAAAGCGGCAACAAAACAAACACAATAACTCTCGTCCGGCTATGCACGGCTCCAGCAGAGAACGTGTTTCGCATGAACATGACAGGTGCAATAATATAATTTTTTTTATCTTTGGTTGATGCCCGTGTTGCGGTGTTGGAGCTACTATATCTATCTATAAACCGAGAAACCTACTCCAAATCCATGGCGACGGGGTGGAACGAGTAAAACACACGTGCTGAACCTGTCCACGTCTCTTGTCATGTGCAGGGCGCACAGGCCCTGATCAATCACCAGCGCCGGGGCCGGGCTTTGAAGATGGCGGAGGACTCGGTTCCGCTCCAGCCTTCTGTTATGCATCACTAATTCACTGTTTGATCGATCGGTCTTGACACTGTGCATGTTAAAAAGTTGTTGTACTCCTACTGTATATTATATGCAGGTCAACGCATTATGGTTTCAGAAGAAGATTTTGCCCGTTATTTACGATTTATTTCTGTATTGTATTTTTTTTCGACTTCTTTCGTACTAGTAGCTGCTGATTGGCTTTGTTTCAGTTCATCCTGTTTAGTGGACGAAGGTGCCTTCTTGGCTGCCCGTACAAAAAGCCCAATATATGTGAGTCCACAGGGTATCCCGTTGCGCTGAGCGGCGAAGCCCAATGGGCTCTTTCCTCCCCACGAGCCCACTGCATTTTTTTTAGCATACGAGCCCATCGCATTTTGCAGGTCAAGTGGCCTATCAGATGTTACTCTCTCTCTCTCTCTCTCTCTGCGCCTTTCCAAAAGAAAAAAACAAAGGGTATGTTTGGTTTGTCCCGAGCACGTCTTACCAAAATTTGTCATCAACCTGAGGGCATTGCCAAAATTGTTGATAATTTGATAGTAAAAACAATGGAGTTTGAAATGTTACCTTACCAAATTTTTAATCGCCGGTGACTTGCCGTCGCTTTTATACTAATGACGCCAATTTTTTGAGGGCACGCTAACAGATGGTTATAAACTAAACTCCTGCTAAATTGTGTTGGCGTGTCGATATTTGGTTAGGCGAGCAGCGGCTTCAATCCAAACACGCCCAAAAAGCTTGAATCTTAATTGCAGATTTGGAAACTGATCAAAATAAAATAATTGCAAAATTTTGGAACTACGCGGATCGCTAGTTGCGAACACGGAGGGGAGGGAAGCGCGTGGAGGCATGTGGCGGCCAGCTCGCTGCCCATTCTGACGTCAATCAACACCACGAGCACTCCTACTACTACTAATCCAGCAGTTCGTTTGTCTTGGCTGTTGCTTTTTCGAGCTGCAGCTGCACAGCGTTGGGCAGCTTAAACAATGTACAGTAAATGGTATGTTAATAGTTTAACTGTCACGTCAGTTTTAACTACATTCTTTCGGTGTTTGCAGCAGTCAAACGGCTGAACAGTACAGCGACAACTCAAAAACGCCACGGCCCAACGAAACGAACGCGCCCTTAATACTGGTCCTATTTGAAGCAAGATGATGCGGCGACGAAAGGAAGCTTTTTTCCATCCAAAGAATGGAAGCCACTACGAAGAAAAAAGTTTCTGCACGAACCGCGGGTGTCGGCGGCACTTACTCGAAGACGAGGAATTACCTGGCGTGACCTTTACAACGACTCCACTCGCGCACCAACCCACTTCCCGACTTTTGCTGCTGCGCTCTCCGTCGTCTCCGTCTTCTCGCCGCTTTCCCCTCCGTCCCCCGCGCCGGGGTGAGAGCTGAGGTGAGCTCCCCCCCGCCGCCTTCCCCAACCACGTCGTCCTCCCCCAGGCCTCGACACCGCACAACAGTGTCGGTGCACACCGGTGCGAGATATGGATCGGCTCGTAGAGTTCTACTACTATCTTAGGGGGAAGCAGATGCCAATGCCTACTCTGAGCACGCGCTTCATTTTCGCCGCCACTTTGGCACTTCGCCGGGGTAACCGTTAGGGTCGATCGGGTCTAATCTAGGGAGGATGCTCTTAGTTCTGGGGGCTCATTTTCTGGAATCCATAAAATTGAAAATATACAGTCAGTGAACATAACAGACTCACTGGTTGGATTCCGCAAAACAAATTGCAGAATGTGCCCCGTGTTCTGGTATAGCTCTGTGCCTTTTATGTTTCCTTGTTCTTTCTTCATGAATCTGATTCTGTCCAAGAATCCTGCAGTGGGAGAATTTAGGCAGCCAAAGTCGATGCAACTACGAGCCTATGCTACAGCGGTAACTTAGGCAACAAAATATATATTCTTTCAAAGTAGAAAGCGAAAGGAAAACGTTAGTACATTTTTCAGATGCAAAACGTTTCGTTAAACCTCAATTGCACTTTGTTCACCTTCTTGCTTGCACGTTGCACTTTCTCAATGCAGCAATCTACCAGCGTTACATGACAACTTTCATCGTATGATTGCAGCGTCGAGGATGTCTTACTGGTACTTTTAATGGTTAGCCAAAAAAATTGCACAACCTCTGCCAAATTTTGTCCCATCTCCGTAGTTAGCATCAACCAATTTTGTCCACAAAGGAGCAGCCAGACAATTTCAGAGGTACCTTACTTTCCCCCTGGAGACCTTATTTTGGTTTCAGGTGAAACTATTTATGATTGTTTAGTCTCTGATACTTGAGCCTTTGCAGTTTCCACTGAACCATGGGTGGGTTTTGCTGTTGCTTTTGCAATGAAGATTTTGAGGAATATATTCATCCGAGCCACCCTGTTTATAGGCAATGTGTCTGCTTGAGGCATATTTTCCACAACATTTTTGGCGGGGTAATACGAGCTTCTTTACCATCTTGCTCTATCTTTTAGGTTTTAGCTAAATATTCTAAACTGCCACCACTCACATTATGTTCATTTTGTTGCTACTGAACTCCATCATCCGATTTTGACTGTGCTGAACTGTCAGTGAAGATTTCTTTATTGACTTGTAGTTACTCCCTCCGTGCAGAAATAAATGTCATTCTAGCTATGAACCTGGATACAAATTTTTTACTTTGAACTCTGATCGTGTCCAGGTTCAGAGCTAGAACTACATTTATTTCTGAACAGAGGGAGTATTCAACATTAAAATGAGCTTGTCTCTTCTGTCAGTGTAGGCCTCCTAGATGGATTAGTCATGTCTATTGCATTGTGTTGGATATTTCTTTTCTTGGGTATTGGAATGCATCACTAATAAGTGGTTCCTGGTTGCTACTGCATTCTCAGTAGGAAGAGTTTCATTAGCCACATGACAGACTCAGAGGGGCATTAGCATATCTAGGTTGTCCGAAGAATCATGTTGCTTCTAATGTGGTGTGTCCGTTTCCAGATCTGATTATCTATTCCAACTATAGCATTTCAAATGCTCTTTTTTTGCAGTATACTGCAACATTCCAGAGACTTGAGTCTAGGACAAGCAACCCAGCCCAAGGCGCTGCTCCATTGGGATCCAGTAATCCAAGTGCCGGCATAACTGACAATTCGCTGGCTGAAACTTTTCAACTTGTTCCTAGACCCCTCCCATATGATACTGATCCTAGATATGCCCGTATTCAAAGAGAGGGATTGGTATCGAGACGTGATAAGTCTATAAATCTCACACAAGAAGAGTCACTAGCTCTCAGACGAAATGGCAGCAGTTCTGCTATTGAGCATTTAGCTTCTCAGAAGAAACGGAGCAGCACTGATACTGACTCTGAATATAAAGTCCATCGTTCTGAATCAACTAAGAGTTTATCTGCAAAAGCATACAACAGCAATTACACAGTTGTGACTTCAGAAGATGAGGACGTCTGCCCTACTTGCCTAGAAGGTCTGTGTTATTGCGTTTAAAAAATCATAGAGGTCATAGTGGTATTTGCACGATTATTGCCTAGAACAATTCTCATGTTTCAATTAAACGTGTTGCAGAATACACCCCAGACAATCCGAAAATCATTACTAAATGTTGTCATCATTTCCATCTTGGTTGCATTTATGAATGGATGGAGAGAAGTGATACGTGTCCAATTTGTGGGAAGGTATGATGCTAAAGATTTTTTCAAATATCAACTTAGATCATAGTAATTACTAGTAGTAATAATTTGGTGTTGCCTATTTATTTGTTCTCACATACGCCAGCCTTTCCTATTTTTACTTTCTTTTTTGTCTGTGTGTTTCTGAAACTAACAATTTCACCTTCGATCTGATGGCATGCAGGAAATGGAGTTTTGCGAGAGTCCATGATATGCTTCCTTCTTTCATGCTCATCATCACATCAGGCCATCAGGTCAAGGAAACGATCTGCAGTATGGGGTGCTGGTGAACTGTAAATAATACTAGTTATTTAATGTCCAAATAGATCTCTTTCCAGAGATCAGTTTCTTACATGAACTATTATGATCCGTCTTATTAAAGGTGCGAACATTGCTTGCATGACCCGTGTAAGCAAGTATTCAACCCAACAAAGTGATTTTTGTAGCCAATCTCATGGTGCATCTTATATTATTATTTAAATGCATAAAAGCAGGAAAAGGCATCAACCGCATGTGCTTAAAAGCTAATAACCTTGGTTAGTTGGTTCCACCACAATGGCAACCAGGCGTTTGCATGAGTCCCATTTATCAGACCTCAGATATCCTCGGTCTCAAAGCTGTCACTCTCTCAGGGGATAAAGAAAACAAACGAGGCCCACACCCAAATAGCTTGCTCAAAATTATTCGTCGGATAGCACATAGCAGTTACAAGCCTTGATTATACAAGAAAATGCGGCAAGCCTAGATTATAAAGCTGGTTTACAGAGCAACCGTACATAATCACAAAACTAAGATTTGTACCAGCAAGCTACATTATTTAGTATTCGTCCCCTGGCGGTGTCCAACCATTTCAATCCATCTTTTCCGCCTATACGTTTTGCCGTCCTGAGGGTGTTGTCCTTCTCCATGCTGATAAGCAGGCTGTCAAAGCTCTTCTTGAAGGAGTCCACACCTTCCAGCTCAAGCTGCTTGCCGACCTCATCCCAGTTGATACCTAGCTTCTCCAGGGCGCTGTATACACCTTCCGCCTCGGACACATTCGCATCAACTGCCCCTGAAACAGTACCATGGTCGATGAAGGCCTGCAGAGCTTGATCAGGCATCGCGTTGACCTGAAAATGCGTGGAATAATAAAATGTGTTGAGCATCACTTAAAACATAAAGCTTTATATGGTAATAAAAGGAGTGTCTATCTATGATTCTAGAAGATCGGATAACAGAAATTCATCGCAGAAAACACACCGTGTCAGGTCCAATGAGACTATCCACATAAAGAGTGTCAGGGTAAGCAGGGTTTTTGACACCAGTAGATGCCCACAGCAACCTCTGCTTCTTGGCACCTTTCTTGGCCAAAGCTTCCCACCTTGGGCCAGAGAATTTCTTCAGGTAGAGTTGATTTGCTAGTTTCGCCTGTGCTACAGCAGCCTGGCAGGAGCAAGGGCGGTTATGTTGCAGAATTTTATGCACAAACAAACTCAGAAAGTCCTAATTTTTGGAGGAAAGTGCTTCTAGTCTTTACCTTGCCTCTCAAGGCAAGAGCCTCAGGTGTTCCAATTTTCTCAAGCATTTTGTCAATAAGGCTGTCGACTCGGCTGACAAAGAAGGATGCTACACTGGTCACTCTTGATAAGTCACTCAAACCAGAAGCCTCAAGCCCGTCAAGGTAAGCATCAATCACAGCCTCATATCTTGCAATTGAGAAAATAAGCTGCAGCAGTAGCAATGAACCTCTGATCAATAAAACTTATCAAAACAGTTTTTTATGTCGACAAGATCATAAGCAGTCAAACAGACAAATGATAATGGATCAGATAATTTCAGCGTAAAAAAAGAAGACAGTGGCAAGGTGGAACCCAACACTTACAGTGACATTGACGCTTATGCCATTAGAGATGACTTCGCGGATCGAAGGAACACATTCTGCAGTAGCAGGGGATCTTTATGTAGACATTGGGGCGGTTGACCACTTTGTGTAACCACTTTGCAGCTTCAACAGTCCCTTGAGTGTCATTGGCCAACCTAGGAGACACCTCAACAGAGACATACCCATCAGCACCATCCGTCTCATTGTAGATAGGCTCGAAGAGTTTGCATGCATCTTGGATATCCTTTATGACGAGTTCCCAGTAAGCGCTCTCTGCGTCCTTTCCAGCAGAAATGAGCTCTTTGAACTGGCCATCATATGCACTCGATGATGAAATGGCTTTCTGGAAAATCTGCAGTGTGTCGAAGACATTGTCAGGACTCATCAGAAATAAGAAAACGAATACACAAATCGCAAATGTATGATCTAGTCTGCATGAAAAAGTTGAAGATGGATTCCCGTAGGGTTGCTTGTGACTCCACTTACAAATCAATGACAGGACGACAGAGGTTGTCGTACCACGGGGACAGACCATGTTGTTCGTAGAGATCGTGAAGCCTGGTCCTCTTGGTTGGAACACCATTCCCATCCTTGGCAGAAGCCATCGCACTGAAAGTTCACATGTCACACGGTCAGGTCATGTCAACAGGCGAACTGAATCACAAACAAAAATATCGTAGTGTTATGATATCTAGCCAATTCATTAGCTCAGCAAGTGGAATTCTTCTGCTGGTAATTGACAGCTTTGCTACCTTTGGCAGCGTCGACCTGCAGCCAAGAGGTCTCGGCAGCAGCACCAGTCAGCGACGCAAGACAAGCCGAGGAAGTAGCGGCGTGCAGCCGTGCCGGATAATCCAAGTAGAAGTAGGCAAATAGCAGCCGCTAGCCACTTCCAAATGGATCCCGCAGCCTCACGGTGATTCGAGAAGCTGGTGTGCTCCTCACCGTTCACTTCCCAATCGGACGGTCACAAACGCGCGCACCGCTACGGGTCCTTGACCTCGACGGCCCCGGATCCAACCATCCAAGCATCCCTATCGGCACACCTCCGCGGGTGCGGTTGGCTACGCTACGCAACGGCAGAACGGCTACGGTTACGCATCGACGCGGCCGAGAACAACCAGCGACAGTATCGAAGCCGATGCCGACCGATCTCGCCCCCAGAGCACGCAGAGACGAAAATAACAGTAATCTAAAATTCAGACCTCGCTGAAACGAATCAGCCGCTCAAGCACACACATCAATCCAGTTTCCCTGATGGGAGGGAGGAAGCGCATGCGAGTAGAGGAGGAGGAGGAGGAACGTGGACGCACATGATGGGGTTCCTGGCGCGGCCGGCGATGGAGACGCGGACCAGGCGCGGGGAGGGGGAGAAGGCGAGTGCGGCGGAGCGGACTCCCGACGGCGGAGGGGACTCCCGACGGCGCGGGGACCAAAGGAATAGTCAACCACCAATGGCGGCTAAAATTTGTACTCCTAGCATGGATGCGGCTGCTGCTGCGCGGCAACGAAACCCGTCCAGATTCTATCCCCCTCCGATCCGGATCTTTGATGGCTTTTTCAGAGTTCAGATTACAAAAACGTATGAAATGCTGATGAATTCGAATATACCAGCAGCAGGAGTATTTGTTTTCTAGGAGTATGCAAATTCTATGGGTGTGATTGGTTTATGGTGCATGATTTTTGGCCTGGCTACGATCCAGAGTCGGAACGAACTCCATCTGGTTCTATGCATGCAGGAGTCTGTGTTTGGTTGATTTTTTTTTATCTCGTGCAGGCTATGTTGAGCTGGTGATTGGTTAGATGTTTTTTGAGAACTGCTAGAGACATAGCTGCACCTGTGCATGCACCACACCCATCATGCTGCATGCGCAGTCAGGCTGCGGTGGGAAGCTCGACTCTCACGTTCCTGCTCAACCTGGCTACGGAGGTACGGTCGTATGGTTCAAACTTGGCTACGAAGCTCCTCCGAGAAACCAATCACGTGCAACTTGGATGCAATGGGCCTGTCCAAGAGCTCACCCAGGGAACAATCACCCCCCCTGCACTGGGTAGTGGTAGCATGAAATGCAGATGGATCTCTTTTAAATCAAGGCTGCTCATTTTTCGATTCGAAACGGTCGCACAAACATGCAGCTGTGCGCCTTCGCTTCAATTTTGAAGTCGGCCACTCCTTCGGCTTGCTACCTGAGGTTTGACGCCACTCCTTCGGCTTGCTACCTGAGGTTTGACCCATCCCAAGGGCCACTTGACCTTTGGCATTGTTGCCGTCCCAGCGCTTGCTTGTTCCTGCTCTGGGCCTGGGCAGTTACGGGCCTTGCCGCCCGCCTCCTATAATGGCAATGGCAAGGATTTTTGTTCCTGTCAATTAGGAGTACTTGCAGAGCTTCTCTTCCGACTCTATAAACTCGTTTTCCATGTCTATAAACTCGTTTCAGGAAAAGAAAACAGAGCAGGATAAATTAGATGGATTTACAAACACTAGATCAAATTTGCAAAGACTGATGTAGTGACCACTAAATCTAAACCACACCCTCTCTACTGCTGCACTGCATGTAAAACAAGGCCGTAATGATAGTAATACACAAAATAAATAAAAGGAAAAAACAATGCGATCTGCTTCGTGGTCTACCACGGCTTGAGGTCGCTCTCGAGCCCTGCGTTCCAGTCCAGGACCTTCTCCCCGGGCTGGAGGAACACCCCCTCGCGGTGCGGCAGCTTGCGCGCGAGCCCGTTGAGGATCTGGTGGAACGCGTCGCCGGGCCTGGCGGGCTGGTGGAAGAGCAGGGCCTGCTTGACGGAGTCGCTGGCGAGCAGGCGCTGCCTGCGGATGATGTCCTCGAGTGGGATGGACGTGAGGATGGAGTCGAGCCGCGGCACGTCCTCCTCCGCCACGAACACGCTGATCCGGTCCCAGGGGATGGCGTCGGAGAAGGGCAGCACGATGTCGTCCGCGATGATCACCGGGATGCACCCGAACACCACGGCCTCCACCAGGCGCGGGCTCCACGGCGCCCACCCCAGCGGGCACAGGCAGAAGATGGCGCGCTGCATGTCCTCGTAGTACGTCCACGGGTGCTCCGTCGATATGTCGAACAGCGGGTTGTCCTTGAAGTTCTCCCACACCGAAGCGCGCGCGCCCCTGATCAAGAGCGTTTTTGTTATGATCAGGACACGGTGAGCTTTGCATCGATTCAATTCAATTCAATTCGATGGCGCCGTATAAGCAGAATCGAGATCCTGCGTGGTCGCCTACCTGGCGTAGTAGCCGCCTTCGGGGTCGTTCCCCATGTCGTAGAAGAGGCCGCGGAAGTAAACGAAGATAGAGCGCGGCGTTCCGGGGTTGATGAGGTGCGCCTGCATCTTGTGCGGGTTGGCGTAGGGCGGGATGGTGATGGACCCGTCCTGCAGGCACACGTGTTTCCTCTGCCCGAACGTCTGCACCAGCGTCGCGCGACGCAGCAGCGGCAGGATCCCCCGCTCCATCGCCCTCTCCTCCTGGTAGTGGAAGCACGCGCCGAAGTCGTGGGGCGTGAGGAAGAAGTGGTCGGCGCCCTCCGTCCTGTTCCAGAACGGCCACGTCGTGGCGATGTGCTTGATGGCGCTGCGCATGATCCGCGGCGCCCGGAACGGCAGCGGGAAGCCTTGCGGCGTCAGGTCGCACGTGGCGTACACGGGCGTGTAAAACCAGTCGGCCTCCTCGGGGTCCAGCGTCCGGACCGCGCTCGACAGCAGGAACTGGTGCATGAAGATCTCCGCGGCGAACATGTGGTGCAGGCACCGGCTGTCCTTGGCGAGCAGGTTCTGGTTGTACTTCTGCGGCATCTCGTACACGAACACCTTCAGCTTCCCAACAGGATCGTCGTCCAGCACTCCGCCGGCGTTACCTGACATTGTTCTTTCGTGTCACCAAATTTTCTTCTTCAGGATCAGTCGATCCGTTGTCGACAAGATTGTAAACATACGGTGCAATGTACTCCTACCAAAGATGCATTCGGTGCAAATTTTAGCTTCAGTTAAAAAAAAATATTTCCTCGTGTCCCACGTTAAATTATCGTTAGTGCTTTATTCCTAGTAAATTGATTTATTGCTATGGTCCTTGTTATACAATTCACATAATCCTAATAGTTGAAGCTCGTACTTCATCACAGAGTAAAAGGAATATGCTTTTCTACCACAAGTTCATAGGAAATTGCTAGTAATGATGACGACAATTTCTGGTGGAGTCGTTGCTTTCAGCCGCTCCACCAACCAAAAGATTTGAACTTTACCCAATAAAAAACTCCTTTAAAGTGCCCTCGACTTTAACGATACAATATTCTTATCCCTGCTTTATCAGTACTACTAATCTGGTTGTTAGCATGTCCAGTGCAAGAAAAAAATATACAGCATATTGTCGGATCCAGAGACAGGGGAGTGAGTGGCTGCCTTTACAGCTGCCACACATATCCGTTCTTTATGGTTATACCAGTTCCAGTCCTTGCAGGCCCCAAAACGGAGCTGATTAGAGTAAATCGAATTGCGCAAGTTAGGCGTCACACTCCATTGCAGTGTGGCACTCCTAACAAGAAATGCCAAATTCGGCGAACATACGTTGATCGTAGTGCTACAAGCGTTAAGTACCAGAAAGGATGCCAAATTGCACGAAGATGGCAGCGCAGAGCTCGAGATATGAACCGTGATCCAGACTGACCGTGTCACCAAGCAATGCAAGCATGATGTACTCCTAGTACAAGCTGTCAAGCTCCACTACTACTTCACCTACCGACAACCCGTCTCCAGGACGCATGTGAATTGCCTGCTTGATGAGTTCGCTACAACGCGAGTACTCTGGCAAGCGGTTGTTACTTGTTAGTACTACCACTGTGCACAGGGCGGAGACAGGACAGCACGGTTCTGTGGCTAGTTTTTCTATTAAAAATATTAAAAAATAGCTAAATAAATATTGAAATTTTACTTAAATTTATTTGTTTTAGCACCGGTCTACATGTTTATGCACTTGGCACGAGAAGATATTGGCTCCGCCACTTACTGTGCAAGTGCCGGGACAGCTCGTCATCAGAGTCGGTGCGAGGCAGGCAGTGGCCACATGGCGGATCACAGGGAGACAGCGGCGCACTGCAGCCGTTTTTAGACGCAGGCAGAGGCAGGATTCCAAGCCAGATTGATTGATTGATCCGAGAAGGCAACGGCTGCGGACCGGTGGAAAAACCGAGAGAATTTTCGGGATGAAATCGAGGCTAACGAGCTGGTCGGTGTGCGTGGATCGCAGGTGGATAGCTAGCGGCGATCGGATTAGCAGCGGCATTGCGATTTGCAGGAGGAGCGGGCGCAAAGCGGCATTGCAATTCGCAGGTGTTGGAGCGAGCCGGCGAATCTGAATCCGGAAGTGAGGCTCGGTTGGCTCGAGGTGTCCTTCCTTGTCCGCCCCCGACCACGAACGAATTCAAAATTCCGAGAAAGGAGAAGGGAGAAGGGGCAGGGAAGCGGTACCTGAGATCCTGGCGTGCTGATGCTGCATCGGCGCCGCCGCGACGCAGGAGACGACGAGCAGAACAGCCGCCGCCGCCCCCCACGGTCTCCGCTCGCGCCCCATTGGCAGGCGCTCCGAAATTGACCGAATCAACGGATGAAGCAGAGCTCTCCCTCCTCCACCGCCTCCCCTGTTTCCGCTCCGATCGAGCGCCGAGCAGCAAGGCGCTGCGCTGGTGGCGGTGGCTTGCTTGAGCCCAGGGAGCGCTGCCGCTTCTCGTCTCTTCACCAGGGCAGGCAAACAGGTCCGTGTGCGGTAGGCTTCCTATCGCTGTCCACGGCGCGACGGAACGGCGGGGAGGGACTAAAATAAGGAGATCGGGACGACGAGTGCCGGGTGGCGAGCGCGGCAAGGGGGTCGCGTCAAGGCCGCGGTGGCGACGTACGGCCAGCCAATGGAGAGGAGCGCAGCGAAGAAAAACAACGGAAGAAAAGCCCGAGGGGGTGGTGAACCGGTGATGGATGATGGCGAGGCGACGAGAAGAGAAGAGGGGCGGGGTCGCGCCGCACGCGGGGCGGGTGGCGTCATGATACGAAAACCAGCGACGCGACCGACCGGGTCCGGGTCCGCGGGTCCTTGCCGTCTTCGCTTGCTGCGGCCATCCGATACTGATAGTGCTGCTCAATTACGCGCGCAGCTTCAACTTGCACTAATCAGTAATCATTCGTGTGACCTGCTCCTACTGCACAACAGCGATGCAGAGGAGTAGCCTTCAAACAAAAGGTTGACGACTATCCAAGTATATGATGCCGTTGAGTTCTTCCTCTTTCTCCATTATTGGAATATACTATATACTGTATAGTTATACACTTTCAAACGTCTTTTTTTTTGTTGGTAAGTTACGATGCGGACTCCAAATTTTAATAAAATCCCTCTGAGTCGACTACACGGAGCGCGCGAGATGCTGAAGCCACGATTATTACGCTAGATAGAAAAAGAAAAGGCACATGCTGTAAACATCACTTTGTTGGAAAAGCAACATGTGGTGCTCGCCCGGTTGGGGGAACCCCAAATCACGCAGAGGGTCGGAAAGGCACGTGCTGTTAGGTCGGGGTGGTTAGCCTACTAACTAAACCCGTTAGTTGAAGCATGCAAGCAAGAAAGCAAGCACGCAACAGGCTCATCAATGATGCATGTGACGCTCGCGCAGGCCCTCGTGATCCAGCCAGGTAGAGACCCATTATATTTGCTCGACATTGTTTGGTGTATGTCTTGGTTGATCAAGTGCATACTCCACATACAGCAGATTGTTGCTGTCCTTGTTGCCATTAGGGTCCCAAATAATAGTGGAAAGCAAAACCAAGATAGAAAAAGCAATAATGGAAAGGACATTTTATGGGTCCTGATAACTGGAGTAAAAGAAAAGGAAAACTGTTAAGAAAGAGAAAAGCTATATTAGAAAGGAAAAATATAGGAAAAAATGCGGTGAGCGTGGATCGAACACGCGACCTTCAGATCTTCAGTCTGACGCTCTCCCAACTGAGCTATCCCCGCTGATGTCTAATTTGCAAAAACTATATTATTTAAAAAATAGAAGGACCACTCGAGCGCTCATTTCCAACGCCGCCTGACGCAGTGACGCTACGCTGCACAGGCCCAGCCCATGGAAGCCTCATCGGCTAACCTTCGACATGTGCAGATGCCGCTGGCACCGTGGTACGCACTGGATTCATTCAGATCCTCTGAAGGTCTCAATGCACAGGTGCTGGAACACATTGCATCGCCTCTCCCGGGCTCCCGGCTGCCGCTTTGCATGTTCTTCCGCATCCGATGTAGTCTCAGCAGAGGACTCCCGCCGCCGCTGCGAGCTGGGAACCCGTTCCTGGTGGACGGAGCACCTCAAATATGTTCAATTTATTCTGTTTGCATCAGCGATCAATAATCATACCGCATCTCATGGAGTTGTTTCGTCATGACTCTCACCCTGAAATATACCATGGTCCTTTGCAGGTTAGCACTTGGCATTCGCGACCAAAACAGGACAATCGGGTTCAGTCCCAGCACGTGGCACCGCCAAGAACGCATGACACAACTTTGTGACAGAAGCCTAGAAGTACGTTACATATTAGGTTTCTGGATTGGAGTTTCCCCCACCCTAAACTGGCAACTGTATGATATGATACAACAGTCATACATTACATGATCCACCATCTATAACAGGCTAGCACTACAACAGAGGTCAAAACATATGTCATACAGCTAGGCAGGCACAATGGCACGTTGCCTGAAAAAGAAGCAAGGTAGGAGAGAAGGAAGGGATGGAGCTTTACATTTAGTAGTAGCGTGGCTTCTCATCATAATCGACATTAATCATCCTCTCATATGGTCCTGATGCTTACACAAGGACAGCAGCCAAGGTGTCCCGCTACCTACCATGGTTTCAGGTCACCCCGGGGGCCCTCGGTCCAGTTCAGTACCTTCTGCCCAGGCTTCAGGAACACGTCTTTGCCATGTGGTAGCTTCCGTGCCAGGCCGTTCAGGATCTGGTGGAAGGCGTCACCAGGTTCGGCAGGCTGCGGGAACAACATGGCCTGCTTCATCGATGGGTTTGCAAGCAGCCTCTGCTTGCGAAGGATCACATCCATTGAAATAGATGTAAGGATGGTGTCCAGCTTTGGTACATCATCCTCAGCAACAAACACACCGATCTCCTCCCATGGGATCGCATCCGCAAAGGGTAGAACTATGTCATCTGCAATGATCACTGGAATGCAGCCGAACACTACGGCCTCCACCAAACGGGGGCTCCATGGGGCCCAGCCCAGTGGGCACAAACAGAAGACTGAGCGCTGCATGTCCTCATAATAGGTTGGTGGATGGTCTGTTGAGATGTCAAACAAGGGGTTGTTCTTGAAGTTCTCCCACACTGATGCACGGGCGCCCCTGCATTGCATATGGTAGGTGTCAAGACTTTTTTATTCAATAATCCATAAAAAAGATTATCAGGTACATATTGTAGGTGCATACCTTGCATAGTAACCACCTTCAGGATCATTTGCGGTATCATAGAATAGGCCACGGAAATAGACAAATATGGATCGAGGGGTCTCAGGGGGGACAAGGTGAGTTTTCATTTTCTGCGGAGGTGCATATGGTGGGATGGTGATAGACCCTTCCTTGAGGCAGACATGATCCTTCTGCCCAAAAGTCTGGACCAATGTAGCACGACGAAGCAATGGAAGGACTCCTCGCTCTATAGCCTTCTCTTCCTGAACAATAGGTGTTTTTAATGCACGTTAGATCCATGATCCTCTAGAAGCAAACAAGGGTAAATGGGAAACAGATGCTGGGCTTGTATAGTAGGCTCCATTCTATGCTTTGGTTGGTAAAATAATGGAAATCTTGTGTGGACTCTATAACTCACCTGATAATGGAAGCACGCTCCAAAGTCATGTGGCACAACAAAGAAATGATCTGCTCCCTCTGTCCTGTTCCAGTAGGGCCAACGCTTGGAAATGAACTGAATTGCACTTCTCATTATCCGTGGAGACTTGAAGGGCAAGGGGTGGCCCCATGGGGTAAGATCGCATGTTGTATATACCGGGGTATAAAACCAATCAGCTTCTTCTGGATTTAAAGTTCGGATCGCACTTGACAACAAGAAGCGATGCACGAAGATCTCTGCAGCAAACATGTGGCTGAGACATCTGGAATCTTTGGCCACCATCTTCTTGTTGTACTTGGTGGGCAACTCATAGACATATACCTTGAGCCTCCCAACAGGGTCATCCTCCAGCACATCACCAGCACTTCCTGAAGTTTTACAATACACAGAGAAAATGTGAGAATCCTGTACTGTGGATACCACAAACCTAAATTTCTAATTCAGCGGATTCAAACATGCTTTTAGAAGCTGCCATTCTTTCCCAGCAAAGCATAATGCATACTACAGTAACAACTAGCCACAGCATGTGCAAGCCATGAATTCTAATGACCAAAGCAAAGCAAAAATACAGCCATAATAACCATAACCCGCAGTATTCACGTTATGGATTTTGATGAACCACAGGCTCATAGCAAAACACAATCCAAACTACACTAACTAGCAAGAAGAATGTTTTTAGCTGGACACATCCAAATATCACAAGTACGAATCTCAACAATCCTGCTGTTCTACTAAGTTTACAACTCATTCATCATACTAATTCATGAATCATAGCACAAACTGATAATTGTAAGTTAGCAAATCTCCAACACGAGGCCACAAGGACGTGAAGTGCCATCCTTATTCAGCAAAGCACAAGTACAGTAGCTGCTATAAGGGCTTGCTACTCCAGCGTTACAAAAAAGAAAGTTTGCTACATGATGGGGTATCCACTTTGGCCATAAAAGGGAAAGAATCGAGCTTCCCCTATTCTCACTTGCTCAGCGACTTGATATCAAGGCAGGGTCCTAATCCGTCGTGAATGCTGATATTTTGAGCACGCAATGCCAAACAGTCACAGAAAGGTAAAATCACTGGATCTTTATAGCATTTCCTGCGCTCTGCAGGTGGGGTCAAACTCCCACTGCCGCTGAGCATTGAACTGGATGAAGCAGCTAGCTAATTACCTCCTCAGTTACAGCACTAATTTGGATAGAAGTGAAGAACTAAGCTTAGCAAGAGCTGATCTAACGGCAGATCTCATCGTCTACCTACCGAACACCTCGTGTTCCCACGCCGCGTTAGCTAACAAGCGCGGATCGATATCCCAGGTCAATCCAACCGAAACTAGCCGTCCGAGCAATGCCTACCACGCATGGCGCGAGCCAGAAACAAGGAGAGAAGAGAGCGAGAAGCATCATCCAGTACCTTCGATCCGCTCGGTGTCCTGCGCCGCGGCAAGCGCGACGGAGAAGAGGAGCAAGGCGAGCGGCAAGGTCAGCGCCCGCGGCCTCGCTGTCGCCATTCGCCGTTGTCTCCCGCGGCCCGGTGCGCCTCGTGAGAGAGATGGAGAGGGTGGTCGACGGACGGAGAAGCTAGGGACGGTAGTGCGGTTCTTGGCAGGCGGCGAGGGGCGGGGGCGGAGGGAGTCAAAAGGCAGGGCACTGCCGCACAGGTGTGGGTGTGGGTGTGGGTGTGGGAGGATAATAACGCGGACGCCTGTGCCTGATGGTGTGGTCACGCTGAGATGGCCCTCGCTCTCAATGATGATCTGTCGGCCGTCGGTGCCTGGTTCGCCTCGAAGCACAGGGAGCTACTCCTACTAGCAGATGTGCTCTGGTTTTTTTTTAAGACCGTATTTCGGTTTTTAATTTTTACTAACATACTCTATTGTTAAAAGTAAAAAAGTAAAAATTTTAGAGGCGTGGTGGCTTCAGCTCATTGAAGTGGAGGCTGCGACTCTCTAAAAGTCAAATTTGATTTCCGCGATGTGAAAACGGCCGCAGCCGAAGGGAATTCTTTAGCCAGAGTGAAAATGGGTTACGTCCAAGCAAAAGCCAGTGCCCGATCAATCTCGCCGGGAGACGCGGAACAACTACTGTGAGTAATCTAACCTTAATCCGCTGATCTTTTGCTGTCTACTTACGACACTTTGCCGCCAACCAGGAGCTCGTGCAGACTGTCGGTGGGCTGCAGCAGCCGCGGAGCCGGTAGGAAGCCGACGATCGAACGAACCTTTGGTACTCTCGTACGCTGACTGACCGCGTCGACGTGCGCTCCTGTTCCGTCCGTGTCGTCGATCGATCCGGCGCTCACGTCGGTGTTGCTTCGGTCGCAATTCGCGTAATTTTCTTTTGCTTTTCTGCTCATGCAACGTGACGCACCTTCGATCGTGGGGTCGATGGTTCGCCAAATGTTAGGTGGGTTGGTTCTTTTGTTTTTTTGGTTCACTCGTCTCCAGATTCCTATTAGTACTTAGGTCGCGGTCCATCGTCGTCTACGTTGACATCACAGTTTCACACCTTAACCAGGTGCTGAGGTGATGCGCAGTGAGTCGCCAGGGATTCGGCATGGGCGGTTGCTGGTGCTGATTGTGTTCAAGCTCGCCGTGCGGGAGCCTGCGCGCGAGCCCGTTCGAGATCTGGTGGCCAAGATGGCTGGGGAAATATCGTGGCCTGCTTCATCGAAGGGTTAGCGAGCTTCCTCAGGACGACGTCCGTCGATCGGGATGGACGTCAGGACGCTGTGTCCAGGTTCGGAACGACGAACACGCCGACCTCCTCCCACGGGACGGCGTCCGCGAACGGCAGGACGTACGATGTCGTCGGAGATGATCGCCGGGATGCAAACAAACACCACGGCCTCCGCCAGACTGGAGTCGGCCGCGCGGCGTCGGTGGAATGCATCTGTGGTGTCCGGGCGATCCAGGGCGCTCGCTCGCCACGTGATGGCCACGGAAGAATTACGCCGCCTCACGCCGCGGTGGGCCGGTGGCGGACGCACGAGTTTTTGGCCGCGGCGGCCGGGCCAAACAAAAGAAGCCGCACCGTGCCTAGACGCGAAACGAATCAACACATCTCCAATCTCAATCCGCAAGAAAAATAAAAGAAGAAAAAAGAGATGGCGCCGTCCAAGTCATCCACATGGCGGACTAGCAGCATATATTACGCATTCGGTTCAACTGCGAAATGACAAGAGTTGAAATATTTTTGGCAACTTACTGAGGATGTTAGTACTGTCAGTTTGATAAAGTCATTAACTAAATTTATACTACGAAAAACTTTATCCGAGCCGTCCTAGCTCAGTGGTAGAGCGCGTGGCTTTTAACCACGTGGTCGTGGGTTCGATCCCCACGGACGGCGCATATCTTTGTTTTTTTCTCCCTTGCTTATTATGCATATTATCAGAATTGAGATTCACGTATATTTTGAAGATTGACACGCTTTAAAATGAAAAGAATTGATTCTTTGTATCCAAGTTGATATAGATAATGGTACGTATGTGTTGCATCAAAACCATAAAACTATGTTGAGGGCACGGCAAAGAATATCTGCATTCCCTAGTAAAGATAGCTGTAAAATGTTTATAAATCAAGGAGAAAAAATGAACTGTAAATATGATTATAAAAAATTACAGATAATAACATCTCAAATGGTAAGACACGACAGATTCTTCAATTGGAAGATGACGCGCCCGTCTTGGAACTTGGTTTTTCTCTGGTAAGTGATGGAGACCACATGGTACGTTGTTAGGCATTAAACAACGAAGTAACCTAATATTCTAGTACTAGTGCTCTTGTTAGTGCTGCCCCAAACTTGGATAGTGCCTTTTCTTGTGCTCCGCCTGTATTTGAACTTGAAGCTTACATAGCCTTTCTATTCGAAGCTCAGATATGCTAAATTTACATAAAAAATTGTGATTCTTATCAAATTACATACTAACTGGCTTGTACTTAGGAAGTTAAATATTTTTGCATGAACTTTCCTAAAGTATGTATAAATCTTCTAGAAGCTGAATGGGCTAGGGAGAATGGGCTAATAAAAAGATGACAATTTATAAGGTATACTTCGTTGGAGATATATTGACAAAAGTATTCTAACAATAAGAAATTCACTCCCAATGTAACTTTGAACTAACAATGCCATTCACCAAAGGGTTGTGAAATGAGGTGATTTGATAATGTTTACAAGAGGATGTTGCCACATACGGAATACTCCCTCTATCTCAAATTGTAGGGCGCGTTGGACGCTGCCTAACGACGCCGTGCCGCCACTGCGGCCGCGCTGAAGGTTGGGCGTCGTTTTTGGCCGCTAAACTTCTAGCAAGAATTGGCAAGTAAAATGAACTAGCGACAAAGAAAACGAGGGCGGCATGTTGAAGCTTCGGTGGCAACCAAGTAGCGCGACTGCTTGCCACAACGGCAGCGTGGCGAGGTGTGGCGTCTGCTGGCGTCAACCAAACACGCACGTAAGCATTTTTTGAATCTAGCAGACCCTATACCCATTATTGTCCTCCCCATAGACATTGCCCAACACCCAGCTAGGCAGCGAGGTTTGTCCTCCTCCTTCCCCACTTGTAATGATATGCTTCACTGGTTGTTAGAGCATCCGCAATGTTGGAAAACATCGAACCATGGTGGGAAGAATCGAACCGGCAACGTTGTGGCAACCGAACCATAGATGTTAGAGATGAAAATCGAACTCAAAATATGGTTCGATTGAAGCCGCACCAAAGTAATAAAATAATGTTTTCAATCGCACGTTGCACCTCCGTTGAGACGCACTTGCCATCAGACCAAGGAAAGAAAAGATTGTTATCAGTGGGGACCCATATACGTTGGAGGTAGCGAACCGTAAAAAATCGAACCGAACCTTGCTCACACGGTTCGGCGCAATGTTGCGGATGTTCTTACGAATTGGTGGTAAGTAAAATTTTTCACTTTGTTACTGTCTATTGGCACCGAGTAAAAGCTAACCTCGCTGCAGCTACACATTCATTGCTGCTGAATCCATTCGTGTGGGCAGAACCAATTATTACTCCTACAATATTTTGTGCACCGTTGTTGAAAGGTTGATTGTCAAAGATTAACAACGGACTACTCCATGATTGTGTGCAAAGGCTTTTGCCTATGAGCCAGGCCAAATCTATGCAAAATCTGTTTGTTTGGTTGGTTGCACGTGGTCAGCTAGACTGAAAAAAATTATGTTTGGTTAGCTGCATGTGATATAACTTACAGAAATTTTTAAAGTCGAATAAATATTAAAATAATAATTATTCTATCTAAATCTCTTAAATATAATTTATTATTCTAATATAAATTTAATCTATTCTTAAATATAATAATGTTATCTAAAGTATACTATATGCACTAATCTTACCTGTAGTTCTGCATGAGACAAGACAGGCTCGGCGCAGACAACAAAACTCAAATTCGTTTGGGCAGAACCAAGAGGCTCGGCGCGTACAAGGCTTTTGCATACCACGAGACGGACCAAAGGGGACGTAGCACAACTGAACAACTGCTACTGCACGCGGCCAGCCAGAACCACTCGCCGCATGGGCAACCTTATTAGCTGTTTTTTTAGCTTATACCTTATCGTTGTACAATACTATAGTTGTCTTCTTAACTAAGTGACACCTACATATTTTATATTACCGTGTCTTATGTAGATATGACATCGTATTTTGAGCTGGTAATATTAATTGTGCACACTTACTTTGTGCTGGTAATATTAATTGTGCACACTTGTTTTTTTTGTCAAATGTAAGAAAGTGGCTTCAAAATTCAAAATGGAGAAGATTTAGAAATTATATATTTCCCTTGATAAATGTACCATTTGATAAGAGTCTACCAACGGTAGACAGCACGTAAAGAGGAAAAAAGTTGGCTGGCATTGGGTTGTTGCCTGCCTTTGGTGATCTCACGTTCTGGCGCAGCGATTTAATGAGCTCAGCAGAAATGAGACTCAAATTCGTTTTGCATAGCCAGACACGCACAAAGTTTTGCATCTTATGAGATGGGACAGAGGCGGAGATAGCGCAATCAACAACTGCTGCTGCATGCGGCCAGCCAAACTCGCTCGATGCATAGGCAATCAATCAGGTCATTAGTACATATACATTGTATAGTCTGGTTTTACTAACTGTTTTTCATATTTTGTACTTTATTGTTATACAATATAAGTACTGTTTTTTTAATTGAGTGACATAATGCATACTTTATGTTATTTATGTTATTGTGTCGTATATGGATATGATATCATATTGAGTTGGTAATATTAGTTGTTCAATTTATTTTTTGGTCAAACATAAAAAAGTGGCTTCAATATTCAAAATCGAGAAGATTTAGAAATTATATATTTTTTTGATAATTATACCGTTGATAAGAGTTTACCAACGGTAGGTAACAGGTAAAGAGGGAAAAAGTTGGGTGGCATGGGGTTGTTGCCTGTCTTTGGTGATTTCGCGTCCTGGCGCAGCGATTTGACACATGGGCTTCCCAGAGGCAGCCCTAATCGGACGGCGGCGCGTACACTTGCGATTCGAATCCGCAATCCGCAGCCGCCCAATGCGCGCTTCGTTCAAAATTCAAACTCGCCCGGGCAAGCACCGCTCACCCAAGCCCTGTGGCGGGATGCGTAAATACAGCTGGACTCCAGGGTTGTTCTTTTTTTAGTACTAGCAAAAAGGTGAAGAGGCCGTATGCCCATTGCCCGGTGTGCTCCTTATTTTGCTCTGCTTCGTCTTCTCCCCCGCATTCGCGGAGCAGTAGAGAGATCTCTTCGTTTCATCTTCTTCGGCAGCATCTGGAGGGTGAGCTCCTAATCTCATTTTTCTTTTTCCTTCGCCGGGGAGACATACATGTAGTTGATTGATTATCTTACAAGGAAAGAGATGGAATCGGTGACCGTGATGGAGGTGGCGCCGGTGCCGGACCCGTCCTTCAAGGACTCCACTCCCCTGAATCCTCCACCGCCGCCGGTATTGGAGGGGCTTACGCTGCGCCGCAGCGCCCGTTGCCGTAGCAGGCCGAACCCGCCCAGGTACGCAGAAGAGGAGCCACCAAAACCGGCCGCCGGTCGGGGGCGCGGCGGCAGCAAGAGGAAGAAGGACGAGGAGAAGCAAGGTCCTCACCCGGCAGCGCGCGATGTCAAGAGGCCGGGCAGGGAGCTGGCCGCGATTGAGCCCGGGGAGGGGAAGCTGGTGATTGCGGCGGTGCCGATTTCTTGCGCCGGTGTTGCAGAGGCTGTTGCGAGAGACGATGTGATGGAGTGCGGGAAGAGCGCAAAACTGAGAGTGAAGGAAACTTTGAGGGCGTTCAACAGCCACTACCTCCATTTCGTGCAGGTTGCCTATGCTTCTAAATTATCAGGTTTTGTTTAATTTAATGTGTATGTTTTGACTGACATTGTGCTCGTATTGGTACAGGAGGAGCAGAAAAGAGCACAAGCTGCCCTACTGGAGATTGAGGCTAAAGGAGGCCTAAAACGTCAGACCAAGGGTGTTAAAAATAAGGTGAGAATCTTCACTATCTGCAATGTTCTGTTCTGCTGCCTTCATATTTGTTAGCGGAAAATGTGTTGCAACTCATGTCGATTGATGAATATTGTGTAAAATTGTAGAAGGGCAGTAACGAGGATGCTGAAGGTGAGGAGAAAGAGAAGCGCCCATCCAAGCGGCCTGATCTAAAGGCAATCACAAAGGTAATATGTTGATTTTTACCATTTTGCCCAGTGCTATTGGTTTGAGTTCTCTTTGCTTGTTGGGCTTATTATTGTACATAAAAATTCAGATGCAAGACACCAATGCTGTGCTTTATCCAGAGAAGAGGATAGGGCATCTACCTGGTTAGACAATCATCTTTTTTACCATTGCACGAAAATTTTTTATTTGAAATATTCAAACACTTGGTTTGTTTGTATTTTGATTTACCGGTGTATAAAGTGACGTTATTTTCCATTTCTCACAGGGATTGATGTTGGGGATCAGTTTTATTCTCGTGCAGAAATGGTTGTGTTGGGAATCCACAGTCACTGGCTCAATGGTATTGACTATATGGGATTGAAATACAAAGAAAAGGTAACATTAGCAAGCATTTCAGTACAAATTTTGCCCAACATTTGCTTTAGAGTTCAAACATGGCATAAACAACATTTTTAAATTTAATTTATGCAGAAGGAATATGAGAACCTGACTTTCCCACTTGCAACGTGTATTGTAATGTCGGGGATTTATGAAGATGATTTAGACAAAGCTGATGAAATTATTTATACTGGTCAAGGAGGAAATGATTTACTTGGTAACCATCGCCAAATTGGCTCTCAGCAATTGAAACGTGGAAATTTGGCATTGAAGGTTAGTTTTATTGTTCTTTTTTTTGCTTATTTAAGTCAGCATTATGTACTGTAATCCTCTTTATTATTTTCTAGAATGTTTGGATTCTGGTTTTGGCTGTATGTAATGTAATTGTATTATATTTGAGCTCATCCAATTCATGCATATTTTCATGAGTTTCAGCTTTACGTACTCATTTTTTGCTTTCATTTTAGATTTCATCATCAATCTCATGTATACTATCTCTTGATAATTGCTTTATTTTAGTATACCTTATCTTTTTAAAAAAATGATTTTGCAGAATAGCAGGGACAACGGTAACCATATCCGAGTTATCCGAGGTCATGCATCAAAAAATAGTTATACTGGAAAAGTCTACACCTACGATGGGCTTTACAAGGTTTTAAACTTAATTGCCTTGCTAAAAGTTGCAGCTCATACTCTCGTACTCCCTCCGTCCCAAAATAAGTGACGTTTTTGACTTTTTGAAATAGTCGTTTGACCATTCGTCTTATTCAAAAAATTTACGAGAATGCAAAAATAAACAAATCAAGCTTAAAATATTTCTAATAATGAATCATTTCATAATAAAATATTTAATTTTTCACAAATTTTTTTTGAATAAGACGAATGGTCAAAGGGGAGATGTTTGAAAATCTAAAAAGACTTATTTTGGGACGGAGGGAGTAATATTAAAGAAATCCAGCAAAATGTTAATTAGAGACTATTGACTTATGGGTCTCAATATGAAATAATTAATAAATCTATTGGGATCAGAGGTCAGGCATTTTAACCTATAATATTGGACTTTTTTGGGAACTTCTAATATATTGGACTTAATTATCTATTTATAGCCCCAATCAGCTAAATTCTTATCCATTAGTTTTCTTTTGTGAACACATCAGAAATTGCTTTGTTAGTACCTGGTTCTGTTGTGGCCTATCTAACTAATTTTATTTTTGTTTATTTATGTGGGTATTTTCTAGGTCGTAGATGACTGGGTGCAGAAAGGAGTGCAGGGACATGTTGTTTTCAAATATAAATTGAAGAGGCTTGAGGGACAGCCATCATTGACAACTTCAGAGGTACACCTGAACAATCTGTGTGGGTTGTGCTAACTGCTCATGTGGTAGTTAGTGTTGTTATGCCTTACTAAACTATGTTTAGACTGTCATGTTTGTTGTGTGAAGGAAAAATGTGAAAAAAATACATAAAAGAACTGTGAATTGTGTTGTTTGCAAAAATGATCTATACTTTTTAGCTAGATGTCTGTCCATTTTTAGTGCAGTTCTTTCTTGTGTCTTGTGAAGATGCACTTTTTGGAGAACAAACAGTCACCTAGTTTTACTTGACCTAGGGCTTTTACTGAATCAGATTCAATGCTATCTTGAATTGGTTTTACTCCTATTGTATATGCTTGTGTTTATTAACATATATATTTGTGTTACTCTACCCCATCACGTATCTTTATGTCCAGGTGCGGTTTACTCGTGCAGAAGCTCCCACAACTATTTCTGAATTACCTGGGTATGTGATTCTAGCTCCTGAAGTTTATACCTATGTTATGGCTCATGAATTATCATGCAAGAGTAGCTCTAAACACAGTAGCTCAAGCTGGGTGCATTAGTGCACCACCATGATACAATCATTGGATGTATTATTGAGGGCAAATATATACGAAAAGGTTTATAGTATAAGTGACATGGATACAAGTCAATCTGATAGTAGGTATTAAGATGGAGCCATACCACATAAATATTCTACCGTCAGTATCTCTAAATTCCATTTTCTCATAGCATAAGAACTGCTCTTATAGTGTTTTCACCAAAGTGCTATTCCACCATCTGTGCACTTATTGCTGGTCATTGTAGGGACACAGTGCTTAAATTTAAGTATTCCTGAATGATACTGATTATATGTGTTGTTACTGTGATAGATTGGTTTGTGATGATATCTCCGGAGGGCAAGAAAGGCTTCCAATCCCTGCTACAAACTTAGTTGATGATTCACCTGTTCCACCATCTGGTATCTTTGTGCTCATCAGTTGACTGTTTTGTATTTACTTGTTGTACTGATCTTTGCATTGCTCCTTAGTTGATAACGGGCTTGATATTTTATATCTTCTATCAGGATCGTCATTATCACTAATCTAGGATAGGATGCAGAAAATTTAGATAGCTAGTTTAGGATTATTTTTTAGATTATCATATCGTGCATTGTTTAGTTTTAAAGCTTCATGTAAAAGTAGCTCAGAAAAATATAGTCCAGCGGTCTATTTGGCAAATCAAATTACAGACCCCATCCGAAGGAGCGACAGAGACCGCCGGAGATCGGTTTGACCAGTTTTCGTGAAACCCGTGAAAACAGGTCAAAAACCATTGGAAACCGCTACAGATGCGAAAATCAGGTTTTGAAATGAAACTGTTTGGTTTTTCCGGTTTGCTCACCGGTTTTTCCGGTTTTGAATTTGATACCAAATCAGTTTGATCGGTTTTCTACCAGTTTGACTGACTTACCGACCAGTTTGACTTTTAGATTTTCAATTTTTTAGACTTTTGAACCAAAAATTAGTCGTCCGATGAAACCGGACTAGACCAGTTTCACAGAAAACTCTAGACTGGCTTTTTTGGTTTTGGTAACCTTGTTTTCAAGATATGAATCTAGATGAGAATTTGGACAAGCACTCAACCCATATTCAGAGCCAAAAGTGCTTACATTCTAGGAAGAAGGTGAAGCATAGTTTCAATTATCTTATCATCTGGATACCCACATGCTATTCTTTGTTCCATCTTCCTTCCATGTTTTTTTTTTGTTAATTGGAATACATTGCCTCCTTTTGCAGCCTAGTCCACTAGAACAAAAGGCTAAGTTCCTATCCACAATGTAGCCTAAACTGCACCAAGCACTAGGTTTGGGACCATAGTCTCACTTTGCACTAGGTTCTAGATCCTTTTTTTTTATCAAATCAACAGGATGTATCTCACAATTTCTCACTTTATTACACTTGGATGGAGCTGCATATACTGCCACATATGCACATAATGCTTTGTGGAATTCATTCAAAATATTATCATAATCCAGCCAAATGCTAAAGAATAAATGACACCTTGATTGTAGCTAAGGTTGTCAAATGTTTGTATTTTATGACAATTCTAGCATTTATAGACGTTTGGTTGATCTATGGGTTTTACTTCTAATGTGCCTTTTATTTTTCTGGTTTCGTCCTGATTCTCTCTATAGAGTTGTCATTTAAGGTTAATTGTTAGATGTCTTGCCTTTCGTACATTGTAGGTTACACGTACTCCAAGTCTCTTAAAATTTCAAAGGGCGTCAAGATGCCATCCGATATTATTGGCTGCGATTGTGAAGGGGATTGTGCTAGCAACAAAAACTGCTTATGTGCGCAACGCAATGGTTGCGATCTACCTTATGTATCATATAAGAATGTTGGCAGGTACGGTGCAACCTTTGAAATCTTTAACATTTCACATTCAAGGGCATGTTCAGGTTGCCACTTGTAAGCTTAATCAATCACAATTTTCTTAATGTTTGGTTGTTGCTGCAACTCTAGCTTGCCTAAAGTTTACCTAAGATTAGCCGGCCATAATTTTCTTATGAAACCATTGTTCATAATTTTGTGGCCTTCAAGTTATGGTAACGCTATGATTCAGCAAAGTTTTGTTTTAAACCTCCATGAAAAAAAGTAAAAAACCACGATTATGAGCGCTAAAACATCAAGTGAAATCTCACCGCCTCACTTCAGGGGGTACTCGTACCCATGCGCTAGGTGTTGTCCAAGACTCCAGGATTTATTGCCACAAAATTTAACGTCGCTGCCAAATGATAGGTTGCGTTGCTGCATCTAAGGGGTCGCCGCCAAATTTGAGGCCACCGCCAACAAATTTGAAGTTGTTGTTAACCAAATGCGTGTTCAGTTGTGGTGGTGGTTGTGTGTTCGGGCACGATATGTGGTGGTGGTGTTGGTCTAGTTGTCAGCGTTGCATCTTGTATGTGAAGTTGGGCTGACTTGCTAGAGTACACAACATGGGTCTAAAGGGCCATTAAATGGCAGCCATCCCATATTTTTTTCATTTTATTTCTTTTTAGAAATTCATTATTATAAAATAATTACAAAAAGCCTCAACATGCTTAGTTGTTCCTAACGGCTCGCCTAGAGCCTAGCAGTTTCTTTTCCTGTGGTAAATCTAGCAACCAACTGAACAATCTCAATTTTCAACTCTTAAGTTAATGACGAAAGCACGATTTATCGATGCAATTTAATGATTCAGGACGGAGAATTATCTTGTAAATCACATAAATAAATATTTTTCATCTATATAATTTTTTTATTTTTCATCTAAAATATTGAAAACTCTTGATGCTCCTTAGGTTGGTGGAGCCAAAAGCAATTGTATTCGAATGTGGGGCTAATTGCAGATGCAACAAAGATTGCGTGAATAAGACATCACAACAAGGGCTGCAATACCGTTTGGAGGTTATTTTTCTTAAAACGTCCTACTTATTTAATTGTATGGGTATCAAATGTCCTAAAAACATTACAAATGTCATTGTCTAATACAAATCCACAATGTGATTTTAATGTGATGATTCTACAAAAAAGTTTGTATATTAGTGGTCAAAGTTTGATTTTTATATTGTCCCTTTTATATTCGCTCTTACATAGAGTATATTGTCAATTTCATTTGCTTTCCATTCTTTTCATTTTTCGTGCTACTTCTGGTGGGTTTCATCTCTAGCCCACCTCAACTCAACTTGGTTTGAACTAAAAGGCTTTCTTATGGTCATCGTAGTTTTTGATGTGATTGTGCTCACCTTTAGTTTTGCCCAAAATTGTTCTGCTTCACAATTTGTATCCATAGAAGAAATCAAGTATATCTGGGAGGGACTACAAAACTGCAAATTAAGGGCCCCCTTGGTAAAGCTCCATGAAGCTGATTCTCATGTAGAATCAGAGAAGTTGATTTTTAGGAGAAGTGATCCTTCGCTGGTTCTGTGAAATGGTTCTTTGAAGTGAATTAATGAGCTGAGAGTTGAAAACATTAGTTTCTCCTTATTTTGTGAATAGATTCACTGTGTTTTGATTCTAAGAGTTTATTCTGGAAAATCACTTTCAGCCACAAAATGACTTCTCATCAAAGACCGACTTCTCACAAAAAATCACTTCCATTCTATCAAATAAGCCCTAAGTAATTTTTTTAGTCTTCCTGTTGGTGGACTGTTCAAACTCCTTGTGAAACTGAATTATACTCCCTCCATCCCATATTAGTTGTCATCCTAGAGCTATCAAATTTTTCCAAATTACTTGCCATCTCCGCTTTCCAATACACCTTTTTCTATTCCCAATACATATCTATCTTTTTCTCTTTCCTTCTTGTTTTCAGCACATCTCACCTTTTCATCCTTCCTTAATTCTCGTGACCACTTTTAAAACAACAAATAAAAAGGGACGGAGGGAGTACCTTTTTTGGAGAGTACCTTTTTTGTCCTTTCGGATGCATTATGTTATTTTATTTAGTGTATCATCTCTGATTAGTACTCTATTTATGTATATTCTACTGAACAACCTGAATTATTTAGGTATTTAAGACAGCTTCGAAAGGTTGGGGCGTCAGGACTTGGGATACTATCCTCCCTGGTGCTCCCATATGTGAGTACACTGGAGTGTTAAGGAGGACTGAAGATTTGGATGGTTTGCAGAACAACTATGTATTTGACATTGACTGCATTCAAACCATGAAGGGTTTGGATGGAAGGGAGGTAAAAAATTTAATACTTTCCAGTAAAAAAAATATTGCTAGCTGCTATGTCACTATCATCGTTACATTACAGACATCTAGATGTTTAGATCTGTGGAACTGTCATAATTTTTTTTAAGGCACCGGTTCTTGAACACTCATCTAAACATTCCATTCTACAGAAAAGGGCTGGCTCTGAAATGCACCTGCCCAATCTTCATCCGGAGAATGATTCAGAGGCTCCACCTGCACCAGAGTACTGCATAGATGCTAGTTCTATTGGCAATTTTGCCAGGTTCATAAACCACAGCTGCCAGCCAAACCTTTTTGTCCAGTGCATCTTAAGCTCACACAATGATGTTCGGCTGGCAAAAGTAACGCTTTTTGCTGCTGATACTATACTTCCTCTTCAGGTGAGATGCTTTGTTTTTTCTTGGAAGAAAGTTTATATTCCATTACCCAATAAAATAAAATGAAGGGGAGCCCTGGCACAACTCTAAAGCAACCATGAGGTCACGGCTTCAAGTTTTGTAAACAGTCTCTTGCAGAAATGTAGGAAAGTCAGCATACAAAAGATCTAAAGTGGCTGGGCTCTTCCTCTGATCTTGCGCAAGTGGTAGCTACCAGGCTGCACACTTACCTGAGATAGTAAAATAAAAATCCTGACAATCGTGTGCTTTTCAGGAACTATCATATGACTATGGCTATCGTTTGGACAGTGTTGTTGGGGCAGATGGGAATATTGTGAAGCTGCCTTGCCACTGTGGTGCTCCGGATTGCAGAAAGCGTCTCTACTAGATCGTGAGGCCCTGGATTATAGCGAACAAATTGTATTGTAGCCAGCTTGTAGGTCAGTGGCGGAATTTTAGTAGTTGACGTGCTCTGAATCCTCTGATATTTGGTAAAAGTGGAGCAAGCCGATCTCCTCGTAGAGCATTCTTTTGTCCATGTGAAATGGACGTGCTGAACATGGTACCGTTTATTTTGTAGACAGTTAAGTATATCTGTATGGCTGCTGCTGGCACCATAATTGTTAAATTGCAACAAATACAATGTTGCAGCTCTATATGCACTTTTTCGATGGTAGTGCAGTTGCTTATGAATTGCACTCTGGTGTCTGTTGTCTTAAATATGGACACCAATATTCTTGAGGCTAGCTGGAAGCCTGGAAAGGCCTTTGAAGAATACTCTCTTCGTCTCAAAGTAAGTGTCGTTTTAGATTTTCAATTTTTTTTTGATTATTCGTTTTATTAAAAAAAAAATTTAGAAATATTTATTTTATTGTGAACGATTCATTATTAGAAGTACTTTAATCTTGACTTATTCATTTTTGTATTTTCAAATTTTTTTAATAAAACGAATTGTCAAACGTCGATTTCAAAAAATTAAAAACGACAGAGACGGAGAAAGTATGCTATTTAAAGCTTTAGATATGTATGTATTCTTTTTGTTCCAAAATAAGTGATGTATTTTATTTTTTGAAATCAACATTTGACTATTTGTTTTATTAAAAAAATTATAAAAATACAAAAATAAACAACTTATGTTTAAGGTACAATCATTTTACAGTAAAATAAATAATTTTTTCACAATTTTTTTTTAATAAAATGAATGATCAAATTTAAAATGAACGGTCGAGGAGATCCATATGCTCGGTCATGGCAGTGATTTGCACATCTCCCATGATATACACAGTAATACATCATTGGATCATGTGGTTTAATCCCTACTAATTGTCGCCCTTTATTTGTCAATTGCCAGTTATATACTACTAGATATGTAAGATGAGATGACAATTGCTGTAATATACTTTCAATTGTTGCTTCTTTATGCTCGTTGCAAAACAATGCAAGGTTTAACGTCAAATTAATGGCCAAGAAAACAGCTGATAAATCCCAGCCGTGGCAGCGGCAAGGCCTGCGCACCCTGGTCACCGCTCAAACCTCATAAGCTCATTGCATGATGTCTACCAACGAGAAATCGCCGCCGGCGGAGGCTGCCGCTGCTTCAACGCCGCGGTCACGGCTGCCGCGATGGACGCGGCACGAGACGCTGGTCCTGATCCAGGCGAGGCGCGCCATGGAGCGGCGCGGCCTGCAGCAGACCGTGCGGCCGCGTCCCAAGTGGGCGGCGGTGTCGGCCTACTGCCGGCGGCACGGCGTGGAGCGCGGCCCAATGCAGTGCCGGAAGCGGTGGGGCAACCTCTCCTGGGACCTGAAGAAGATCGTGGCGTGGGAGGGCAAGGCGGCGGCCGGCGCCGTGCCGCAGCACGAGTCGTTCTGGGACATGCGCGGCGAGGAGAGGCGCGCCAGGCAGCTGCCATCGTCCTTCGACCGCGAGGTGTACAACGCCATCGTCGCCGGCACGGCGGCCGTCGAGGAAGCCGCCGCCGCCGCCGTGCTGCCGGATTTCGGCGAAGAGATGGACGGGGCGTACGAGCAGCCGCCGATCATGGTCGTGCCCATATCAGGTTAGCAGAAGCCGGCCGTCGTGCCGAAACACGTGTCGTGTCACGTAACACGCTAGACATGTTAAACTCACCGTGCGTTTAAATTATGACTGTTTCATTCACGTTTGATTTGCGTTGATTGCAGCAAGGAGGTACGAGCCACCACCTGCCTCTTCTGAGCACGAATGCTCTAATCCAGGTACACGTAGAAATCTTGTACGAGTACTTTTTTTTTTTTTGAATTATTATGACAACTACTCCATTACTAAGTTGATACACATTTTGGTGCCACCACGGCAGCTACTGAAAGCGAGAGGAAGAAGGTTGGCGGCGCGGCGTCGGACAAGAACTCGACGTCCCAGCAGGACGCCGGCGGCGGGCCCAAAGACAGCGACGCGACGTTCGTGGCCGGAGCCGAGGACACGGGCACGCCGGCGGCGACGGTGAGCATAGGGAAGCAGGTGATCGAGGCCCTGGAGAGGGGCAACCGGGCGCTGATGCAGCATCTGGAGGTCAAGAGGAGCAACCGCGACGCGGACAGGCAGCAGAGGACGGCGCTTCTCGCCGCCCTGGACAGACTGGGCGACGCCGTGGCCAGGATCGCTGACAAACTGTGAGGCAGACACAAGTGCAGGCAGGCTGCACCCACACTACTCAGATAGCGATGTAGTAAATTCAGAAAGTCCCGTGTATCTTCCTATTTGCATGATCTTGCAATTTGTCTGGCGATCCTTTAATCCTGATGAAATAAACGTGTGAGAAGCAGCAGTTACACGAAAGAACGAGACTACGACATGAAAATGGTTTTGCCCAACCATCATGAGATAGCGATGCAATAGCCCCAGAAACAAGAATGATGTGTGCTCTGCACACAAATACACGCGTGGGCTGCCGCATGCTACATTATTCTGAATAAAAAATCGAAAACAAGAGAAAGAATTACAATAAATAATAATTGAAAGATTGCAATATGGAGCTACAATATTTTTGCACATATTACTACTTACTATGCAATGTACAAGAATATACTACTTATTACTAGTATTCTACGAACCGTAGCATCCCAAAAACCAGGACAAAGTCCGGGCCTGGCAAGGAGACGCCGACGGCGATTTCTTCTCCCAACTTCCGGCAAACCCACTCCTCGTCTTCTTCTTCTTGGAGTGCACCTTCCCCCTCACCGTCACCTCCTCCTTCCCGAAATCCACCATGTAGTCCAGCAACCCTGCTAATATACGGAGCAAACGGAACGCGTGAATCCTACCTGGTTCGAGGCCTGTTTGTTTCAAAAGCCACGAAGTTTTGATCGATCGATGCTCACCGTTCATCTTGGAGACGACGTTGGCGACGCGCTGCCGGCAGTGCGAGCACCCCATGTTGGCGCTCATCACCACCACCTGAACCTGCGGAGATTTCAATCGATCCCGTCATCAGTGTCATTGTTTCAAGGTTCATTACTTGCTTCTACGGAATCTGTGCATTTGCATTGCCTCTGCGTAATCCAGCACCGGACCAGCCAGCTACCCGGCCGGTTAGCCACTGATCAAATTCAATTCAATTAAGATTGTTATTACGAACAGCTTGCTGCCGCTTGGCCGGACACACTGGGTTAGGCTCGACTTAGCTGTTGACAGTTACGAGTAATTATGAGAGCACGGTCAAGTGACCGCAAGAAACCCAACCCTAATGGAAGGATTGACGCCACCTAACCATTCCATCTGAACTGTCAGTCTTGGACAACTGAACCCTATTGCTAATTGTACTACTCCAATCACCCTGTCAGCCAGCAGCAGTGCAGTAGTACTTCTCTGTATCTCACTCCGTGGCACGTAGTATAAAAAGCCTTGATCCGTGCGAGCCACTTGCATAATTGCATTACAGTAAGCGTGCTGTACCGCGTGGAGTGTCTTGTGCTGGTCTGGTCGCTTGCATGGATCATGGATGGCTGCCGTTGTGGTTTCTAAATGAGGCCAAGGATCCATGGATTGCTTGCTGCAGATGCACGTGAGCGTGCGTTGTCCCTCATACCTTACTGTCTACGACTGTACGTTAAAACCTATCACCGGGGAGGGGAGGAGGATATGTGGCTGTGACGGTGCTAACGTCCTGAGAATCTTCTGTAGAATCAAGCTGGATTTGAGCAGCTATATTCATTCTTCAGCGTAATCTACAAACAGATTACCTTATTGACAAAATTCTTATCGGTGTGCTATTAGAAGAAAATCGTAAGAATTTTATCCAGATTCCCTTATCCAAACATGGTCTCTGTAAGATGTCGAAGGTTTCAGCAGGCATATGGGTTTGTTGGCAGATGAGCAGAAATATTCAGTCAAAGCTTACTAGTAATAAAAGTTGACGCTAGTCCCTATCTGCAAGTGATGTTGAACCGGTGGAATGAATTAATCAAAACTCGGTGCATGGTCAAAACTTAGCAGTGTAAGGTGAATGAATACACGTGCTGGCAACCGGCAATGTGTATATATACTAGTACTCAAACATGCTGGGATGGAATGAGTGACGGGGATGTTTTGCTGATTAGTTAATGACACGTACGTGTATACCGCATGTCAAAGAAAAGTTTTGTGCGTCGACGTATATTTATCGCTTTCGACAAGGAAATAAAATGCCGAATAACAGTAGATCTAGTCTCCGAGAAAACGACTCCCAATCAACCGGAAGAGTGCAACATCTCGTCCGAGAGTACGTAGAAAGCTTCCCCAACGGTAGAAACTACACGTAGCAGGGATTAAACGTGTTTCGTTGATGAATCGTCGTCTCCAACGGGAAGGTGACGATGGTCGATGGGGAGGGGTGAAGTATGGCACGTGATGCTTGCTCTCATGTCTAGTTGTCCGAGCATGGGCATATATATGGCACGGTCAAAACAGTGAAACACTGCTCCGTGACAAGACACCGAAAATCCTTGGTTTGGCAGATTAGCGCCAAGCCTTTTTGGTTTTACCTTTACCCGAAAAGCTCGAGGACAAAAGTTTACTAGGCATGGGGGCTCCTTTGAGGATACAAGGCGATAACGAGTCGCCTGCTGCATGCATTTCTTGGGTGGGCAGAGGGCAACGGGGAGTAGTATGTGGAGATGACTGAATGCAGTAAAGAACGAAGTAGTAATTTATTAGTACTAGCCTTCAGAGAAGAGGTGGAGGGACCTGGAGAACAAGGGATTTGATGGTTGTGTTATTCAGAGTTCAAGAGAAATGGCATCCTTGATGAAGCAAGAACAGAGAGCTTCAAGAGAAGATGACTATGGCTTAGAGTATTGATCATTGCAACTGTAATTCCAAATTCCAATAGCTAGACCTGAAGAACGCGCGAGAGAGAGAGAGCATACCGAAGGCAGGGAGAGGTCCTCTGCAAACCTCAGAGCTTGCTGCTTGCTTCCTGCACTGCTCACGGTGGTATCTGACGACGCGCTCAAGCTGTCCTCTTCTTCCCTTCCATGCTTCATGGTGGCTCCCCTCCCCTTAGGGAGCTTCCCTTTTCGTTGCGTGAGCCTGTCTGAACGGCAGTGCGAAGGCATGTGGTTATCCTAGTCCGAGGAGAGGAGAGAGAAGGGGCAACTAACTTGCGGAGACCACTCTCTCTGAACCAATTAATTTTCAAGGCACTTCTGAATAAAATTGGGTGCAGAGTCGATAGGTATGATGGAAATGGATTTCCTTTGCAAAGACCAGTGCATCCAGTCTGCTGCATCACGGTCTTTCACTTTCATTGGGTGATGACTTGAATACAGTGTCAGTTGTCATGGAGGCTGGTACAGTAGCAATTTCCAAGTGAAAGTGGCCCCACTCTCTATTGGATCCATGAGTCCTGACCTTTTGTTTTTCCTCCACTGTCCATTAGCCAAGGAAACCACCAGAGCAGAGGTTTGTAGCAGTGCGCTCCAATTCATCAAAGGGAAAAAAAGAGAGAGAGAAAAGCCTCAAAATGGACTTATTGGGAGGTGGAATGTGACATCACAACAACAAAATACACTATCAGGATCTAGCCGGAATTAATATGCTATCTACTGTCGTTCAATTAGAAAATCAGAACCTTGTAGCGTGACAAATTCTGAGGACTAAAGTATCAAAAACAAGGGGAAGTCTATAAACATGCTTGTGCTGATCTACCTCCCATCCTGAGCACGCTACTCACTACGATTTGCCTTTTCAAGTTTCGACATCAGCCAGAAAAACATCGTCCACTAGGAGGCTTCCTCAATGTGTAATTTTCTGAGTTGTGTATATTTTTATTGTATTTTTAGGTGTGATGTTGCGATGCATCTGTGACCACACAAAAAGATATCATATCACAACGTAAATACGAGAGAGATTAGACTCGGCATTACTTGAGAAAAAGTCACTACAAAATCGTTTAAGGTGCTTCGGACATATCTAAGTGATGTTATTGCAAGAGGCACCGTTTTATATCACGATGATAAGTTCGGACTAATTATATGAAGAGAGATGGAGTAAAACAACTTATATAAAGAGAGATTTGAAAAATTGAGATATCATCAAAAAGTTAGCCTTAAAGAGTTGATTGTGTAGCCTAACAATTCACATGCTAGAACTTTATTTTCGGTTTTCCTCTCTTTTTTCTTTTTCTATTTGGTTTTCCCTTTTTTCTCTCTTTTTTCCCCTCTTTTTCTTTCCCTTCCTCTCTGTTTTTCTTTTTTGTTAAAAAAAATAAAAAACCTTATGATTTGCCTCTTGGATACTTCTCTAGCTATCCAATTTGTTTGGGACTAAAAGTCTTTGGAGTTGTTTTAGGTTTGATGTTGACACCCGGATGGTAGAGCAAGCAATCTCCACACTTGCGTGATATTTCACCCATCTCCGTCATTCTCGAAATTCTGTGAAGCAGATGCGAGGTAGGAAGCTTCGTATTTGCACGTACGAAGACTTACAAAACAGTTGCAACTCAGCGCAGAAAGTTGCATAGATTATGCACGTGCAACATATACTCAGCTAATGGCGACTTGTCTAAAATATTATGATTCAATGGGCACCATATGCATTTGGACTTATTAGAAACTAGTAGCGGGGTACAAACGAGATTATGATTCAGCGCGCACCATAATTTTGGTCAACAAAACTAGAGTTATATCAAAGTATTCTCAACGTTTACTTTAAGCTACCTGTTGACGCCGAATCGAGTCCGGGCCGACACATCGCTCGCACGTCCGTGTACGAGAACACCGGCGTCTCTTCAACACCGGGTTGGGGCAGCACTTGGAAAATCTCGCCTCGGGAGGGACCTCGTCGGTGGAGGATTGTTATAGGGTTGATCCGGGCTCGGTCAGTCCAGCCGGATCGTCCTCAAACGTCGCCGAGACGAAAGAAGAACAGCAAACGGAGGTCGAGTGAGGAGATTTGGGTTAGAGAAACGCAAAGTGTAAAGACAAATGGTTTGATTGATTGGGATAACCCTCAATCGACCATGGGCCTCTGATTTATAGAGGTGGGATGGTCTTCTCCCACAAGGTAACAGATCGTCTAAGTTAGGAAAGAATTTAGAATTGATCTGCTAAAAACTTTTCTAAATCGACACTACCGGAGTTTCCGGTAAAGTGTCAGACACTCCAGTAACCGGAGTCTCTGGTATGATGCCGGAGGTTCCGTCGTGTAAATCCGAGAACCCGAGAGGGCCTGCCGGACCCTCTGGAACTGTACCGGACATTTCGGTGTACAAAACACCGGAACTCGAGAGGGTTTATCGGACAGTCCGGTACAGTGCCGGATACTTCGATGGGCCGAGTGCCCAAACCTGAGAGGGCTTACCGGACAATCTGTCAAAGTGCCAGACACTCCGGTGGGTCGAGTGCCCCAAACTCAAGAAAGCCTGCCGGACAGTCCGGCACTATGCTGAATACTTCGGTGGACGAAAGTGCCCAAACCCAAAAGGGCTTACCGGAGGCTCCGGCATTGTACCGGACACTCCGGTGAGGCCATTTTTAGGTGTCAACATATGCCCCCTGCTTTTTGATGAAGTCTATACACCATAAAGCATTCTAAGCATCCAAAAACACCTAAGGGCGATGGTTTTTTCAATTCATCTGCCATTGCACCGTTCTTGGCGACGATATCCTTTATATTGGCTATTCTTCTTCTAAACTTCTTGCCATACACTTGGGTGATACCTTTTCAAGTACCGGCCATTAAGAGCCCTAGGCAATGATTCTTCACTCATATTTTTCACTATGTATGCATTTTCGGTGATGATTTTCACTATTCGGTATGGCCCTTCCCAACTAGAAGATCATTTTTGGAACTTGTTGCTTCTTGAACCTACGGGCAGAATAGTATTCCAAACCAATTCGCTCACCTAAAAAGTTTTGACTGTCACTTTCTTATTGTAGGCACTAGCAACTCTAACCTTATCTCAATTTCTTTCAAGGCATTCAAACGCTTATCGATGATTTCATCGATACTGTCTAGCATTAGAGCTCTATACTCATTGGTGGATAAATCATTTTGTTTGGCAAATCTTAGAGACCTTAGATTTACCTCGACGGGTAAGACGGCCTCTTGCCCGTACACAAGTTCATAAGGTGTTACTTTAGTTGCCCCGTGCCTAGATATCTGATAAGCCTACAAAGCTTTCGATAAGACTTCATGCCACCTCTTGGGATGGTCTTCTATCTTTTTGTTAATGAGTCTAATTAACGTCTTATTACTAGACTCGGCCTGACCATTGGCCTGAGCATAATATAGAGATAAATTGAGTACCTTAATCCCGTAGGATTCGACAAATTCTTTGACATGACCGGATGTAAAGGAAGTACTTTGGTCGGTAGTCAAAGTTTGCGGTATGTCGAATCTATGAATAATATGCTCGGTAAAAAACTTTGATTACCACTTTGTGCGTCATGTTCTTGAGAGGCACTGCTTCGGTCCATTTGGTGAAGTAATCCGTTGCTACTAACACGAAGCGATGTCCCTTCGAAGACGGAGGATGTATTTGCCCTATGAAATCCAACCCCCATCCTCGAAATGGCCACGGTTTTATAACGGGGTTCATTATGGCAGCGGGTGCCAATTGAACATTGCCAAACTTTTGACACTCTTCACACCCCTTGTAGTAACGATAACAATCGGCAATCATGGTTGGTCAATAGAACTCAGCTCTTCTTAGCAACTATTTTATTTTCGAAGCCGATTGATGCGTACCACAAATGCCCTCATGAACTTTTCCTATAGCCACTTTGGCTTCATCTTCACCCAAACATTTCAACAGTAAATCATCTCCCGTTCGGCAGTATGAATCACCACCAATCAAAGTATATTTAAAAGCCGCATGCTGAACCTTTCTATTCACACTTTGGGTTGGACTACGGATATATGAAATTATGGATGATCTCCAATCAAGCGATTCGGCACCATCACAGCTTGATGTGCTAGTATCCGAATGGTCTAGCTCCAATACCTCAAGCATCGGTTTCTTATTTACTGAAAATCTTTCTTTACTAACATTGTAACCCGATGCTTGTTGAGCCAACTCATTGGTCTTACTGTTTTCTAGCCTAGGCACATGATGTATGTTGAATTCATCTATTCTTCTAATGCTGTCTACGCACTTATCTAAGATGGCATTCAATGATCCGTCTAAGCATTGAAAATTTTCAGAAATTTATTGCACTACTAACAACGAATCACTGAAAGCCTCTACATGCTTAACCACCATAGACTCCAACATCTCTAAACCGAACAACAATGCTTTATATTCGGCTTGGTTATTGGTGCAATCATATTCTAATAGGTTTGAGAATTCAAAGCGTGCATCATGAGGAGATATTAAAACCACACCAACACCTTGACCCTCTGCACAAACCGATCCATCAAAATATAACTTCCAAGGGGTAAAAGTAATGTAAGCAACATTCAGATCATATCCTAAATCAATCCGATGTTGAACAATGAAATTAGCGACAATTTGGCATTTCATAGATTTCAATGACTCATAAGCCAAATCATACTCAATCAATGCATAAGCCCATTTACCAATCCTGCCACTAGAAATCGGCCTATGCAACATATGTTTAATAACATCAGTTTGATAAGCAACTACACAAGTACTAGATAACAAATTGTGTCTCAACTTGGTGTAAGCATGATATAAGGAAAAACATAATTTCTTGATGAGAGTGTACCTTGCTTCCGCACCAATCAACCGTCGGCTCACATACGTGATCACATACTCCTTTCCTTCGGCTTCTTGTGTCAAAACAACACCAATTACATCGTCTTCCGCCGCTACGTAAAGACGGAAAGGGACTCCTCCCTTAGGCACCCTAAGCACCAGCAGCGAAGACAAGTATTTTTTTATCTTCTCAAAAGCTTCTTACTGTTTTGCTTTCCAAGTAAATTTGGCCTCATTTTTTAGCTGAAGAATAGGAGTGAATGCATTAATTTTTTCCGACAAGTTGAAAATGAATCGTCTTAAATAATTCACTTTTACTAAGAAGCTTTGCAATTCTCTCTTGCAAGTAGGCGCTTGCACATTGCTAATTACCTCTATCTTCTTATGATCTACTTCTATGCCTTTTTCGTGAATTATGAAGCTTAAAAACTTTTCGGCTGATACACCAAAAGCACATTTGAGTGGATTCATTTTTAAACCGAAACAACACATTCAGTCTAGGGCAAGTTGCAAATCGGCCAAGTGAGAACCTAAAGTGGCCGATTTGATCACCACATCATCTATGTAAATCTCTATGATAACATCAAGTAAATCATGAAAGATAAATTTTATAGCTCTTTGATATGTGGCACCCGCATTCTTTAAACCAAAAGTTATAACAACCCACTCAAACAGTCCTACAAAATCCGGACATCTAAAAGCAGTTTTAGATATATCCTCTTCGGCCATGAAGATTTGGTTGTACCTCGCATTACCATCCAGAAAACTAATAACTCTATGGTCGGAGGCATCATTAATCAATATATCAGCTATAGACATAGGATATTCATCTTTAGGAGTAGATCTATTTAAATTTCTGAAGTCAATGCAAACTCTAATCTTACCGATGTTTTTTTTCACCGGCACGATGTTTGATATCCACTTCGCATACCTGCAAGATCTTATGAATTTTGCATCAAGTAATCGGTTAATTTCTTCTTTAATCCGATCATGCATATTCGGGTTAAACCTCCTCATCGGTTGCTTAAAAGGTCTAAAACCAGATTTTATTGAAAGCCGATGTTTGACTAATTCGCGGCTCAACCCGAGCTTTTCATTATAGGACCATGCAAAACAATCCACATATTCTTTTAGTAAACCGATTAGCTTCAACTTATAATCGGCTTTCAGATTTTTATTTATATAAGTTGGTTTCGGATTATCATCGCTGCTAAGGTTTACCTCTTTAAAAGGATTGGCCGATGTGAATCCTTGTCATAACTTATTCATATCCTTTATTTTCTCGATAGTTTCGCACGTATCCTTCGTATTAGACTGATAGTGTTGCACTCTTTTTTGCAACCAATTAAGATTAAAATCCATTAAATCATATTATATGGTTGAGCCGATTCTCTATCGGCTTTACATTGACCGGTACAAAACCATCCCTAGTTATACTAAAAAAATCATAATCAGTCAAGTCTAAACCGGTCAAGCACTTGACGACGTCATGCGGCAAAGAAGATGATTCGACCATAGCAACACAAGCTGATGCATCCGCATGAACCACCTCTACATCATCACCAATCCATTGTATCAAAAATTGGTGTAAATTAGAAGGAACACATCTATTGGCATGAATCTAATCACGCCCTAAGATCGGCGACAAAGAAAGCGGTAGCCATGGTCTTGCTTTCAATGGTGAGTTCCATAGAAGCGACCCATTTAGCCTCAATAGAGTCTCCTCCTCCCACACCATTCAAAGTCATGTTGGTCTGGATGAGCTCGTCATCGATCTTACCTAGCTTCTTAAACAAAGAATACATCATTAGATTAACAATAGTACCGCCGTCTACAAGCATGCGAGAAATCGGTGAACCATTAATATGACCTCTCACATAGAGGGGTTTCAAATGATTCTCCGATTCATCGAGCTTTTCAAAAATAGCACTTTTCGGCCCAAAGTCGAATTGTGCCATGACTTCTTCTTTCTCTATAAGTGAATAATCAGAAAAGGATAAGCAAATGGTATTAATGTCCATACCTTCCCGAGACGACGTAGGCTCGTAGTCCAAGAGATCATTGTCGTCGAACTCAGACATGTCGACGTCCCTCGTGGGTGAGGGTGCTGTGGAGTCCTCTCTCAAGATGGCATCGGCCAAACCAAGTGGCTTTAGAGTAGCCTTTGCTTCCTCTGTCACCGGTGAAGTAGGAGCTTCAGGCTCCTTAACCCTCCACTGCGTATCTTAAGGGACCATCGGCTTGACCTCGTTGAAGACCCCGTCCCTCTTTTTCTCTGCCTCCTCCTCTCGCATCTTTCGGAGGCACGGCCTTTGGAGCTTCCTCTTTTGAGTGTGGATCAAGCCAGGCAGACACCACCTCGGTTGCGTATATTTGGAGGAGCTCTTGCTGCTGCCAGCTTCATGGTCATGGGAAGTCTTCTCGACCGGATCACCCACAGTGATCCGTCCCGTGAAAACCTCTCCGATCTTGACATTGGTCATGCCGATTTTCACGATACCTCCGGATGCATTCTCTTGATGAACAACAGTGGAGAGAGCAGGTTTCTTACCTTGCTTTGGGTATCATTCTTGCTTAGACGCGGTGGTGGCGCTCCCTCCTTGAGCCTTGATCGGTCGAGAATCCGTCTGATCCAGGACAGGGTTGGAGAGCCTCGTGAAGACTTCTCCTTTTGGCCAGTTCCACCCCGCATGAAACGGCGGGTATGGCATTGACGGAACGGGCATCAGTGGCATGGGCATCGGTGGCACGTGCATCCATAGTCCTATGTATGGATGCCACATCGGAATGGTGGACAATGCATAGGACGGAACCATAGTGGCGGCGCTCCGAGGCCATGTGAAGGAAAAGGGGGAGGGGGCCATGCGCTTTCATGATTGGCCTCATCTCCTTGCTAGGTGGGCTGCCTCCCCTAGGTGGCGACCTTGGTCGCTTTATAGGTCGATTATTTAAATCGGTCTTTTGATTTTTGTATTTAGCCATGAGACGGTCGGAGGCGCTTTTGGGCCCCATCGTCTGATCCGTGGCTTTATCTTGGTTTACCTTCCACTTATCCACCTCCGGTTTCTTTGGCTTTGTCATCTTGGGCCGTGGAACTTGCCCCCGGGGTCTAGAGCCTGAAATGGTGATCTTGAGAGATTCTTGACCATCGGAGAATTTCTCAAGCATCACCTTCCTAGAAGCCCCTTTCTCCCCCGGAGAAATAGGCATCTCCTCCCCGATGACCACGATCTTTCCCTTGGTGGTATCGGCTTGATGAGGCCGAATCAACACCTTGGAATTGAGCTCTATAGTGTTGACAGGGAAGGGGTGTTTGTCGATCTGCATCTCTTTGAGACTCAATCGTCCCTCATTAAGGGTCAATTGGACCTGTCGATGGAAAACATTGCAATCGTTATTAGCATGAGAATAAGAGTTATGCCATTTACAATATGCCCTGCGCTTAATCTCATTCGCCGAAGGTAAAGTATATGCGATTCTAATGTATCCACCCTTATGCAGCTCATCAAATATTATGTCACACTTTGCTACATCAAAGGTGTATTTTACATCGTCTTTCTGATTCTTGTGAACCGGTTTGAGCGAATCACAAGCAAACGATTTGGCCTTAGATGGCCAAACGAACTCGACAGCCAAAATATCATTAGAATCATCATCGGAGCTATTCGAATCATATTCTACGACGTGCATATTATGACGGGTCTTATAATCAGGCTTTATTTCTTTACTTTGGCTCTCTTGAGCCGAAGCCCTTTGTTGAAAGTGAGTGAGTGTGAAAAAATCGTAGCCCTCCAACTTTTCCCTAAGATGCGACCGTAAACCATTAAAAGCTAGGTCGGCTACGTCTTTTTCAAAAATAGTCAAATTAAAGCATCGGTTCTTAACGTCTCTAAACCGTCTAAACCGCCGAAGATAATCAACGACGGGTTCCTCTTTTCCTTGTCGAACCGATGTCAAATATGACAACTTTAATTCATTGTCTCCGGAGTAAAAATGATCATGAAACTTACGCTCTAATGGCTCCCAAGTGTAAATAGAGCCCGGAGACAATGATGAAAACCAAGAGAAACCGGTTCTGGTTAGCGATAATGAAAACAAATGTACTTTTAAAGCTTCACTAAAACTCGCTTCTCCTAATTGTGCTACATATTGACTAATGTGCTCCCAAGTGGTTTTGCTATCTTCGCCATTGAATTTGACGAAGTCGAGAACACGCCATCCTACGAGATACGGGACCGAGTCAAAATATGCGAGGTATGGTTTTTGATAAACTCGGTTCCTCCCCTTAAGATCCACTCCTAGCGTCTCACAAAATTGTTTATTTAAGTCCTCCTTAACGCGCGCCATACACTCTTCTATGTTGGCAATGGGAGCTCTAGTAGATGTACTCGATGTTGGAGGATGTGCGCTTGCTCTCATGGCGCTAAATGTTTCATTAGGGACAGGGCCATGAGGAATTCATGTACCGCTTGGTGGGACGGGCGGTGTGCTGTATGCAATAGTACGGTAAAGAGGAATAAAATTAGCCAATTCACTCAATCGGTTTGCGACCGGATTGGGGATGCTTGTAATTGGCTCTACGTTAGTGGGAGACATCACTAAAGGATTAGTTTGCACGGTGGTAAAAAACTAGTCTGTTCACTAAACGAGTTTGACGGCATGCCATACGTATAATGTACTAGCTACACGTGCAACATGAGACGATGATGCAATACTAACATTTTTAGCTTTAGATAAGTTTTCTTAGATCATGTATTACATATCATTTTTTAAGACCCTTTTTATGTCGTCAAGATAATATGAAAGGTCTTCAAAAGTAACGGGAGAGCGCGAAGATGTTCTTACATTGGCAGCGTCCATGTCCGCGTCATCGCCGACGGCCGAAAGAACGGGCTACTTCACTTGAAAGATCGCGCCTTGATGGTCCTTCTTGAAGCACGTCAAGTACTCTTGCAGCTCACGCTCCTCGCGCGCTTTGCGCGCCTCTTCAGAGGCTCTCCGGCGTTCTAAGAACGTCTTGCGCGCCTCTTCGGGCAACTTCTCCAAAGATGGCATGACGATGTTCATCGTGGAGATCTCGGAGGTCATGGAAATGACGATTCGGTTTGTGCAACCGGAATCACTCGTCCCCAGCGGAGTCGCCAAAAAGTGTGTTGACGTCGAATCGGGTCTGGGCCGATACACTGCTCGCACGTCCGTGTGCGGAAACGCTGACGTCTCTTCAACATCGGTTTGGGGCAGCACCTGGAAAATCCCGCCTCGGGAGAGACCCCGTCGGAGAAGGATTGTCCTAAGGTTGATCCGGGCTCGGTCAGACCAGCCAGATCGTCCTCAAACGTCGCTAGGATGAAGGAAAAACAGCAAACGGGAGTCGAGTGAGAGGATTAGGGTTAGAGAAATGCAAAGTGTAAAGGCAAAAGGTTTGATGGATTGGGATAACCCTCAACCGGCCATGGGCCTCTGATTTATAGAGGTGGGATGGTCTTCTCCTGCAAGGTAACAGATCGCCTAAGTTAGAAAAAAATTTGAAATTGATCGGCTAAAAACTTTTTTAAATCGACACTACCGGAGTTTCTGATAAAGTGCCGAACACTCCGGTCACCGGAGTCTTCGGTATGATGCCAGAGGTTCCGTCGTATAAATCTGGGAACCCAAGAGGGCCTCTGGACCCTCCGGTACTGTACCGGACATTTCGGTGTACAAAACACCGGAACTCGAGAGGGCTTATCGGACAGTCCGGTACAGCGCCGGATACTTCGGTGGGCTGAGTGCCCAAACCCGAGAGGGCCTCCCGGACCCACCGGTACTGTACCGAACATTTCGGTGTACAAAACACCAGAACCCGAGAGGGCTTATCGAACAGTCCGATACAGTGCCAGATACTCCGGTGGGCCGAGTGCCCAAACCCGAGAGAGCTTACCGTACAGTCTGGCACCATGCCGGATACTCCGGTGAGCGAAAATGCCTAAACCCGAGAGGGCTCACCGGAGGCTCCGGCATTGTACCGGACACTCCGATGAGGCCATTTTTGGATGTCAACGCTACCTATATCACATAAAAGATCAAGAAAATGCGCCTTTTGTTTTGACCTGACATTTCCTCTGAATGGAGCAAAAGGCTGAAGCTGAGAAATGAAATATCCAGCACATAAGAAATAGAAAAAACAAAGTGTTTCTGATTCAGAGATTTTATACCATTATACTGGAGTTGTAATTATGACATTTTGGATATATATATACATATACATATACATATATGTATATATATATATATATATATAC
>BCLF01000034.1:906641-923630 GCA_001602275.1 Zoysia japonica | reverse complement strand
ATACATATATATATATATATATATGTAGATGTCTAGGACTCCCAAATCAAGTATACCTAACAAGCCTCGCAAGAAATCGAGATAACAAGAGATTTGGAATCTATCCACAAAGTCTGTTGTACTTGATTAATACTGCTTTGATATGGACATTCAAACAGCTTAAGAATGTGACTGCATAAGACATCGTTTGCTTGTTTGCAAGTCTGCAAACATCATGCATTGATATGGAGAGAAATCATCTCAATAAAACTATTAAGTACTGAAAAGTATATTTTGAGCTTCTTCGACATAACACGCACTATTCATTAGTGATTGTGGTTATGCTTTCTTCAATAATACAGTGTCGGCAGATCCACTCGAAATAGATCGTGATTGTGGTTATGCTTTCTTCAATAATACAGTGTCGGCAGATCCACTCGAAATAGATCGTGATTAAGAATGAGCAAGATGGTGATTGCATACAGTGCATACAGTCCACTCTTTAAATTTTTTTCCCTTTCCGATTTTACTTAGTCATATGGGGTTGAGAGGATTAAGCCTCAGATAACCACAACTGGGGACCCCATAGCAGTGAAAATGGGCACTTGATTGGAATGGTAAAACAGTGCTAGTAGTAAAGTGACATTGCAGCTTTCTATTTTAGGATAACCACATGTCTGGTTGTCCTATAAATGATAGGAGCCTGTATTTTCTATTTCTAACACATGTCAGTCCCAACATGGAACTGGTAAAGCATCAGAAGTTAGGAAGAGCAAACCGTTCTTTACTAATCAAATAACCAGGACAAGATATTCACAGATCAAATTTTCAGTAAAAACCGTCAACAGAGGCTCCTTTTAAGAAGGAGCAAACAGAATGGTTCAGTCACTCCAATTGGGCGATGGGTTACTTCTGCGACTATCAATATTTTAATTTATGATCCTTGTAGGAAGGGCATTTGGTTCCAGATGCCAGGATGCTTTTGGTATATTATGATCTTTTATTTCAATTACAATGAAAGCAGGAACACGATGGGAGAAGCTGAGCATTTCAGACCTTGTAATCCACTTTGTTAAATGGAAACCTTCCACTGCTACCCTATGGAAAAAGGTTAAGTAGCCATTTACTCGAGCCAAGCTGCATGCATTGACTCCATTTTCATCAGAGTAGTCGGAGAGGATCTCAACCATGCGAGGTTCACATTTGTCAATATCACTGCTATTCAATGCGATACTCCAATTTTTATGCATTGCCCATATTTCCCCCTTCTTTGGAAAAATTCTGTAGAAAGACCTCTTTGCACTCCAATCACATTCTACAGGGTGAGAGAACTCCCAGATGTCCTTGTAAGTAGTTTCAGTACCAGCCCGAAATACTCCACAAGCAACTGGTAAGCCATCTTCAACCCACTGTATTTCTTCATTAAGCATAGGGTGAGGTTCCAACTTCAACACAAAAACTGAAGTACTTGAAACCATATGGATTATTCTGACATAAGACCTAGGCATCCTATCCTGAGAATCATTTACAGCCCATATCTGTCCCTCGATCAAATCTGCAGGCGATAGCTTGTTATTGCAGCTCATCATCCCTTGCTGGGAGCCACCTAGATCAATGTTGCTTGTTGAAAGATTTGAGAACTGTGCAACAGCAGCTTCGCCGAAGCTATTTGTGTTGCTATAAAAACCTGGAAGTGGGGCCAAAGGAACAACACGTACCAATGTATTTTCATGCAGGCGGTTTTCTGGAACTGCAGAAAGTTCAAGCTCGAACATAGCTCCCACCTCATGAGTAAGTCTAAAAGAAGGGATCCTGTGAGAGAACATGAGCAGATTCTCAGTATGGACTGTTCCAGTATTTAGGCATTTCCGGAAAACACTTCTATATCCATTTACTTTTACCAAGTGTGCAATTGTGCAACCTGATTCTTTTGAATAACAGGTTAGAATTTCTACTACAGAAAAGGCACTCTTTTTCCACATCACAGGATCATCACACCATCCAATATTGCAATCACTGTATATGGCCCATACCTCCCCTTTCTGGGGATACACCTCAAGATATTGATTCATGCTATTACCAAATATTTGATGGCTGAACATAGTAGGACTGGTTAGTGAGACTCGATAATCTTCCACAATGAAAGTTCCACAAACAAATGGAAAGTCTGCATGAGACCATTTCTTCTCTTCATGAGATTGCGGACAGGGCTTGAACCATGAGACATATAGCTGCATTCTGTCTGTCATTATCTCATTTATAAGTGCATATCTGCGAGGAAACTTGTCCCAGTCATATGCTGCCCAGACCTGGCCAGGTGCAAAACATTCTATTGACCTATCCTCCTCGAAGTTATGATAGTCATACCCTTTACTAGAACACTGCCTGTTTTCTTCGGCATCTGACAGACAAGCACTGCAGCCATCAAAATCTACCTGTGAAGGCGATACACAAGACATATCCGTTTCACAGACACTCTTTTGCTTCTTGTCAACAGGATTGTCATAAGGTGACTGCAACTCACCATAATCACCTCGAAAGAAAGGATCCATCTTCTTGGTTTTGGAAGAACTAGCTACATTCGAAAGATAAGAATTCCTTTTATTAGAACATGAGTTGGTGGTGTTTTGAACTTGTGAGACTGCGTTGTTTGTAACATCTGGTGTCCTCATATCCTTTCTGCGAAGACCATTAAACTTGTCCAAAGCAGGGATCTTATTATCAATCTTTGGTCTGTTAAAGCCAACTGAACGGACAAATTCAGCAAATTTGTCGCTCGAATTAAACCGTGCCCTCATCTCCGTATCAGACAGCACGGCATACGCCTCCTTGACAAGCCTGAGAGCCATTTCAGCACCCGGCAGATCGCCTACGGCCGGCTGCACCTGAGTTACAATGCTCCTGAACTGAGCCTCAATCCTGGCGTCGTCATCCTCTGGCAGGACCTGGAGGACCCTGTACCAGTCCACCCCAACGCTAGGACGCACCTTCTCCGCGGCGCAGAGGACCTCGAGCACCGAGAGCATCTCGACGGCCCTCTCCAACAACGGGTTGGTCTGCAGCGTCTCCAGCAACAGCGTCCTCGCGCCGGCGTAGTCCTGGTCCCGCATCTTCGCCGTGATCGCTGCCTCCGCGTCCCCCTCCCCCTCCTCCATCCTGCACTGCATCCGCCACAGGATCCGATCTAAACTCAAGCATTCTACCTCAATTTCAAATCGTGACAAGCCAGATTCACCGAATTTGAACCACGAAAACCAATTCCCGGAACTCAAAAGGCATTGGAACGGAAACAGGGAGTGGCGATTGGGGTTGGTTGGTCGGTCCTTACCGAACGGATCGATCCGGCAGGCTCAACGAACCCGCATCTTCGAATGGTTGATACGAGTGAGCAAGGATGGGCTTAAACCCTAGCGCCGAACCACAGATTTTCTCGCGAGATGAATTTCAGTGTTGGTTGGTTCATCCTCGACTTCATCTGTGCCATAATCACGAATTTATCAAATATAGTACTTTCGGATGCGCTTATACGAATATCTGGATCGCGGTTCCCCAGCCTTATCTGGGCTTTAGTGGAGTCCATTGCGAACTGACTCTCTTTTGCATATGGGCCTGTTTGATCGCAGCATAACGGAAAGGAAACAGCTCAGCCCATGTTAAGCAAAGGCCTTAACAAAGCCCGCGTAAGCGACGCCCGGCACGTATCCTTGCACGTGAGGGGGACAGAGCGGCTCGCGACGTGGTCCCCACATGTCAGAGAGACATCGCGTCGGGCCGGGGGCATGGGGGACGAACACAAGCGGCGGGAAAAGGAAAAGTGAATCTCAAAGTACGGGCCGCGGTATAATTACCTCTCCAGCATCCGTGCTTTCACTCTACTAATTTCCCCTGCAAAAAAAAAAAAGAAGCCAAAAGCAGCAGCCAAGAAAAAAGTTTCTTCAGTCGTCCGGATTCCCAAGCTCAGTTCTAACTTCTACGGCCAACAGAAATGATGCTGTACAAAATGCAAGAACTGGTACTACTGTTTGAGTGACTTTAAACTTTCGGATCAGCTAAGGTTAATCTAAGAGTCACCTGCGGGTGCAGCAGCGTCAATTTGAGCATTTTGACCTGTGTTCTTGCGGCGAGGGAGAACCGGAGAAGAACAGCAGACGCGGAAAGGAAAATTTACGACCAGGTAGCATTAGAATACCAGCATTCAGACAAGAAAAAAAAGGGGGAAAGTTACTGTGGGGGAAGCGAGAGTTCTCACTTTGAGGAAGGACAGATTAAAGAAAAGATTCGAAACAGTGTGGGCAATTGTGCACGGGCATCCAAGCATCTCTGCTCCGTCTCGGGCTCCTCCTCTCCTCGTCCCTCCACGCCCTCCGCTACGGCCACGCGCCGCGCTGCACCCCCGCTGCCGGAGAGGATAATAAAGCAGGGAGGGGTAAAAAGGGGAGAGAGAATCCCGTTCCACTATCCCCCCTACTCGCGGCGGGCGGGGAGAAGAATGTCTGGTCCGGTCGCTGTGCGCGGTGGCGGTGCCGAACCTGAGGCGGAAGGGAGATGCTCCGAGCAAAGCCGAGGCTTTTAGGCGCCAGCATCAATGCCACGCAGCACGCTGCCCTTGCTCTGCTCTCCGAGTAACTTATCCCAAGCGGTGAACAAGGGCTCAGCTTTGGGAAATTCTTGTTCCGTGTCGTCTTGGTTTTGAAGCTTTCTGGAGGGAGCAGGGTTCGGAATCAGTAGAGCGCTGGGATATCTGAGAGTGAGAAGAAATCAGGAGAGTCTTTGCACGGCGTGTTCTGTGCTGTGCTGAGTCACCGAGTATGGGAGGTGAGAGCTGCGTGAGCTGCCTGCTGCTCCGGAGCAGCTAGCTCGGGAGGAGAAACGCTCTGTTTTCTTGCTGGTGTTTCTTTCGTGATTCTTCTTCAGGTACCACCTCTACTTCGACTTCAACGCTTCCTCCCGGTCTTGCCGTGGGCTGTGGCAATTTTGGTGCTCATTTGTTCTAATGGAGCAAGGAGGAGGGATGGTGCTCAAGAATCCTGGCAAAACCCTGCCATTCATGCTCGTTCTCCTCGCGCTCGCCTTCCTCTGCCTGTGCTCGCCGGCCTCCGCCCAGCCGCTCCACTCGGAGCCCATGGCCACGCAGGCCCCACCCCCCTCACCCCCGCCGCCGCAACCCAAGATTTCCCCTGTGCAGGCTGGCGCCGCCGCCCGCCTGCGCCGCCTCGCGCTCGGCGTCCTCTTCGGCTCCCTCACTGGTTTCCTCCTCGCCCTCGCCTTCCTCTACGCCATCCGCGTCGCCATCCTCCACGCCAAGAACGCGCCCGCGATCGTCAGAGGACCAGTCTCCTTCACCCCGACTATATCCCCCAAGAACCTCTTGGCCGCGCTACCCTCCGCGCAGCCGCTCGCCCATGGCCTCCATGGCACGTACTACAAGCTGTCTCTTGACAACGACCTCACCGTCGCCGTCAAGCTGCTCGACACAGCAAACCGCCCTGAGACCTCGCCGTCGGTGTCTCCGAGCAGATCTAAGTCTGACATGAGAAGGGTGCAGAGGCAGCTGGAGACGCTTGCCCGGGTGAGGCATCAGAATGTGATGGCCCTGAAGGCGTATGTTCGCGAGCCTGACTGCCTCTCACTTGTGTATGACTTCGTTCCTGGGGGCAGCCTCGAGGATGTGATGAAGAGGGTGAGGTCACAACAGGTCAGCCTCAGTTGGGATGCAAGGAGCAGAATTGCTGTTGGGATTGCCAAGGGCTTGAGGCACTTGCATTTTGAGTCCAATCCAAGGATACTACATTCCAATCTCAAACCGTCGAACGTGATGCTAGATGAAGGTTTTGAACCCATGCTGGCGGATTGTGGGGTGTCAAGGCTGATTTCAGCAGGTTCAGGTGATCCGGAGCTATGCAGAGGCCTCTATGCTGCTCCAGAGTGCTACCAAAGCAGCAGGTAACCATCCTTGTATTATCAGTTTAGAGATTTTTCTGGTATGATTCACATGAGTAATCAAATTCCTGCATGAATGTTAAAATCGATGTCATCAAATTCATAGAAAATTAGCTGGAGATTTGCTTTTCCTGATGTAGATGACCTTGGATCTCAAACAAAAATAGATTTAGTAAAATCTAGTACTATGAACACCAATGATTGTTTTTTGTTAGGGAAAAAGAAAATAATATGAATTGTGCAATACCATTATAAATGTAGTCATGGAAATGTTTGTTTATAGCTTTCTATTTGAATTGTTTAGTTTACATATAATGATTTTGTCAGATCACACTTGTACCATTGCCAGCGTATGGAGTCACAACCTAGTAGTAGTTTTACTAACTATGGAAAACTCAAATGTTTGGAATTGTTATTGGCTTACTAATTCCATATTACATCAATATATTATATATTTTGTTTTTAGTTTTTTTCCTACCACCCGTCACACGATATTACACATTTGTTGACTTTCAGATGCTAATACCCTGTGTTTTCCCTTTGTAAACCTCTATCTTACATCTGTTTTGTGATTTAGTAATTATTATCAATATTGTTCTTTATATTGAAACTGTTGAAAATAGTAACTGAAGAGGTTTAAAAGCATGTAAATTATTGTCATCCCTAGGTCTATGTCAAGGTATAGAATTTTTACTTTTGGCAATGTGCGAATCTTTACTTGTGGACTACCATTTGCCATGTATTTGATATCTATGCTTTTTCGTATACCCTTGTTAATTCGGAGTTTCGGACCTCCCATGTCTCCATCAGAGAATAATTCCTCTGAGGATTGGCTTTTCAAAGCTATATTCTTATTCCATCCTCTTGCTAGGCAAACTTAGCTATGTAGGTTCGTAGAAAGTTAATTTCTAGGCTGTAAATACTTTTAGCCAGACTTACGTATCTTACTAAAACAGCAAAGCAGGGTCCGACTAACGTTTGTTTCAGTCATTGTGAATTTCAATTTTGCGCTGTTTGGAAGTTGGAAATTGTAATTGTTGTTTGTGCAAGATTGATCTTCTTTTCTGTGTAGGTTTTGTACCTGATTGTATCCAATTATTTTTCTGCGATGATTTAAGACACCATAATTACTTCCACATATAGTCTGAGTTCATTAGGCGTGTCACCCTATTTAAACTCAAATATTTGATGGCTCAGGTACACAGATAAGAGTGATGTCTACAGTCTTGGCATGATCCTGAGCGTGCTGCTCACTGGTCGAGACCCAACAGACACATTTTTCTCTGGAGAAACTGGCCAGGGTGGGCTGGCTAGATGGCTGTGGCATATGCAGCAATCTGCTGATCCAAAAGAAGTACTCGACACTAGCATTGTAACGGAGGAAGAAGAAGAGGAGATGCTTATGGCTATCAGGGTTGCCATCATCTGCCTTTCGGATTCACCAGCTGATCGCCCATCCAGCGATGAACTCGTCGCTATGCTAATGCAGCTCCACAGCTTATGATCATGTTCAGTGGCCCTGGTTTTCGGAATTCTAATCATCGTATGCTCTTTGACCGTGGCCGTGGCAGGACGCTTAATTATGTCTGATGAATGCTTACTGTTGAAGAGAATTTAGCGTCAAGTGTGTTCTGAATCTGATGGAGAGTCCAACCAAGGAACCAATAACAGTTCGGAGTCCAAACAGGCAACTGTTCCCCGCAATCTGAAATTCAGTTGTGGCTAGGAGGACATAATAGTGCTGGAGCTTCCTGGGGAATGCTTTGCCCATGAAGATCCATGCGTCCTGGGCGATGTGCATATACTGTATCTTCTTTCTTGTAGAAAGCTCCAAGCTGTTGGAGGTCATGCAAATTAGCTGTAGAAATAGATGTTGTGCAATGAGATCTGGTATCATGTACTCCAAATCGGCTCCACCACTTTGACAAGGGCCTGTGACTTGATAATGCCTACTAGTACTCGTTAACATGTCATGGGCCAGACTGTTTCGATGACATTTCTCTGCACCATTTGTCCATGTGGTCATGGTAATAGTGCTGATCTGTGTGCTTTGTTCCATGTGCATTTTGTGCAATGTAGAGTTGTAGACTCGCGTAGACTCTTTGACCACTGTCTGACACTGAAACCAACAAGAATCCTGTGTGTACGTGAGTTCGAACCATTGGTGCTGTGAGATTTTCTAATATTCGTTACGGAGTATCATCATCTCCTTGCTCTCCTTGTTCCTCTTTCCAGAGGTCCGAGGGCCAATTCAGAAAGCATTTATCATTGCAACCTAGAAGTACTCCGTAACCTCTTTGTGTTCATTGCCTGTCCACTGCCTGTGAACTTGTGACCACCACGAGTTTGTTTGCCTGAGTGCCTGGGCCAGGTTAATTGGTGACTCCAGTACTGTTCTTGGGTGGCAAAAGGCCTGCCGTGCAAGCAGGCTCATCACTGCGAGGACTATGCTATGGTTATGTGCGAAAGCCACGCTCACTGTAAAAGGCCCCCGGGGGCTGGTGGTGTAGCACAAGACTACTACGGACTATACTGGACCACAGCGTGAATGGCGTATTGCAGCCTTGCAGGCTTTGCATGTGCGCAGTTAACGGAGCTACGTAGCAGCTGTTCCTGCTGTCACCGTTTGCGTTGCGGCGGAAAGATGGAACTGGCAAGAGAAGGGTTAAAGAAGAGCGTGGTGCCGTGGAGATGGAGAGCGTGCAGTCGTGGCCCTCGGAAGCGGTTCCTGTAAAGCCCATTTGAGGAATGGCTGTCAGGTGGGCCAACAGGGCCGGTCACCAGGGTTTAAAAACTGGGCGATTTTTAAAAAAAACCGGCTCAATTTCGCTGGAGCACCGGTTTTCGCTAAAAATCGAATCAAGTACTAAGTAGAACTGGCTAGTCGATCAATTTTTTTCGAAAACCGATACTAGCACTGTTCTGGTTTTTAAAACCTTGTGGTTCACATCCCTCGATGCTTCACAGAAACGCCGCACTATGCTAGTAAATCTGCATGTAGAAACGGCAACGATACATACCTGTCGGGTTTTGCTTTTTCATACTCATATCTATTTAGCTATCGAGTGAAAGTTTTTTTCCATATCCATAACCACAGAGAATTTCACGGTCTCACATACCCATAAAAAATACGACTACAATTATAATTAGTTATTTTGTATATATTTAATATAAGTATTCAATTTATTGACACATAATAAGTTAAATTAATACAAATTTAAATTAAATGTGACACATTAGATAAAAAATATACAAATAATCTATAGAATATAATATTTTATATACTTATATTTAATAAAAATATGTATTTTCTTTTATATATCGAGTATCGAAGATGAATAGAACCTTCTCGTACCATACTCGTTAAATTCACAGGTCTTTCCTGTACTTGGTTAAGTTGATGAGTATAAAAACTCCTCTATACATGTACCTTAACGAGTAAAAAGCTGTCGGATTTTGACCCAGTTGCCATCTCAATCTGCGAGGCGCCTCGATTGCTAAGACCGTGGATGTGTGTGCAATGCCCGAGGTGGCGGTGGTAGGATCGGGGGTTTTCTCAATTTGAGAGTAAAATTCACCCTAACAGTAAACAGCACATATGCTATAATAAAATATGCTATAGTTACATGTAAAAATAAATTTGCTACAATGTTAATGCATATTATTATTCATTCTTTCACATGGTATTGTAGCAATTGCTAGAATTTTACTCTCAAGTTAGGACCCGATCAGCGGTGGTAGTACTACGAGTGATGCAATGCATGCCCCGTGTGGGCCGTGGCCCAGGAAAATTATGAATGAACACTACTCACTACAGGAACACTGCATACATGGCGCGTTTGCAGGCTTTGCATGTGGGCACGGAATCGAGCTGTTCCATCCTTCCTGTGGTCACCTTGGTCCTCCAGCAGAAGAATATGAAATGGTACGGAGGTGAAGGGTCAATAATGTCATGTTTAAAACCACCGTTGTTAACTACGGAGTACTATTAATAAAGAATTACTTTTTGTTTTTAAATTGATGCCGCCGATTTTTAATTTTAATTTTGATCTTTCGTTTTATTTTAAAAATTAGTTTAAATATATAAAATTTTAAGTTATGATTTAAATAACTCTAATGTTTAATCAAATTATAATAAAATATACAAACTTTATCAAAAAAATTTGAATAAGACAAATGGTCAAAGTTAATATTAAAAATCAACATCGACATCAATTTAAAAAGGGTATAAGTTAGATAATTATTACTAGAAAGGTAAGAATTAGTTAGGGTTGTTGCCAACTAGTAGTACTAAGTAGTAATAGGGATAATAGCTATTGACAACCAGAAATAACTGTTTGGCACCAATATCTGCTAGTAGGAGTACTATTAGTTGAGTTGGATGAACGGGCTTCATACAGACATGTCTACACGAGGGTGGGTCCTCCTGGCTGTACAAGGCCCCTAGCCTCGAGCGGGGCCTGTAAAAAGTAGAGACATGCTTTCCGTGCGATGAGTAGTCTTTCGCTGCGTGTTGGAAAGCTTGGTGCTTGTGACGACGACAAAACAGAAGGGACTCTCCTCTTTCACTGCTGTTACGATCAGTTTAGTACTATTAGATGGTATTATTTACTTACAACCAAAAAGCGAGAGATAACAAAGGACATACTCTAGTGTCACATGTACGAGTACTAATGTTTGGAGATTGTGCTCCTATTAGAAAAGGATAGGGAAAACAGGAGATAAGAAGAAAAAATTGTACTCTCTTCAATTTCTAAATTAATGTCGCCAATAATTTTTACAATGAATTTTGATCAATTGTTTTATTAAAAAAATTGCTCGAATGTGTAAAATTTTAAGTTATAATTTAAATAAATTTTATGATAAATCAATTATATTAAAAATATATAAAATTTATCAAAACTTTTTTAATAAAATGATCAAAATTAAATTTAAAAATCAACGGTGATATTAATTAAAAAAGACAGTACTGTACGTATTACCCAAACACATGAACGATAATCATGGGCCTGGCAGGCAATACAGGGTGAGGGCCCATCCGGACGACACGCAGAGTGGGCCAGGCCATCAGCGAAGCAAAGCAGACCCGTGACTCTGTCCCTCTCGCTTTTGCCCAGAGAAGAGCCAGCACCTACAAGACTACGGCCTGTACGGCCCACAGTGACACCATCCTCGACCGTACGACGCGCGTCTGGACGGCCCGGATCGAACCGACGCCGCCCGAGGCGTACCGCTCCGCGACGCACCGGGCCGTACGATGGACGACGGTCCTTCGCGGTCGCCGAGGTGACGACTGGTGAAACTTGACAGCGCGAGGGGAGGGACAGAGAGAGCACGTGTTTTCTGTCCTGCTCTGGCTTTGCTCTTGCCTCTCGGGCTGCCTCCCTCTGCCGCGGCGCCGTGGGCCGGCTGCTCCCGCTTGCTCTCGCGGTACTTGAGCCTACAGGGGGGCCGTCGCGCCAGTACAAATTCAGATGCGATCAGAGATGTACGTATCCGCAGTTACTCGAGTAGAAGTACTCCGCCGATCTACGACCGGCACTACTGTACCGTAGCAGTGCACGCGTACGTTGGCGTATCGATCTTCGCGATGTACTAGGATCTTGCTCGGACGCGTATCGATCTTCGCGATGTACTAGGATCCATCGACACGCCTGTGACGTGCGTACGGTTCCCTGTAGCGCGGGGCACGCGCAAGCGGGCGCGCGACACGGCGCTTACAACCTGTCGGTCACTGGCGCCTGGCGGAGCTTCTCTCGGGTCAAAAGAGGGGGGGAGGGGGGGGGGGGGCACGGCCTCTCCTAATTTTCATTGTTTGATAGAGAAAATTATAATTTTAGTGGTTAATTTTTAATTTTTGCTTATTTAATCTCAACAAAATGCTAATGTGGCTCTCTAGTGCCCCTCTTCAACTTTGTGTCCAGCTTCGCCATTGCTGTCGGCGTTTGTCTGAGCCCCTCTCGTCCTATTGTCTATAATGAGAATTCGCTACGCGTGAAAATTCTCATCATATTACGATATTATTTTTTTATTTTAAAATATAAGTATTTTTAAATTTAGTCAAAGTTAATTTTTTACTGTTTGACTATTAAGAATGTAAAACTAATAATATTTTATTATATAAAATTATATTTTTTATTCAACATAAAATAACAAATTTTATAAAAATATATATTTATATTGAATTTATATATTTTTCTAGATATTATTAGTAAAAATTAAAAAAATAATTTTAATTAAACTTAAACATGTTTATATTTTAAAACAGATGTGGTACTTATTTGTATCCGACTCCGAGTATGTGCTGGCGAGCAACAGGTGCAGTAGGCCCCTTGCTTTGAAGTTTCAGTGATGGTAAGCTACTCGTGCTTGGACTTGGAGGTTGTCAATGAATTTTCGAAGAAGACTTTGTTGTTTGTACGTCTGGACGGGGAGCGCACGGGGGACAGCGACCGCCGACAGTACGTGGTTTGAATGGTCCGAGACCCTCCTTATCTCTTTTCCTTGCTAAACGAGCTGGGGTAGCAAATCAGCAACGACGGTCTCGTATTCGTGTCAAAATGCGTATTTCTAGCTGACCCGAAAATAAAATAGAAGCAAGCTTCTCTTGATCGTTCTCAAGTTGTTGTCAACGTACAGTAGCAAGCTTATCTTAAACCTCGCGAAGGGTAGCCTTTATTTTCTCCCGAATGACAACACAACCTTGACTTCCTCTTTCCTGTATTTGTTTTCACTAAACAATTGTATTGCGTTTTCCATGAAACCAGCATCGACAACTGTTTTGTCTCATCAAAACCTCCAACCCAACCTATGGTGGAACCAATGAGACGGCACTGGATTTTGGATACACAAGACAAGTGCTCCAAGTATCCAGGTCAAACAAACCGTTGTAGTGGTGGTCGCGGAGCCGGAGCGTAACATGTTTGGAGCTCGTCTGCATCCGGTGGGGGAGATCACAAGACCAAAGCAGTGGCCCTTTCCGACGCAGATGGAAAACCAGCTCGAGCGAGCAATGACCGTGCCGCTCGATCCGATCGCGTGCTGTGCCGTGCCGTGCCGACCGGCAACAGCAGAGGAGGAGCGCGGTAAAGGCAAGCCAAGCCAAGCCAAAAAGTTTTGTTTAAAGAAAAGCAGCAGCGATGATTTCGTGTATCACTCGATTAATTAATTAAACCTGGCTTCCTTGGATGCAGCAGTGCCGGAGCAGTACGGGGTAAGCAAGGTTAGGTCTCCACATATGGAAGCGATAAACTAAACAAATACTAGTACTCGTAGCAGCACTAGCTTAATTATCGACGCTAATGACCCGGTAATGATGACGATAGTCCTGGTGCGGGGAGCAGGAGACAGGGTCGCTAGTCGCTGCTCTCCCACTCAGCCCATGTGCGTGCGTGTCCGCCAGCCAGACGCAGCAGCGGGAATAGTTTAGTCCGCAGGTTAGATTAGGAGCCGGATTAGAAAAATGTTAGCACTACTATTCGTCGATGCTGCTGCTGTCACTGTTGCCTTGCAAGTGAAGATGGCCCGGGCGATGGGAGCAGAGGCGCGCATGACGCGCGATGCCGCGACAGCGCGCGCTCTGCTGGCTTGGGTGCACGCGCGGCCGGGGCCGAGCCCGACGCCCCTCCCGCCTTCGTCCGTCGCAGTCAGGGCGGCCAAACCAACCACCCACTCTAATAAGAAGCTGTTTGGTTGAGCTATATTATGACGTAAACAGTTCACGGCGGTAACTAAAACCGTTGATTTTTGTTTGGTCAGACTAGGCTGTAATCAGGTCGCGCTGTTACCTATTCTCAGTCTTTGTAACCCCGATACCGGCCGTCTGCCCCTGGGAACGACCTATACCAAATGGACACTCATTGTCATTACCGTTGGCGTTACAGCAACATATACCAAATACCACCTAAGTTTCCGTTGCGCACGGACGTGTGGACCAACCTCGACCGCCGTTCCTCAATGCGAGCGGCTCTGCGTCACCCCTGTTTTTTTTTAGAGGGTCCTTTGTGGCAGTAAGGAGGAAGGGGAGAAAAGCGGCCCCCGTCATCCGGGGGCTGCTCCCTCCCCGTCACTGCTAAATGGAGCCCCCCCTGCAAAAACACGTCGGCACCGTCGTCACCGTCGAGCCGGAGCCCCGGACGGCGGCCGCGTCCCCGCATGACGGTGCAGCTGAAAAAATCCGCGTTTGGAGGAGGGGGGAGATGCCCCCCCACTCCAGTGCCGTGTGAATATTTTTTTACTTATTGATCCCTTTCTCTGCCAAAGATATCATCCGTTCAATTAACCACCGGTCGTGGCTGGTTGCTAATCTCTCTCTCTCTCTCTCTCTTCTCGCGGCTCCGTGTGCTTTGGTGGTGGCGCCGACGCACGCAGGCTGAACTGAGCTCTTCTCTACATTATCATACGCTAATACTAATAATCGTAAGCAAAAGGATAGAGAGTAAAGCACGGGCACATATCATTGTCGACTTGGTTCTCGTAATTAGAGCAAGCATCGAGCCACATATCAAAAAACTAAAGGCTCCTTTAGAACCCAGAATTTTCAAAAAATTTATAAAAATTAGTTTAATTTCACAAATTTTTTAATCCAAAGTAGGCCTAAACCTCGGACGCTTTGATTTTCTTCGAAGAAAAAAGAAAATGGACACTCATACTAGCCGTCTGGTAGAGAGAGAGACAGAGAGCGGAGACGTGGAGACTGTTGTGGCGTAGGTGTCCACTCTCCGATGCTCCGATAAAGCTGCCCGTCCGTAGGTAACTGTGCTTCAGTGCTCTGCGCACCCACCATCACCCGGGCTGAAAATGAAAATGGTACGAACATTTGTTGTCCCGATCTTATTTTATTTACCCTTTTTTCTCAGTATCATTTTTTGATAAGCTGAGAAATATGAAAACGAATACAAATAGAAAAATAAAAAATAAAAACAATAACAAAAATAATATGGCTTTTTTCGACCATTGCAGGAAAATTTTGTTTTATCGAATTTTTTTCTAATGGCTTTTTCCGACCGTTGCAGCAGAATTCCGTTTTATCGATTTTTTTCTTGTTTTCTCCAAATATAAAATTCAACTCAGAGGTATCGATAAATTGGACAGTATCTATGAGCTCAAACCCACTGGAAGAAAAAAGCGTGAGACACGCGTTCAACCGCGGGTGGAAGCAGGAATTGCACTGAAACCTCAAAACAATATTTAATATTTTTAAATGTTGATAATATTTTATTTGTAGATTTATATTCATTGCAATTAAATTTACACAATGAGATTCATTTTAACATGTTTTACAAAAGATAAAAAATAAAAGTTACAAACTAAACAACTTTTTGTATGAAGTTATCTTTTGATGACATCTTATCTTTCGATGACATTTATGTTATTACATTTTTGATTCCGACCATTTTTAACGTATTATCATTCAAATTGCTTATTTTTTAAACTCTATTTTTTGTCAACTTTTTTATTTTTGTTTTTTTATTTTTATATGAAATGTTTGAAATGTGAAAAGACAACAGGAGAGATTTTTCCGACCACGTTCTCAGTCCTACACCCGTCCACCCCGTTGCTAGGGCTGAAAACACTCTAGAAATTTCTCCTCTCCCCACCACGTTTTGTTTACCATTTTTTCTACCGTTTCTAGAAGGAGTAAAATAAAAACAGTAACAAAAACAGTATGATTTTTTCCCGATGATTTCAGCGAAATTTTCGTTTTTAATTTTCATTTCCTTTTTTACCATTTTTCTCAAATACAGTTGAACATGTTTTATAAAAAAAAATTAAAAGTTATGAATCAAACAGTCTTTTGTTATTTATATTGTTGGGTTATATGTTGTTAATTTAATTGTAACTTGTAGTATATATATTGTAAGATTTGAATCATACCGTGAATATTTGATATTTATTTTATTCATATTTTTAACATCTTTTTCGGTTATCGACCGTTTTGTTTTTTTTTAAATTCCATATTTATCCGTTCATTTTCAGTTTTTTTTCTTTCTGTTCATATAAAAATAAAAATAATTAAAGTGTTTTTTCGACTGTTTAACGTTTTCAGCCCCTCCCGTTGCTGCCGTCCAACCATTGCTGCTGCAGACCGGTCAGACCAGACAGCCGCACACGTCACACACGCAAGCCCAGGACCCGCCCGACCTGGTTTTCTATCCCGAACGGAACCAAGCGGTCCACCGAGCCACAGGGAGCCGGCCGCCACCGGTTTGGCTTTCTTCTTGTTCCATTCCATCGAACGCACTCTGTCGCCTCTCTTTCCCAGAGAAAAATAGAGGAGGCGCATAGAAAAAAAGAGAAAGGGGTGTGTCTGTCTCTACTCTCTACTCCCTACAAAGCGACCACCACCAAATCCCCCTGCCCCATCGCCTCTCTCTCTCCTCTTCCTCCCCCACAAAAACATCTCTCCTCTTCAACCACAGCACCGCTGCTGCTACTCTTCCCCTCGCTTGCTGGCCATCTTCCCCTTCCCTCAGTCCCCTTCTTTTAGGGCTACCCCTGTCCCCCGATCCGAGGGAGATGCCGCCCGCGGCCATGGCGCCGCCGCCGCCGCCCCAGCCGGCGTCCAACTTAGGTACGCGCGCGACTCGGCCGCCCAGATCCGGCCGGCTCTGCTGCTGGGTTTCCCTCGTTTCTCCTCCCTACTGCTGACAGGCTCACTCTGTTTCTTCCCGCAGGGGATCCGCTCTACCCGGAGCTCTGGCGCGCGTGCGCCGGCCCGCTTGTCACCGTCCCGCGCAACGGCGACCTCGTCTACTACTTCCCTCAGGGGCACATCGAGCAGGTACACGCCGCTCTGCCTGCCTCCGCTCCTTCGTCTCTCTATGTTTCTCTCTCACTCGAGCGGGCTTCATGTGTTCGGGGAGCTAATTCTGATTTGCTGCTATTGCGCGCTCGTGTCAGGTGGAGGCGTCCATGAACCAAGTCGCGCAGAACCAGATGCGCCTCTACGATCTGCCCTCCAAGCTGCTCTGCCGCGTCCTGAACGTCGAGCTCAAGGTTTCTCCTCGCCCTGCCTCGCTTTTCCCCATTTCTGGCGGACAATTACGTTCTCGCAGCACCCCCCCCCCC
>BCLF01000034.1:852313-900794 GCA_001602275.1 Zoysia japonica | reverse complement strand
TGCCGCCTCTGCATGCGCCAGGCCAGGTCCGGACGGAAAGAGGAGAAATGTAACCAAAACTCTAGCTGAACCGTGTAATGTGCCTGTGAAGGACGTAGCTGTGCTGCACGACGTCGCTTTCATTCGTCGGAGGTGGAAACGTGGCGACGAGGTTCTCTGCACCCGGCCGCGGTCTGCATCCACGGTTCAGGACGACAGCCGGATACGCTCGGCCAAGCCATGGCTAAGCTTTGACCGCACCTCGTCAGCCTCCTCTCCAAACAGAACTCCGGTGATCCGCATCGATGGCAGGATTGATCGGATCCTCACTGATTCGCATCGCGCCATCGATCGAAAAAGCAAAGCAAGATCGACCAGCAAGGAACACGCACGAGCAGCGAGGCCACGAGCGAACGAATCGAGGCGCAGCCAGGGTGCCAGTCCAAACGGATTGGATGGCTACGACGACTAGCTACGTGGACTGACCAGCCTCTTTGACGCGGGGGGCGGCGACAGCTGGGAGGCGCGTCTTTGACACGGGCAACTCAACCGGCTGAGCTGAGCACAGCAGACCTTCGTTTTCATGGAGGAAGCGACACGGTTCCAGTCTCATGTTGGGTGCGCCGGTCCCCTAGAACGTGTGCTCACGGCTACAGCCATTCAGCCATCAGGTTCTACTTGCATGCCCGGTCATATTCATATCTGACCTGCCATCTGGACCGATGTACTCTCTTCGTCTTATTTAAGTAGTCGTTTTATGTTGCACATGAAGATTAAAAAAAAAAAAAGAATTCACTGAAAAAAAAAGAAAGATATATTGAAAATAAAAAAAATGTATTAAAAAATAAGAATGAACTCAACATAGGAGAAGTAATCAGAGAGAGGAGACGGAGGGAGTAACACCTACTCAACCACAACTGTACTGCACAGCCGCTGTTCATCCACGCATGTACGCGCATATGTTGTGCGCCATGCCTTGTCATCGTGCCAACGTCGTGCTAGTCTTTGCCGGCACTCGTCCATGCTAGAAGCACACAACAGGACCTGTTTGCAATTGCTCCTTGTAAAAATTTCCAGGTCTCAAACGGAGAAGAGAAAAACGGTGTTCGTGACAAACCGAATGTTAAAATACTGGACCGCGATCAATAGTCACGATCCAACTTAGTGGGGCTGAATTTAAACATTTGGACCGCGATTCCTCTGAAATATAACGGGCCGGCGACATGGCACCGGCGCCCGGGGAGCGTCCGCTGCCGGGCCGGTCTCCGCTGGCCCGTCGTCTCGCGATATGATCTGACCCCGGTTTCTTGAAAAATTAAATGGAGAAGGCGAATAATTAACCTCCCTCGTTCTCGGTACTACTATTCATTCTTCGGCGATCCAGTTGTAGCGTTTTCTTACCTTATTTTTTTTCAGTTATATAATATCAACTCTGCAGCAACACAAGCTTGCAGATCAAGTTGGATGAGTTTTTACAGTTGACTGAATCCTTTCTCCTACACTACACTCCTCTGCCAAACGGTATCTAGACGCCATGTCCGGCCTACCGGCTCGGCACTCCGGCAGGGCATCCGCCTCGAGCGGTGCGCTTGAGTCACTACTCCACTCACTTCTTGTCCGGCAACGGCTCGCAACTCTTGGCACCATCGTCTCCGGCTCTCTGCTTCAGCTGTGTTGTTTCTGGTCTGTAGGAAGCGAGAGAAATTACAGATACTACTATATCGAAAGAAGGCCATTGGTGATCGATACAACTTCAAATTTCATATACCGGGCATGAAAAACAAGGGTATATTTTGGGTGAAAGGGGGGCATTCCTTTTTTTAGTATTACTACTGTATATGTTGTCTGTCACTCAAATGGGAAGAGTGTCACACCTACCACGACTAGATTGGATAAATGTGTGTTTATGTTTGTTTCAGCCGTTAGGGCCTGCAGCCACACTGCAAATCTGGCCGCGGCCTGTGACGGGCACGGCGCAGAAGGCAAGGACTGCGTCCTGCAGGTTAGATGCAGGGATGACTGAATGAGAGCCAGTCCTAGTCCCAAGTAATCCTTCATCACGCACCGGCTACCAGCCAATGCATTCAGCAGTGGCAGTAGCCGTTGCACTTCAGTTTCGCACTGCTGCACGCGGGCGAGTGTCCGGCCGGCACTCAGGCAGCCGCGCGTCACTGACTGCAAACAAGTTCGCATCAATAACAAGATGCCAATCCAGGATTCAATTGCGTTGGATCAAGGACCTGCAGGCTCTGTTTGCTGCGCGACTGCCGGTGACAATCATTGCTCGACGCAGAGGAGCCTCTGGTGAATCCTTGACACATCTCTGACCGATCCAACGGCGCCATGGCCGCTGAAACGCACGGATTTATAAATTTGCTACTATGTCATTACCAGACTGTTTAGCATTCGATCGACGCACATAACCATTAGTAGTACACCACAGTACCAGCGAAAATCTGACAGCAAATTAACACGATTAGATCCGGTTTACATTATCGCGACGACTCATGTCCCTAGACGACGAGCCTCATCTCATATCTCATCTCACTGGAAAAGCGAAGCATCAGTTGGCACTCCGCAACGGCAATCCCGTTGCCGGACTTGCTACAGCAGTGTGTCCTGAAGACCAGCAGAGTGCATCAGCACGGCCTTGATGTCTTCGGGAACAGGCCCTGGTCCATCCACGCACCTCTTCTGCACGACGTAATCCCATATTTGTTGTAACGTTAGGATTTGATTGAACATAAGAGAAAGAGAAAAAAAAAAGAAGGAAAGATAACGATGTGGTCACCACGAACCTCAGCTCTGAAGATGTCCATTGCGAACCCGCCAAAGCAGCTGATGACCGCCTGCTCAATGTCGAGGCCAAGGCTGTCTAGGGCCCTCATGGTGGACAGCAGAATGCCTGGCTTGCGAGCGCAGAACATGTGGATATTCACTACACGCCCTTCCCTAATCCTGACCTCAACCTGAACAATCAAAAGAAACGCATCTCAGATTGTTACCGTTGTATAGATATTCTCAGAAAAATAAAAGTGCTCAGGTTAACATTCATAATCGAGATCAGACTAACCGTGGATTGTTTCCCGTCAGGGCTAGGGAAAGAGGCTGGGCAAAGCTCCTCCTTGACATGACCAGGAAATGTTTGCAGAGTAGGGGTTGACGGATGGAAGCTAGCTGATGTCGGGGGTCCAACAAGCGAAGAGTTCGAAGCAGACTCGATTTCAATCTGAAGATCATTGACCCTCTGCAGGAGTTCCTTCAGGTACTCAATTGCATCACCCAGAATAGAAGCCCTATCCATCTGTCACAGGAAGATTTATACAACCGACGAGTTAACCGATTACAAAGAAGAATTAAGCAGCACCTTCGGATCAGGGCATGCTGTCCAGAAGTAATATGTAATGTCAATAATAAGAAACAACATGTGAGGTACTGAGGAAAACATTTGAAGTACAACATCACGATTCATGACTGGAAGCTACCACGACTACATAGTCAAACAATCATTGAGGAAATGGAAATGAAATCCTAAACTCACACGATCGCCTAAGGAGTAACAAAAATCATATGAACATGTGAATAGATTTGTCATGGAAAACCCCTTTCAAGACGTATCAGGACATTATCAGGCCCAAGAGCATATTCCAGACAGCAGAGTATCGAGCTACATAAATCTAAAATCTAGCGACACCTAATACGAGAACCAAAAGTTACACCTAGAAGCAATAGACAATACTACTCCCCTCGTATAGAATTATCTCACCAGAGAACTCGTATACGGCAACAGACTAACAGTGAAAAATATTACTGCTCCTATGTCGTGCAACAGTGAAGTAAACAAAGACTGTAAGAGAGAGAGAGAGAGAGAGACGGGCGTCACCTTGCTGATCTTGGGCACGACCGAGCGCAGCATGTAGAGGCGGTCATTGAGCTTCTTACGGCGGCGGCGTTCAGCCATGAGGTTCTTTGCCGGCATCCCCTTCTTCTTGCCCCTCCCGCCGCCGCCGGTCCCGCCGCCTCCCCCGGCCGCCGCTCCCGCGGCATTCTCCAGCGTGGCCGTGACGGCCATGGAGGACGCGTCCAGGCTCTGCTCGATCTCCTCGTCGTCGTCCCACCCCATAGAGCCGCACGACAACGCCGGGGCCGGCGTCAACACGAACCCACCTCTCTGACCCTCCCCCGCGGCCGTTGGCGGCGGAACCCCGAGGAACTGCGCGGGGTCGTCGAACGGGATGGCGGAGCCGAAGTCGTGGAAGGCAGGCAGCGCGGGCGCGGCGGTGGAGGACGCGCGGTACCCTGCGTGGAGGTCGAAGAAGGCGGCGGAGTCCATGGAGAGCAGCATGGAGGCGGACGCCGGCGTGGAGAGGATGTCCCTCGGGAACGGGAACGCCGGGAAGGAGTTGCCAGCCATCCCGTCCGACCCGAGGTACCAGTCTCCCCCGTTGGTTCCACCTCCCGCCATCTCGTCCATCCTCGGCGGCGGCACCGAGTCGTCCATGGCTCTCCTTTCTCTCTCCTCTCTTCTACAGCTCTCTCTCTCTCTGTCCAATACTTCGTGCTGCACGCTCCTCTTCTTATAGGGGGAGGAGAGAGAGATAGAGAGAGAGAGAGAGTCAGAGAGAGGTGTGTTGTCGTGTGCACGTCACCCCTTGTACTACAACTTTGGTTTCGCACAGCTGCTCCTATTGTCTGTTTGCAGCGACGCTCCCGAGTCACGCTTCAGCCTTGGCACCGCACAGCACCTGTGTTCCATTCTCTTCTCAGCGCCTTCCAAAAAGGCCATGAAGATTATTGAAAAGGCTATGGATTTTCTTGCAACATAAAAAAAATATAGCTGTAACATTTTACTACTACAAACCAGAGCCAGAGTTAGGTGGCCGCACTGCAACAAAAGCCGTTGCGCAGCTAGCGTGGATCGATCTGACCAGGACTCATCGGTGTCGACGGAGATTATACGTACCGCGTCTTCCTCGTCCGTTTCACGTAAAAGATGCGCCGACGACCCGAGTCTGGTGCGCTCGTCTTTGGAATTTGGAAGGAGGAATGAGAGCACGCCGTTGTTGCTTGCTTTGCTTTGCTCTCTGTAATAGCTGTGCTTTTGGCTGCTTGCATAGTCCGATTCATCTGGTTCATCCTCTGGTCGGCAAGTACTTATCTAGACACGTAATGGATATTATGGATTAAAGTACTAGGAAAAAAGAGAACCAAAACGTGAACATGCTATATGTAGAATGGTGATGAGGCCCTGGACACGTAGATATCACAAATCCATCCATGGTTTCAACTGATAAGATTATCTTATTTTCAACGTGAACATGCTATATATAGTGGGTAACTTACATAACGAACCTCATTGGTTGTCGTACTTCTGATGCCTAGAAACCCACAAGATGCAAAAGCTGATGTATGCGTCACGAAGGTGTACACGTGTCATTGTGTAACTGGATAGTCGTGTGATTCTTCTGGTTCAAGATATTGTTGATTTACTTTGAAAAAAATATTGAATATACCAAATATATACTAGTTTTATAGCTTTATGAAAACCAAACATAAAGACAGAGATCATTCTGTTCACGGCTTGAGGATGAGGGGTCGAGGTACATGATTGAGATGAATTCGTGCCCAACCCCTCGAGTGCGCGCAACTCAACACGCCCCCAATTACAAGCTCTCTCATGCATCCTGTGACGCTGCCGGAACCCAGCGAGGAAAATCGTCGCGAGGGAATGTAAACTGGAGTGAACAGAACGCTGGAAAAAAAAAAGAAGGTCTGCCCTGCCTACCACGGCTCACATGTGTTCCTGCAAAGCGAGCCAGAGCAGAGAATTCAGCTGTTTTCTTTCCACGTCATGCTGTTGAAAGAGAAATTACAGTGCCAGAGGTTTATTGATCCCTACAGCAATGTTTACTGACAGGTCGGTTGCAACGTTCTGGATTTGGTATGACGGCCCAAGAACCACAAATCTCCCTTTGATACTCCAACACCTTTGCTGTAGAGGCCACTTGTGAATACGGCATACAAGTAGCACAACTGTCCATTTGGAGCTTCATCATTATCTATCGGAGCTATATCAACGTCGATATCGGGTACAATTTATACAAACTGAGACAATCTGCGTCCCCAGAAAACCCTGAATCGTTACAATTACACAGCTAAAAAAAGAACTTTAAACCCACCGTGTATTGCATATATAAGTGAACATATAAAATTTTGTTTAAATTTTTCCATGCGCGCATGAACCACAGCCTAATCTACTAGCCACCCAACCACAGATCGAGTCCAGAAAGTGCCGTCTCTACCCTCTTGCAGCGCTAGCAAGCGCCAACCATATGAGATGGCGACGGAGCGACGACAAGGCAGGCGCTCAAAGTTTTCCGCTCGTTTAACGTGCTGCCGAGGGAATGAGCAGGCCAGGCCAGCACACGGGCACGGCCGGACGAATGCCCGAGGACGCAACGCGAAGGGGTGAAAGGGAGACGGGGAATAAATAAGAGGCAAAGGTGGCGAGGGAGAGCGGCACGCCGGGCAGGCATCCCGTGACGGCTCTAAACCGTCTTGACCCCCTCCCCCGGAAAAGCGCGATTAATTCTAGGTAGCTAGCTAGCTCGCGAGCGCGTTCTGTAATCAAGGGTACAGGGACGCGCCACCAATCGCCGCCGGCCAGCGCGCGATGCCGCCGCGGACCGCCGGGTTCCCTCCTCGCCATGGCATCTGCCCTGTGCCATCCATCCATCGCTGGATTCCGGGCCGACTGCCTGCGTCGTGTCAATCCTTTTATGATCGCCGGATCGAGATCTGGTGATACTGATCGTGGTTTGGCTGGAAGCCTGGAACAAGAAACCGGTGGTTTCTCGGTGTCAATGTGAACCTTGATCTGAATCTCATCTGGGCAAGTGAATCACGGCGTTGCTGTTCTGTAATGGCAGAAGAAAGGCACAACGCCTTCGTCGTCGTCGTCGTAAAAGAAGTGTGGAGAATGGAAAAACTGGAGGCCAGCAATACAAGTATTCTTGCATTTGCATGTGGTGTCCGTGCATGACAAGTTCGAGTTGTGCTCTGTCCTCTGGGTAAGGAATGCATGTGACGAGCGAAAAGGACACACACAGCGAGCCAGTAGACGACGGCTTGTGGCAGTCCCAAGTCCAAGGTGATGATGAGAAATAAACGATGCACAGCTTACGCTCCGCTATATCCTGACCGTGACCCGGTATCATCAAATCGGTGCAAAAATGAGGAAACAACGTAATGAAACAAGCTGAAGGTTCATGACGAATCAACACACAGCAGGCATTCGTCATGAACAGCTTAGGCTCCGCTATGTCCCGACCATGAATTGAAATCAGTGCAAAAAAGCAGGAAACGGCTATAGACACAACCGAGTAGCCTGGAAGGGAAGGCTACTCAGCTCAAACAACGTAAGCGTTGTTGACTAGGATGTGGGTGTTAACAAGTGTTACAGATATACAGGAGATACAAAATTGAAATATTCAATTTGTAAAGACGCCCAGATGGAAATCAAACTATCAAGGGAATCATAATATTCACACTCGCACATCTGCTGGATGTGAGGTCGTCGTTGTTTGTCTAAACGCTTACACATTTTACAGAGCTATTTTTAACAACAGATAAATGGCTTGCACATGCACTACACAAACTCATTGACCTTTGGACAAGTTCATTGCTGAACACCCAAAGAATGAAAGCGCTATTCTGAGATTTGACGATGCTTCGGCTCCAGACCTGCTGGGAACCAAAGTTTCCAGTTCTTCAAAATTGGAATGATACACCAAGTTCAAGCGACCACAATAAATGCCTAGTGATTCTCAGTTGCCAAAGAGGCTTCATCTATCTCTGCGCGCGATCCATCCCACAACTGCTGCTCTATGCCCAATTTCCTGATCTCTGTTAGACCTCTCTCCACTGAAATAATAAACAGCACACGGTAAGAAGAAAATGAAAAAGTAAACCTTGGAAATTGATTTGATGCATAATGCCAGGTACGAATAAGGTAAAAACAACTTCCTACAGCAGCTGTAGCTAGTAATGCGCAAATCATCTACAGTGACTTTGATTCCCTACAAAAAGTAGTCTTGCTTCAAAGAGCAATAAAATTGTTTGACCATTCAGGAAAGCATATTGTTCAGACAGAACTGCAGAAATTTATCACCTAATGGATATGATGCTAGTCATCAGTAAACTAAACAGGGACACCTAACAATAGTTAGTTATAACAGCAACTGGTACATGAAATGGGCACCATACCATCTATCGCATCATGCGAGTTTGGAGCCTGTGAATTACGAGCAATCCAAAACTGGAGCCGGTCATCAGCAATATCTTCCTCAATACCGTGAGTTTTGGCTCTTCTCCAGAAGTATATAAGCCATGCCTGAATTTGTTGCGATTCCATAAATCATGGGTAACAAGTGGACGAAGCAAAATTTACATCGCCAAACACTTACCTGTTTAAAGCTAACATCCTCTGCCTCTTCTGGACTAAGGTCTGAAACGTGAAGAAATGGTTTCAGTTTTGACTATAGTACAAGCAAAAGAGGAACTTTGAGAGAATTCTAGTGTCCAAGAAGTAGTACCAAATGCCTCCAAGTATTTAGGTTCACCGGGTGATTTAAAATCTGCATCGGCAACAATTAGTTTCTGAGTGCATAAACCACAACATATTACTGCACTTTCAAAAAGAAGAAAATGCAAGCAATGTATATGCCACCATATTGTGACATGATCAGTATTTATTTCTCAAGTACCATGTAGTAAGTATTTGTTTCATGTGATAGCCACTACCAAGTCTTACAGTTTTGCTGAGTATTTGGGAAGAAATACCAATGCAAATATGTGGAGGGATTTAGATGTTTGAAACATATAGGACTCAATTGCAAAATAGCGGATATGCAAATCTATAACTTGACAATGTGAATTTCACTAATCTCCACAAGACAATTGTTCTGCCACTGGCATTAAAAAATTCACTCATAATTAAACATGAAAGTTCATTTAAACAACTTAAATAAAGTGATAGCTAAAATAGGGTAGAGATAAATACATTAGCAAATCAAATTATAAGACAAAGAGCAAACCTGATGTGAACTGGCGAACTATGCTAGGCCTACGATGTTGGCCAAGTGCAACTACGACAGCATCCTCCACCTACATGAAATAAAGAGTTTAGAATGCAACAGGAGGCAGGTAGTACATGGTTAGATATATGGCCTATGGAAGAAAACTATGGAATGGTAAAAAGCTAAAATTGCCTTATTGCATCATACTTCACTGATTTTTTTTAATTTATAAAATAGCCTTTGTTAAAAAATTTAACTATTTTGAGCTCTTGAAGAAGCCAAAAAAGAAAGAAAGAAAGAAACAATAACAGCCACTTGTAGGATTTTAGGAGACCTTATGCCTTCTCTCATGATTTCTATAATGCAGGAGCCTATCACTATGTTTGAACGAGTGCAAATGGTCAATATCATATTTGAGAAAACTAGAAAAACAAGAAGTAAATTAACACCTTCAATGATGAAAGTTCTCTGAGTCCCATTTCAACTGAAAGCATGCTCTCTATATTGCCCTCTCCCATTATGTCACTCATTTCTCGTGCAAGCTTATTCTTCCTGTGAGAATCGTCCTCTCCTGCTTGCATAAAGTTGCATGATTAGTTTGCCATAGGATAGATATATGATACAAAGTTAGCCCTTGGCTTAATTCTTTTCTTATGCATTACACAGATACAAAGTTCGATTTAATGAAGATCAGATTTCTTTTCTTAGCCCTTGGCTTAATTCTCTCTTGTAATTTTTCCTCAGTCTAGCTTAGCCCTGGTTCTAGGTGTGGTTAGTTCTAGTTTTTTGTGTTTGCTCTCTGTATAGTTGTTTAGCTTCTGTTGTCCAGCTCATGTACAGTTTATTTTCTTTGGGTTTCCTTGAAACCCCTTTTATTTTAATATATACCACAGTAGGGGCTTCCCCTACTGTATTTTCGTCAAAAAAAAAAAGTTACAAACTCACCTTGTTTACGAGACTCCTCCTTAGCCTTCTGCCCAGCAGAGAGAACAACCTCGAGAGGAAGAGGAGCCAATGATGACCAATGTTCATGCTTTGATACCGCAATCTCAGGATACACTCCTTCAAGTTTTTTAGTCAATCATCAGATACTCAATAAAGGAAAACACAAAACATTAGCGGATGCATGTGGACTAGACCTATGTATTTTTTGGAGCAGGTCTGATCCGTCTGAAACCACTTGGGTGGCCAAACCTAAACATGGGCCAATCGATTTATGTGCTCATTCTGACCTCATTAGCTAAGGCTTGTTCTGAACATGGTATTAAAATTGGATAAACAAACTAAGCCTGCAGAGTACACACACAAAATTTATCAAATTAAAAAGCTCTTACTCTTTCCTAAGACATTACAGTTAGCTTTTCTTTGACGCATGCGGCATGCCACAGTCACTTATTTGTGAATGAATGGTTGCAAGAGCCATCAGGCTTGAAATCCTTTAGAGATTTATCAGAACAGAGTGAATCATGGCAATAAGCTATCTAACTTCCTTTCAGGAAAGAACAATGAGTACCACACACGCTACACTTTTTTTTCAAATGTTTAATGGCTTGTAGTAAGTAGAGCAAATCTTCATACAATTCAGTTCAAAAAAGTCCCATTAAGCAACTTACCATGTTGAACTGCTAAACCCCAATAACGTGCAAGCCAGCACCGTTTTAGGACAACCTCCTCCTAATAAAGTTGCAAAAACGGTTAAAAACCAATGCTACTAAACAAATGAGCAGAATCGAGCATTAATCAAGCTAACCATTTCTTCTTGGGTTAAGACCATTCTCTGAGTCATAGACCGTAGTGCCTTTGTTTCAGACTCTGCTTCCTTTAGCTGGTCCATTGCTGACGCAACCTCTTCTTTAGCATACTATTCAAAACATGGAAATTGGAAGTAAACAGGACATATGAGTCAAGAGGCGCCACATACAACACAGCTTCCCACATTTAGGTTCATAGGAAGTATCCTTACTTCAAGTTCTTGCTTTAGCGTTGTTACTTCCCCACCTTTACCATCTTTCGATTCCCTTGCCGCTTTTAGTGCAGCCTAATATAAAGGAACAAGTGAAGGAATCACAAATAGAAGCAAACAGTCAGATGATGATTTTGATTTCACTATTCACTTCATAAAAACTTCAAAAAAAAAAACACTTTCATATGCCACTCAAGAAATATCAAAATAAGTATCTTGCATGAACATTATATATGTTAGGAATACAAAGTAGAATGGATTGAAGTTCTTAACAGAAACTATCTTTTGTGCACCATGAATGAACTACATTTAAATCCAACAGTGAATCATTAGGCATCTTACTCTTGGCTAAACAAACAGTAATACAGTATAAAAGATTGGAACACCACAAAAATGTAAATGGAAGACAAGAAAACTAACCTCCCTTTGTTTAAGTGCCGCTTCTTTCCTGCCAGCATTGAAACATGTGTTACAAAATGATCAGATGAAGATTTGTGAGACACGAGAAGTCAAGCATGGAACCAACCTGCTTAAGAGACGAGCTTCTAATGACACTCCATCTCCAAGAGCGGCTACCTGCATATAAACAACATATGAATATATAAAAACAATTTCTTCCAATATTACAAACGTTCTGGTTATGTAGTCCAGTTGATGTAGTAATAGACCCCAAATACATATTACAAATGAGCAAACCTGTCCCAACTTAGAGCAGATAATAACATTTTTTCAGTAGATCTTAACTCACTTGTTTCTCAAGCTCCTTGGCTCTAGCTTCTGCTTCCTCACATCTTTCTTCAGCAAGTCGTAGCTGTGGAGCAAGATTAAGTAATATACTGACACCCCGCATAAATTGATGACTATATTTCATGATATAGCGATTACAGTTGATGTTTCACCTTTTCTAGAACACTCTCATTTTCCTCTTGTAGCATATCAAGCTGTAGGATAGTGTTGCATTAGTCTATATACGTTTGATGTGCACTCTCAAACATTCAATATAACAATAAGAAACATGGGCTAAAAGGTAAGAGAAAAAATCCTTATGAAAAGAAGGAACACCTCATCTTGAAGAGTAGATGACTCTCTTTTTAGTCCTGTTTCTCTAGAATTAAGAAGCCCTGGATCAAACCTAAAATAAGAAAAAGGGTCAAATCATATATATTTGCTTATTTTGTGTAAAATTAACGGAGGTGAAAGAAAATCCAAGCTATAATAAGCGACCAGTAATGTGACAAGTGATTAATCTAATTTCTCATGTAACAAAAGCAATGCAGCAGCTGCATCCATTATAACATACAGAAAAGGTACGTTGTGGTGGATTTTAAAAAGCATTTCTAGCTTTTAATTTTCTTTTAATTCAGATGTATCAACTTGTTGATCTAATACAATATCTGAATTAACAATGTTGATGAAGGAATAAAATCAGTCACATCACAACCATTGTGGTACTCCGCAAGTCGGTTCAGAAGCATGGTTTAAAAGATCAGGACTGTCTGCTTGAACTGTCCTAAGTGAAACACTGAAACTATTGTGATCTCCACACTATGAAATAAAGTAGTTCTTTACAAACTGCAGCTTGAAAACTCTGTAACAGAAGTCATCTACGAAAGAGACATGGTCTTCAAGATGACACATTGACTACAAATTTCTATGGATATATGATATTTCAAGGCAAAAAAAATATTTTGAAAGTATTTGCATTATATATCAAATACATCGATCTCATATCATCAATCGTAGTAACATTCATAAATGCAAAGCGACTTATATTATGAATCAAAGAGAGAAGCATTATTTCTTCTGAAGGATGGTGTAGAAATCATGCAATTATTTTGTAAGAGCAGAGGCTAACCTGTTTTTGGTTTCAAAATATATACAACATTATGGATACCTGACATAATGTAATAGTCTACCTTTTCTGCCGAGTACGATCTGCTGGAGACTCCACAGACACAGGAGGAATAGGTGATGGGGTTCGCAGTGTCGAATTGTTTTTGATCGGTGGCACCACTGTGGTGGTTGGTCGTGACGCAACAGCTGGCCTTCCTGCTGATGTTGAGCGGGCAGTCGGCGGTGGTTCTACAATGTTCCGACCTAACTAATGAAAACATGTGGAGATCCAATTAGTGGAAGGACCCAGAGCAGCTATGAGCTAATTGAGCAAATCGGGATATGTTATCAGAAAATTCTTGTGCGCTTGTTGGTTCTATTAATCCCCCAGGTTGAAATGAGTTACCAAGCATTTTACTAAATATAGTCTAGCACAACCAAGCCATAGCTATTAGTACCATTGGCAAATTCAACTACTCATGGACTAATTCGTGAAAAAAATGACTTCAGTTTGACCAATTTGGACTAATTTGCTCACGGCAGCAGCACGAAACATCCGATTCTGAAGTAGAGAAGCAGCCTCGGGCGAGATGAGCGAGAGATCCAGAAGCAAAAATACCGCAGGGGAGGGAGATCTCGTAGTGCGGCCGAGCAGGGACACGCCGTTGCTTCCGTGCGCCGTTCGGCCGCCTCCAAACCTCACGGGGGGAGGTGGCGGGTGGTCGGCAGCGTACTCCTCGTCGTCGTCGTCATCGTCGCCGGCGGCCGCCGCGGCGCTCTGCGAGGCCATGACCTGCGCCAGCCTCGCCGCCGCGGCGCGCGCAGCGACGTTCTGCGTGCGGCGCGCGTTGGAGATGCCGGCGGCGGAGGAGGTGGACGAGGAGCGGTGGTGCGAGGGCGAGACGCCGCCGGGGGAGGAGGAGCCCGTGCTGCTGGCGCTGCGTTGGCGGCCGTACACGGGGCTCCCTGCCCGTAGACGGTCCATTGGGTCCGCTCGCCGGCGGGATCTAGGCCGTCGGGCGGCGCGGTGCGGGACTGCCGCCGCGCGGAGAACGCGAGGCGGGGGAATGGGAATGGGAAGGGAGTGGGGCAGAGCACGCTTGCGAGTTGCGACGGCGGTGGAGTTCAGTTTTTCAGTGTGCACTTTGGACCCTTCCATTCTTTAGTTTTAATTGATTGTATTTTCTCATCATTTTTAGTTATGGAAAATTATACTCTCATAAACCAACTTCCCAACTGCAATACTATTTGGATTCAATTTTCCCTTTCTTTTGAAACAGAGTTGAAACCAAGGATGATGACTGATGGTGGTTCTCTCTCTATATAAACATTCACGCCGTGAATTATTTGGGCCTTTAGGTTGATGCAAGACTGTCCCAGATAACTATAACAACGCTACTTTGTCTCACCAAACTATCAGAAATAAAATGCCTGAGCATTTTTGTCGTACCCAAAAAAAAGGGGAAAAAACCAAGCATTAGCCAATATACATGGTGACAGATAAAGAGGAAAGAAAATGATCGGAAATAAGGAAAACATCGGGGTCTGCATCACAAAATACAAAATTCCACTCTGGCATGCGCATCCCCGGAGCCGAGCGGAGAGCGATGTGCTCGGTGCGCTGCTGGCGCGTAACTCGTCCCGTGCGCAGACAGCCACACCGAACGGCTTTTGATCCTCCTCCTCAGCCGTCGGGTAGTCTGATCGACGGACAGGATTCCGCATGGAGGAATGGCCAGGTAGGCGGGCCGCGCAGAGGATCGGCGGGCGATTACGGGGATGCAAAATGCAGGTGGTTGGTTTGGGGAATATGGCTACTCCGTACCGCGCTCAGGTTAATTACACTTTTTCACGCTGGTTTGGATCTGCTGACGGACACAATGGTTTGTACAGGCACTTGGGAGGTGAGGTCTTCCGTGCAAAAAATGCAGGCGCTTCATGAGTTTGATTCTGTGATTATCCTCTAATAAATTATTAAATTTGCAGCTGGGTGTCTTAAAAATCTCATTCGGTTCCAGCTATGTTACTTGGCTTAGCATCCACTCCAACTAATCCAGCCACAGTATCTAAAGTGAAGTGAAGTGAAGAACAAGTGTAGGTTACACGTCTCGCATCATCGTCGTCACTGTCATCTCCGGTACGTTGACAGGAGCGGATTAATAACGGGTGGACAAGAATTTGGACCTCGCTTGATCTTTCTCTCTGTTGTATTAGACGCTGGCGCCTGGAAAGTGGCGCCATCTACCAAAATGCGGTTCACTTCACTTGGGATTTTGGGTACTCGCAGTTCTCAGACGATGGAAATTCACCTGGCTTGCCCCGTTCCACTTGCCAGCCCAGTGCAAAAATCTTTCCATCCCGCCAATGAAATCTACTGGGCTGATGATTCTGATGGCCCAATCCGCTTAGGAGCGTGGGCGTCGCGAGTCGCGACGCTTCACACCCCAATGGCTCAGTCACAAACACCAGTACGTAAAGGAAGCAATCATCAGAGAGCTTGCTATTCGATCACCAATCGGTTAATTACAAATTGCGTGCGAGCGTCCGATTCGTACTCGTGGTGTAATAGCAAAGTGTCATGACATGGTCAGTAGGATCTACTGGTAGTGAGCGTCGAGCTGCAAGTACTGCCTCTTTTTCTTCTTCTTCTTCCCTGAGCGCAGACGACGAGCACCAGATGTTGTCCCTTACGTGTTTCACCGGCAAGGACGGCGGGAGGACCTGACCTCGGCATGTCAGCTCCACCTGTCATTCCAGCAGTGATTAAAAAAAGGCACAATTAGGTTAATAACAAATATTGTTGATCTGATGAACCATTGTACGAGTAAAAAGTGACCAATTTTTTTAGAAAAAATTGCACCCATGCTTTCCATAATACAATGCTCCGTCCATTTTAAAATTATTATCGCCATTGCAATTGGGCGACAATAATTTTAAAACGGAGGGAGCAAGGATGTTCTCTGTTTCCTTAAAATGGGTAAGCACATGTTAGCTAGCTTCACATAAGCATGAGGGCGTGCGGAGGTAGTCATCGCACAGATGGAATGAAGAGGCTACCTAGATGTCTAATATTACTCCTAGATAACATTGATCTGATGGCCACACACTTGCTCCCTCTGTTTTTAAATTGATGTTGTTGTTGACTTTTAATTTTAATTTTAACTGTTCGTCTTATTCAAAAAATTAGTTCAAATGTGAAAAATTTTAAGTTGTAATTCAAATATCACTAATTATAAATCAAATTATAATAAAATATATGATATTTATTTAAAAAAATAAATAAAACGAACAGTCAAAATTAAAATTAAAAGTCAACGACGATAATAATTAAAGAACGGAGTGACCATAGGAGTCCTTTGCATGTCGCCTTCAGGTCACCAGCTGCCTTTCTGGTGCAGGCCAGTATCCATCTCATCTGTGTATCCTCCTCGACATGCAACCCAGGCTAACACACGCCGGTCGATCATGACCTTACCGTAGATTAGAAGCCACTTCAAGCTAATATGGTGCTGATGTATACAAAAGGCAGCCACCATATATAGCTAGTCCTGTAGGGTTAATTCACCAATCGCCAGGAAGGGGGAGAGAGACGTAGTGCTACCGCGACGACCGTATGCACATATACGGAAGCATGATGATCAGATGACGCCACACGGGATCCTCACCGCCACGATCGTCCATGCAACACAACATGCGTGCCGCCGCCAAGCTAACACTCCCTGCACATGGTCACGACTCACGCGTGCATGCCCTCATGCTGCGGCGTGCTGATCTAGTCATGCGTGCATAACACACTGTCAGATCAGATCGTACAAGGAGTAGACCAAACACAAGGCCAGCATGAGATCAGTCACGTCGAGCGTTCGATATTATAGATTAACCTATCACGATTTTAGTCAAACTGATAAGTACGTATAGAAAATGATTTGAATCGGGGTTCACGAGTGGTTGACAAGGTATCGTCGATCGGAACCACACTTGGGAGACAGTTTTGTCAGTCTCTACATCAGTTGACAGTTCAACAGTTAGCTTTTTGTTGATTAAGAAAGATAACAAGAGCACGTACGAATCATGTTTGAGCAGTGATCAAACTGATTTAGCTATATATTTCTTCTACGCTCCCTGTTTGAACCAATGTCTGATCGCTTCAAGATTCGTTCTTCTTTTCCTAGAACTCAACTCTAGAATACATTGTGCGCTAGCATATCCCCGACCAACGCAATTTCAGAAACAGAGAGATGATCTGGACACACATTAGTTAATTTCTGTAGAAGTCTATAGGTGGAAATTAATGCATGTGAATTTCCACCTATAGATTTGGTCATACTGGATTGATACACGCTTAACTCCTCGCGGCTTAGTCTCATCGTTATTAGACTCGAGAAATAAAATCAGTGATGTCTATACCATTCGCGTAGTACACGCTTATTAATTTTTTGGGTAATGTAACGGTGGTAGCTAGATTCGAAGTGTACCTGGTAAGGTCTTTTGAGCCCTAGCTTGTCAGCCAAGTACTTGATCACCACCTCCACTTTCATGTTGCCATCCCTGTGGAAATAATAGTTTCGATGAATATTGTGCACACATGCATATGACCCATCAATTCGATCCCAATGGTCCCCCACAATATGATAGCTAAGGTTCATTTGATGTGTGCTACTCCCACTCCCACACGTATAGGTCCTGACCTATCTAGAAACTGAAAGACTAGCAACTAAGATAGCTACATATGTCTTTCAGACACTAATACTAACAAAACATGGAGAGCTACGGAAACACGTGTATAATGCTATGGATTTAATTACTCACTGGGAAGAATGTTATGAGTATTGATGGTGACTTCGTTTTGTACAAGTTCTGAAACAAATAAATTATGATTAGTATATATGTCAAAGCTATGTTTGTTAATAGAATGGCGACTTATTTTTTATAACAGCAATTCCGAATTGATTTGTTTGATTAACTTCTAATTAATTAAGAAGAAACAAACGGGAATTTCTACGCATACAGCAAATTGTCACAAAAATTGACTTAATAGGACATTAAGCCCTTAACGTAAAATAAAAAAGCTAAAGAGGACAGATAATTACTTGATTCTTAAGTAGCTCTCCGGTATCTGAGGCAAAATGGGTTCTCTAAGTCTGCAAGCATGAAAGAAGAGTAGTCAATTTAGTCCTCTTTAGTCATCAGGTAACACTAAGAAGAGATTAAAGTGAATCAGGGAACGCTAAGAATCTCAATAAAGCTCATGGGTATTGGCCTAGCACTATTATCAGACGCATTATGCTGCAACACTATATATGTGATCAACCGTATGTGTATATGCATTCAATCGTGCACATAAATATACTTACTGGTTGGGAGCTGCCTGCAGGGTCAACCACAGCCCGATCGCTTGCGTTCGCCGCGGCGGGCTAATGACTCTCATGGCATCGCCGGAGCTCCGGAACGGAGACGGCAAGAAAGGCGTTGACATAGTGGACCGGCTTGCGGCTGTCGACCGATACCGGCCGTGGTCGTACTGGTAGCTCCTAAGAGGCAGCGGGAACAGCGGTGGCCCCACCGTCGTCGTGTGTTGATTGTCGACGTAGCCGCAGGTGAACAGGCTCAGCTTCACCGGAGTAGGCGGTGGATTCGAACCGTCGGTGTCGCCTGATGAGGAGGCGGAGGCTGCCGCCGCCACGGCGAGTCCTAGTTGGAGCCAGGTCCCCCCACTGTCGCCTGCCGCGTCAACGCTGACATGCGGAGAGCTCGCGCTGGCCACGGCAGCCAGGTTGTCATCGGCCATGGTTAGACGAAAAAGGGATCTTGACGGCTTGTGATGGTCTCGCCGCGCCGATGCCTCCAATTAATTGGGCGGTGATGCCGACGCAGCACTGGCTGGGGTAGCACGACTTGCTGTTCTTGCCGTCATGGTGCAACATGTTCCTAGTTGGGACCATGGAGGCGACGGCGTGCTGTTGCTGACCTCGACCGTGCGGTATGTCTCATGTCTCGATCACTTGATTGATCGACCTCTATCACGGCTCATCGATCGTGCGGGCGCCTCATGTCCCAATCCTCTCCACCACGGCCGTTGTAGATGACTAAGATGAGTACAGAAAAGCTAGCTAGCTATTTCTATATGCATGCAAGCTGGATCATCAATAAGAGATGCATACATATATTTGGTGGAGTCAGGAAAGAAGATGAATCAACAGTATACTGTATAATACACTATCCAATTACCTATGGAAGAGTGATTTGAGATGGAGGGAGGAGGAAGAAACTGAGCCGCCTGGGGAGGATTCTGAATCCGTTCTGCTACGGGGGACAAAAGAGAGCTAGAGGACTAGGAGATGAGGAATTGAGGATGAGAACTGATGGGGGCCTCGTTTTCCCTATGGCCTCGAGCTAGGACTAGGAAGCTTGTGGCCAGTGCCGGCTCTATATTTTGAAAGGCCCTGGGGCAAAATCGACACCAGAGCCCTCAAGCAATGTGTGTGTATAAATATCAACGAAAAGCAAATTGTATTTATGAAGATTTTCTTTCGGCAATGACTGTTCTTACTAAAAATTTGCCTCCATCACTTTTTTTCTTGAATTACGCTCTGATAAAATCATTTATTATCTGATTATTTTGTAACCTCAATCTAATTTCATTCCAGGTGTTCAAATAAATATCTCCTAGGCAATATTCTTCGCCAGTCTCAAACTACTTAGTTATGAAGGGAAATTTAAACAAATTAACTGAGGGGGATATGTGTGCAATCAACTAATTAAGCTTGTTTTTTTTACTTCTTTCTTTGGACTGAGCTGTGAGGCCTATGCCCCAAATCATCGCTTGGATTCAAGAAACGGAGTTTATGTTTGCGGCAATCGGCAACGGATCAGAAACACCATTCAGTTTGAAGCCGTTTGCACATACATTCTATTTATATGAGCCTCTTCTACGTTATTTGGGCCAATGGGCTAACCAGTAGAACTAATAGGTGCAGATATATGTGAACTAAAATTTTTGGGCCCCTATCTAAGCTGGGCTCTAGGCGGTTGCCCTTGTGGCCCCGGCCCAGAGCCGGCACTGCTTGTGGCCAAGAGATGAAATAGTTGAGAGAGAGGGAGAGAGAGAACATGAATCACACAATAATTTCACAGAAAAATTCCTCCATTGCAAAAGAGGCATCAAATTGGTCACAAACATCCAAAATGTCATTTATAGTTTACAGTATACGTGTGCTTTTTTATGCAACAATTATTATTAAAATAATTTGCAAACCATATGTAGAGTTAATCTAGCTGCGTGCAATGGTGGATGATGGAGGCTAGAAACTTATCTTTGCTGCTATGCAAACAAACTTTAGCCATACCTTAGGCTTCAGCGAGGAATATGTCAGAATAAAAACGGTGGGAGCGATGGGAGAAAGTGAAGTATCGTTCTATACCATGTACTATCTATGTTCTTAATTGATGTCGTCATTGACTTCTAAAACTAACTTTGATCATTCGTTTTATTTATTTTTTTTATAAATATCATATATTTTGTTATAATTTGATTTATCATTAGAATTATTTAAATCTCAATTTAAAATTTTACACATTTGAACTAATTTTTTGAATAAGATAAATGGTTAAATTAAGTTAGTTTTGAAAGTCAACGGCAACATCAATTTAATAACGGTGGGAGTAATCTTTTTGACAGGGAGTACTTCCTCATTACACGACTAGCTAAAGCTAAGGTTACTATCTTTAGTCCAGGTGTATCTTTTCACCATCCTTAAGCAACTGCAACTTTCCCTCTAATTTCTTGAGATATAGTTTTTTGTGTGCTTCTTCGATAGGCTAGGATAGGATGTTACTACCATTACTCATAAAGCATACTCCTATGTAAAAAGCATGCATACACGTTTCTGAAAAAGAATCAATAAACCGGTATGCATGTTTTGTTTGAACTTTAAAGCTGGTTTTGCCTCCTGGCTTGCAGACCAGGAGACCGGCCAATTGCATCTTAATCTATACTACTAGCATTGATCAGGAAATGCAGCTCGCAGTAGAACAAGGGATGCATTGGTTTAAGGTAAACTTGTGGTGCTAGGAGCATAACGTCATTAGCAGCAAAGGAGCTAAATGACCAGGATTCACCTGTTTCAAGACTCAGGAGTCTGACAGTTCAAGTTTCCATCATCTCAGTCATTCCAAGTTCCTGGACAAGTTTAATTTGCAGCAGCTCTTGATACTTCTCTGCATGCACTTGCTCCATACCACTTGCTGCTGTCCTGCTGTTTTATTTCTTGATTCAGTTTTCCCATCGCCCATATAGTACAGCATATAGTCTGAATCCCTGATGTACCAGAGGGAGAATTCAGCAAGCTTTATAAAAAGAACCGCATATCACAGACCTCTCACCCCGTCAAGGCAAAGTGCAAATACCCATCCACCAGTGTATTGTTTTGTACCGCTGCAGGCTGCTGTTTGACTAGCCTGAGAGGTACAGAGCTCTTTTGTGCCATGCAAAGCAGAGCAGTATTCTTACATTGCATCAGGCATTTTGCTATCATAACAGGGCATGACTAAGCTCTCCACCCCTGCTCTGGCCTCTAGACATGCTACAGCCACAATCCATGTCCTATTTCCTCACCTTTTTGTTCTCATGCTTAACAGCATTGCACAACACCTCCCTTTTCGGCCTTCTAATATTTCTTTTCTTTAAGAAACATTTGGTGAGGATCTCCTGCTTTGTAGTGAATTTTGTAACATTTCAGTGACTAGTCTGGTCCACCCTGTTCTCCCTTCACAAGCCTGGTGATATCACCATCTTGATTTCCAAAAAAAAAAAAAAAAATCAGCCTCTTCACATCGATATTCATTCATGGGCCCACAGTCCGTTAGTGTTCAAAAGCTCTAAAAGGGTTCTTCGTAGGAATACCTTTTGTGTTGGTCTTGCAGCCTTGTTCTCCTCAAAATGAAGCATTATCGAATAACTTGTGCTTCATATTGCTGTAGCAATTTCAAAAGAATACCATATTTATAAGATGGATCAATTTGATCTTTCAAAATCACAACCGAGGTACGCATTATTAGTTCTGCTTTTCTCCCAAATTTTCAGAAATACACGTCACAATGCTACAGGTACATCATTCTCATATTTAGAAACATTTTAGTACCTGCTACATGCTTGACGTTTGTAGTTATAATTTTAGAAAATAATAAAGTTTTTCACTTCGCAGGGCGTTACCAAAAATAATAAACTTCGCAGGGACACTGAATCATCTAAACTGGCCCATAATGCATTTACAAAAACTCGAGAATTCGCGTTTTAACTTAGAAGGCGTACTGCTTGTGAGTTTCGCTTTCGCCGTACCGCCGGCTCAAGGAGGAAGAACCGAAGGCCGCCGTGCGGATCTGTAACCGTAGTCCGTAGTGCGTTTCCACTCCCTCCCCAGTTCATCCGCCACAGGCTGTTTAGTATTAATCCACTGCACACCTGCAAATCCTAATCTCAGCTTGCGTGCCCAGCTGCATTTCCTTGACTTAACGTTGAAGAACGGATCTTGAAGCGGAGGACGGAATCCAGGCTTTGTGACCGGCGGTGTTTGGCGCTGGTTGTATGCAAGAACCGGCAATGGCGGAGGCGAAGGCCGGGAAGATGGGGAAGGAGAAGGACGTGGTGCGGCTGGAGCGCGAGTCTGTGATCTCCATCATGAAGCCCAAGCTCATCATGAAGCTCGCCTACCTCATTGGTACCTCAATCTCTCACCGAGCATTTTCCCTCTTCTGTTTTGGCATATGCCTTCCTTGATCTCTGTCGAACATGGGATAGTCGCGCTCAAAGGTTGACCATTCATGGTTCGATTTGTGAGAGGTATTAGTATGGCTGTCTGACTAGCATACTTTTCCTGCGGAGCTCTTGTATTTCGAGAATCTTTGCCTTTCTCGAAGGGAAAAGCCAGAACCTTACTTTGGTTGATTCACCTTGTACTCGTTTAAAGTGGTGTCCACATGTAGAAGTCTCTGTAGGCATGGCACCTGCAATACAAAATCTCCAAAACTTTAAGCAGTGTAGTGTGTGATATTGCCTCACATGTTTTGTTGAATATTGGCTTGTCTTCCACATGTTGAAGCAATGATATTGTTTCCTATGTGACACTGTGCAGCTCAGAGCTAATACTGTTTCTCATTTCATGAAGAACACCAATCTGACAGAGAAGAATTCTTGAAGCTCTGCAAGAGGGTTGAGTACACCATAAGGGCTTGGTACCATCTGCAGTTTGATGATATGATGGTGTGAAAAGTTCTTTATCCACATACTCACAGCATTTGTTGGCAGATTGATGGTCCCAATCATCATGCATCTCCAGTACATGAATATGGATTTGATCTATTCAAACCAATATTTTTGCAGGAACTGTTTGCACTCTTCGATCCTGTGCATGGTGCTAAAAAACTGCAGCAACAGAACTTATCATCTGAAGAAATTGATACACTTGAGCAGAACTTCCTGTCATATTTCTTTCAGGTGAAGAACCTAATCTAGGAAAAACCAATACTTAAACATTGTATCTTCATGTGGAGGATGGAGTATTTAGTTAAAGCTACAATAAATCAAAGTGTGGTCTTTTAACATGTCTTTAATTGCTATGCAGGTAATGGAAAAAAGCAATTTTAATATAGTAAATGATGATGAGGTCGAGCTCGCTCATTCTGGACAATATCTGTTGAATCTTCCCATTAAAGTTGATGAATCAAAGGTTAAGGCCCTCTCCAATAAACTATGTTTCCTATTTGAAACTCTTAAGGTTTCGATCTTGATTTGGTTATTTCCTTGTGCAGTTAGACAATAAGCTTCTATCAAGATATTTTAAGGAGCACCATCATGAAAATCTACCTGAGTTCTCAGATAAGGTTAGAATTCTTATGCATTGTGGATGTATTTCTCTTTGGAGACACATTCATTTGATTTTTTTTTTACATGTCTGTTCATTGTTATCTTATCTTATGTAACCTGCTAACTAGGCAAAGTTCAATTCATGGGAACTCGGGAGTCAGAATTGAGCTAATTATTCTTGGATTTACATTCCTCGTGTGTTTTGTGTTCCAGTCTATATCAATATAGCTTTCAGGACTCAGGAGCCCAAACCTTACACTCCTCGTGGTTTGTGCCTAGATCTTAATATCCAAACGGGCTGCTAGCCGAGTTAGTTGGCTCTAGTAGCACTCGCCAGATCCTACCTTTGACTCCCTATGGTAGTGAATTTCAGGTGGGTGATGGGGTTAAACAAATACCCTCAGCTGTCCCATGCCAAAGCACATGTCTAAGGCCCGGTCCCAGTCATTAGTCGCTCACATGTGCCACGGTGCTGTTGCATGAGGGTGGCAGGGTTCAGGGCATTTCCTCGACCTGCATGAGAAGGTCTTAGCAAAAATGCCCGGGGCCTTCCTACCCCCAGTAGGTCAAGTTTCTCTTTTTTATGTTTTTAAATTTTTTTTGCAGTCCTTGCATGGTATTTGACATTATCAATTTTTTGCTTGTAGTACCTTTATCATATCTGCCATTATCTTTTTTATTGCATCCTTTAATGTTAGCTGACATTGTCACATTTTTGCCAGTATGTGATATTTCGAAGGGGCATTGGACTGGACCGAACAAGCAACTTTTTCTTCATGGAGAAAGTGGATGTGATCATAGGTCATACATGGAGTTGGTTCCTAGAGAAGACCAGGTACATTTTCCGCATGAATCTCTTCTAGGTTTTTTTTATTTATTTTTATCATCCAAAAGGTCAAGCTTCCCCATGCCGGAATTTCAGACTACGAAAGCTCTTCTCGAGAAAGAAGAATGTTAAACCAAGGGCAGATTCAAAGAAAAATGATGATATAGTTTGTGAAGGAGAGGATAAGGAACTCTATGTTGAACGTATACGGCTTGAAACAATGGAGTTAAGGTTTGTTAAGCTTGGTTCTTAACCTCTTAAGCTATCACAATGCTAATCTCTCACATCATCCTTTTTGCGTGGCAGCTTCAGGAATTTAATTGGCAAGGTCACAATTCAAGAACCTACATTTGAAGAAGTAATCGTCTTGTACAGGTAAAAAATGTGATGAGGTTCTGAACAAAATCTGTAGTGTTCTTTGTAATATGACTAGTTGCATAATGCATGATGTTTGTATTATTTAAGGAGGAAAAGTCTGAAGGGCCAGGATGACAGAGCAATCCATGTAAAACACTTCAAAAATATTCCAATGGCAGATATGGAGTTGGTACTGGTTAGTACTCTGACCATTTCCTTGGAAATTGTTACATCCATTCTTACTTTTCCAACCAGACTCATTGTTAACCCTTTTAAAATTGTACTACTGTATTGCAGCCTGAGAAGAAGAACCCAAGCCTCACACCAATGGATTGGGTCCAATTTATTGTTTCTGTTGTCATTGGACTTGTAAGTGTAGCTGAATTCGTTTCTTTTGGTCTTGTCATGATACTTCATCCTCTGTTTTACTTTCACGTAGGTTACACTCACCAGTTCACTGGAAATGCCTAAAGCTGATTTCTGGGTTGTGATCGCTATCCTTTCTGCTCTAGCAGGATACTGTGCCAAAATATATTTCTCGTGAGTATCTTAGTCCAGTTACTTGTTTATAACATGTTCTATTAATTAAATTTTAAATGCCAACAATAGAAGATGTGGAAGCTTGTGTTTCTAGGACATACTGTGGAGGACATTCATAAACTACACAAACTTCATAACAGTGGTACTTTGCTATTGTTGTGTTTTCAGTTTGTTAAACTAATCGCATTTAATGTAGGTTTCAACAGAACATGGCAACCTACCAAAACCTAATCACTCAATCAATGTATGACAAACAACTAGACAGTGGGAAAGGCACACTCCTACACCTCTGTGATGATGTGATTCAGCAGGAAGTATGTCGACACTTGTTTTCTTCAGCCAAAGAAGGCCTATATCACATAAGTTGGAGTTAATCAGAGCTGATCATTTACTACCATCTTTGTGGTTCCTTATGATCAGGTCAAGGAGGTCATAATAGCTTACTATATTCTGATGGAAAATGGAAAGGCTACGAGTGATGTACATTTTCTTTCTCAGTTTAAAAAGCTACTACATATTGTTTCTGCACTTGGTCTTATAGTCTCATGGAACTAAAAAATGAAACTAAAGTTTCTTGTTTCCCCAATGTGTTAGGATCTTGACTTGCAATGTGAAGAGTTAATCCAGGAAGAGTTTGGCCTGCAGTGCAATTTTGAGGTGATGGATGCTGTTCGAAAGCTGGAGAGGCTTGGTATTATTACGCGAGTGAGTTCTCACGTCTTTCTTGTATTACTTCTTTGTCAGAACATAGGGAAGCTTTCTAACATACATTGCAGAAAAATCCTGAAGTTTGGCAGAAATGCATTTAAAGTTTTTGCGGTTACAGTGCCATTATGTTGTCACTTGTTCTGCCTCAATTTTGTTTCCTGTTAATAAAGTGTGATTTTCATTCAGGATTCAATTGGAAGAATCTGTTGTGTTCCTCTAAAGCGTGCCAATGAGATCATCGGCGCTACTACAGAAGAGCTGGTTATGAAAGCCAGGCAAATCTAGTAATCTCAATTGAAGAGGTGACCCTTTTCTAAATTCTAGCCTGGCACTATAATACTTTTGGTTCCTCTAGCAAGCCCTAACACTTAATTCTTACATATTAGGTGGGGTAAATACATCCTGGCGATTGGCGGAATAGTTCTCTAATTCTGGGGGATGCTGTTAAAACATTTGTTGTAGAATCTGCTGTGATGTGGAATGTTTGCAATATCGTGCAAGCATTTAGGTTGTTTGCAGTAAATGTTGAAGGATGTTCAAGAACTGCGCATTTCTTGAGTCCGTCGATAAAAGGAAAAAAAATAAAACCCCGCTAACACAAAATAATAGCGCATTTATGGTTTTTCAATGTTGTGGGACGTGCGTTTGCTCCTCAGAAACCTTTCCTGTGCACTTGTATGCCATTTTTGCATCCGCATATTGCTGTTTCTCGTTTTCCCTTAAATTCAAGATATGACGCAAATATGTTGATTAGTCAAATAAAAAAAAAAGGCACCTACAAGTTGGGTTCCTCTGTATTGAATTGTATTATTCCGGTGCAGCCAAGAAAAGGTAGAGAAAAAGGGCATCGAAAATCCTGGACGGTACATGTCCAACACCGTTATCCTCTTGTTTTTGTCTCTACGCACCAAAATATATGTCCTGGGCCAAGAGGTTGGACCGTTGGAGCACAGCAGCCAGAGAGCAAAGCAGGGTCCTCGGAGAGATAATGAGCAGCAACCTGGTGTCCACAGTTTCTTCGTCCCCCTCTGCCGCTCCTGCTTCGCAACGCCATGACGGAGTGAAGCGGTTGAGGTTAAAGCCGGTGCAGCCACAGCAGCAGCTGCACGGTGGCTGCCGGGGCGGCAGCAATGGCAGAGGCAGAGCTGTGGTGGCGAGGGCCGGGCCGGGGCCGCTGACGGAGATAGAGCCGGACCTGCATGAGGACCCCATCGACCGGTGGCGCACCAACGGCGTCAGCCCGGTCCGTTCCTTGTCTCTCATCAGTTCATTAGCTTCAGAGCCTGCAATTTTCTTCCCTGTCTACAGAATATGCAGGAGTACTGTGCATCTAAATGTTGAATTAAATGGATAATGTTCATGGATAACACTTGGGAGAAATTGTGTTGCAGGAGGACTTCGAGTACGGAATTTACGATGGCCACCACACCTACCATGAAGGCCATGGTCTCATCTTACCTTAAACTTCAATGTCATACTATCCTCGTTTTGGTATCCTTTAATTAAAGAATATTCGCACTGATTATTTTGTTATGTGGTGAAACAAATCATGAACACTTGAATGCCCAACTGAAGACAAGAAGGGCTTCTGGGAGGATGTTTCAGAGTGGTACCAAGAAGCTGAGCCGCCTCAGGGCTTTCAAGGTACCACGCCACACGCGCGCTTCGATTTTGCTGTCTTGAGATTATGTTTTTGCTAAACTAACCTTCTCATCGACGGCAATTTCTTGCAGCGCTAATCTCCTGGGCTTTTCCTCCTGCAATAATCCTTGGCATGGCTTTCAATGTACCGGTATGGATCGCCACCTGTTTGGAGCGCACAGGAAATTCTCCTGAAGAAATTTTCTTCGAGAATCAAACTACATCTTGAGTTCCAAACATCTAATTAAAATAAACTTTCATGCATGATTAAGTCTAGGTTCACTGATTGGTTATGTGTGCACTTCTGGCGCCAGGGGGAGTACCTCTACATCGGAGCAGCCGTCTTCATCGTTGTGTTCTGCGTCATCGAGATGGGCAAGCCAGACAAGCCTCACAACTTCGAGCCGGAGATCTACATGATGGAGAGGTCGGCCCGCGACAAGCTCATCGCCGACTACAACTCCATGGACATCTGGGACTTCAACGAGAAGTACGGCGAGCTCTGGGACTTCACCGTTAACAGAGAAGATCTTGTGAAATCCTAGAGTGCCACCCATTTTCTTAGAAAATGACCGGTTTCTCATGGAATGGAAAATGTTATGCTGATAGAAGTTTGTTATTACTTCAAAAAGAGCTTCTCTGCATGTTTTTTTTTATGGCTCTTCATTTTCAAAAAGGAAAATTCTTTCTGAAATCGATGTGAAATGAAACCCGCATGGTAAGGGGAAAAGAGAACCTTGCAGCTGTTACTTTTTTGTACACTTGAGATGCAGCTGGCTCACTAAAAGAAGAGAATAAAAATTGTAACGAAAATAAGTCTAATCTATGACTCTGACGAGAGCTCTAACTTCGCTACGAATGCTACATCCTCCGCTGCTCTTCACCTTGATGTGATAAAGAGCTGACTGCCTAGAGTCACAGTTGGGGTGCCTTCAGCCATGACGCTCGTCAGCCTGATCTCCTGCTCGTGAATCCGATGTATTTCAGCCTCCACCTGGCTCATGGATGGACGCTGCTCGATCATTGGGTTCAAACAACACGATGTCAAGCGCAGTAATTCTTTCATGCTCTCTGAGGTAAACCCATTCCTCATTCTATTATCCGTGATCGCAGAGATATCGCTTGATTCCTGAAAGTTTTGTACCTGCACATCAATATATATATAGAGAGAGAGACAGCAGGCGCAGCTTTAGTAACAATGCCTCTAAAAAAAGGAATAAATGGGTTAATTATTTGCAAAAGAAAAGGGGAGAATGGGGAAGCATCAAGAAGTGCCGCATTTACCCACTGAATGATGCTTTGGTCAGATGCAAAACTCCTTCCACTAACAAGCTCCACAAGGAACACACCGAAACTGTATACATCACTTTGTATGGAAAAGTTCATGGATTCATTCGTTCTGGTCAATCAAGCGAGTGCCATCAAACTCAGGAAGTTAGTTGATACAATACCACACAATGCACTGAAAGTAGACGTTCCATGTATCTGTCCAATGAGGTCAGAGAATTTCAATGAAATAAAATGAAAGCCGTTATTACCGAGGATCAAGGAAAGGGTTGTTAGATGTTCTTGCAGACGGTCCTGCACCACCAAGTCTATCAAGAAGGCCTGTAATACCAGTATCCGCAATCTTTGGAACAAAATCCTCATCCACAAGTACATTAGCTGTTTTGAAGTTCATGTGGATGGCAGGGGGAGATAGAGAATGCAGGTGACTTAGACCTGAGTAATTGGAAGATCATTATGTCAAGATTGCAGGAGTAAATGCCATAAGATCATTGCTACCGCAAAACGAGGTAGGTGAAAGGTGATACCATCTTTTGTGATAGATATGACGTTTGTGAAGCATACTTCTAACAACAGAAAAACATTGTAGGGTTGATGAAGGTGTACCTTTAGCAGTTCCGAGAGCAATTGAAAGTCTCTGCTTGAATTCTATCTTTGCATCCGGTGCTTGGCTCTTTCCTAAAAAAAAGTAGAGCAGATACATTAGAACATGTGATGGCAAGCTTGTAAATGAAAGTAATAACAGCAAACATGATTAAAATCACCATATAAATGTGTAGAAACACTGCCATTGGAAATATACTCATAAATAAGCATCTGCATGCCGTTCTCTTGGCAATACCCCAAAAGGTTTACAAGATTACGATGGCGGATGGATGATAGGTAATTAACCTGAGGAGAAAAAACACTTATCCATGAGTTCAGGGTCAACAAAGAAGGGTCGGGAGCAAGATAAGCTGTAGATTCTGTCAGGAAAGAGGGTTAAAATTATTATAAAAAATGGGCATTTCCCTTTCTCTCCTCTTGAAATTTTCAACAAAGAACCGTCAGAGAATTCAGAACCAGTTCACTCAGAAAATATTTGAACAATTTAAATTACGATACCTCCTGAATAAATTCCTGGCTAGGAGGAGAATGCCGTCTTTTAACAGCTACCATTGTGCCATCATGAAGCAAGCCCTTGTATACCTCACCAAACATTCCATGTCCAATAAGATTTATACTGCTGAAGTTCCTTGTAGCGGAACTTAATTCATCCAAGATCAGATATCTTGCTCCCTGAGAATCTAATAGACAATGGAAGGAAAGTTTATTATAAATATAGAAGAAAAATGATTATCAAGGTCAAACATTTAAAGGTCTCCTTAAAAGTAACTTGAGCAGTACCAGGTAGACGTGAACCTGATGAACTACTTTCTGAGGAGTCCGATGTTCTTCTGCTGTGCAGTAGGCAAATTACTACTGTGACTATAATAATAACTACTAGTGCCAAGCCTCCCGCAGCAGCTCCTAGAGCTACTGCAAAGATTCTTGACATCTAGTAAGGGGTAACCTCCTTCAGAGCACGGCGGGAATCTTTGTAGCCTCAGTGATGAAATCTGCAGATATATATCCTAAACAGAAGCACATTAATTTTTTCTGAAATTATATGAGAACCCAAAAGGAAAAACTAGAACATACAGACTGTAAAATGCATGCCAACCCAACGAACTAGTGATTTCCAAATTCAGATAGTGAACAAACTTATCCAATAGTATAAACATGTATGCCAGGATTGATTGATCAATAGATGATAGTCATGTAACCAGTCATATCTAGACCGTGAATATGTGGGTGGAGTCAAAATGCACGTGAATAATAGTGGATAGTACAAAATGTTTGTTTACAGATACCTCCATTGTTATGATCAGTTTTTTTTTTCTCCAATCAGCCATGTTTGACTCACTTAGATTTGCTTGTGAAGGAGTTCAGATCCCATGAAGCCATTGCACGATGTTAGATGAAAATTTACTGCTTGATTTCTTCATAAACAAAATCATGTCAACTTGTGCATGCCCAAACTGAAATTTTGAATAGTTCAAACTGGCTGGAATACATGTAAGTTTTGCAGTTATTCTGCAACTTGCTCATATTCCTGTCAGTAGCAAGCGTGCCCTGGGTACCAATGATCAAGCAAAATTCATCGAACCTGAACAATGCATGTGCAGAAAAGCTGATAAACCCATACGATCCACACCCATCCCCAAACTATACAGCAATTTCCACCTGATTTTGATCCAAGAATATCCCTTTCAAGCGAAATTGCAGACCTTGGTGGAATACCTGCAGATTGTCGAGGCCTCCAAGCATCATTTCTGTGCAAGCACGACAGCTGCCGCATCAAGTGCTGAAGCCATGCTGCAGACAACAGCTTTTCCCAGCCGATTCTTGAATTTGTCCCTCTCTTCTTCCTACTCCACTTGCTTCTGCGTATCATCACACAAAACCAATCAAGCTTAACAGAATAAATCAGGAAATGCAGGAACAAAAGACATTATGGAAGAATCATCAGACATGTTTAGATGCTCCCAAACAGCAAGAGAGAGTTGATGGAAAGAAAAGGTGAGAGAAGGAAGCATTCAAGCAAGCAGGTAGGCAGGCAGGCAATGAAAACAAACCTCCGGTTCCTCCTACACCGCACCTCAGGTGGCTCTATGTCAGTACTGTCAAGTGATTTGAGAGTGAGATGAGTTTGGGAGAGTTTGGGGAAGGGAGGGGAAGGGAGAGCCCACAAGAAAAGCGAACAACAGTACACCAGCAAACAAATATGCTTGTATATATATACAAGCAAACTGGCTGGGCTGAGCTGTAAGCATCAGTGAAAAGCGAAGCGAAATGTCCTAAAAAAAATGTGACCTTGGCGCGGCCGTTGCAGGTAAAAACAACCCGGAAATCTTCCAACCCCGTTAGCTTTGTCCGGCGCCGCGCTTCGCTTTGCATGTTCGTGCGGGCTTGTATAAGAACTCGAATTGAGCTCGAATTGGATGGATCTCTCCCAATGATTGACCCAACGGCGACGTGTTCGCTGGGATAGCGAAGCTGCGCCGACGCAGCTGTTCTTTCGTATTCGTCGATTCTTTCTTTCACCTTCACTCATAAGATATCATCAAATTATTCTATTCTAATTCACCCTGCCCTTCTGTGAATCTTTCTTGCAATTACTCGCCGTTCGATCGAAGCGGGACACAAAAACGAAGGGAATGGGAGCGGAATTGGTGAGACGGACAATGGGGGCGGAGGCGGGAGGAGCCGTGCCAATGATTGCCGGGGAAGAAAGGAACATGATGGGGGCTCAGCAAGCTGGAAGACAGACACACAGGAGCTGCTCATCAGGCGCGGCGGCGTCTTGCGAGCTCTCCAGAGCGGCCCTGATTCCCTGAAAGCCACTGCTCAGTGCTCACTGCTGCTGACATCGAACGTACCCGGTATACTTACTGTCAGTGCATGATAATTTTTGTTCAAAAAAGCATGCTAGAATTTTGTTTGTTTGATTGAACTTTCTGACTCACTTATTACAGTGATTGTAAACTGCATATGAGATTTTAATTTATCCTATTTTTTCTTCTGACACGTGACTCATTTTTATTTGTATCTTAGTTTTTGGTGGCAATTTGTTGGCCTGTTCAGCACTTTTCGTGCAGGTTCAGGAAAACTTATCCCAATTCTGCATCGGCAGCAACTTGATATGTGAAGTGTACGTGTGGGTGCAGCGCTTGAGTGCCTCCCAGCTGTGCCTTGCTTGACTCTTCAATTCACGATGCCCGTGGCAGCTCCCTAAGCTTAGTTTTAATTGTCATTTTAGACTTTAAAATTTATCTAAAAATATTTGTTATTTTCATTTTCTGTTATATATATATTTTTTTCAATATACTCTCTCCGTTCACACATATAATTCATTCTAACATTCAAAATTTGTTCTTTAATATATGTCATTTTCACTTCTCAATACACATTTCTCTCTTTTCAATACACTCTCTTTTTAATAAATTTTTATTTCTATCTCTTTTCTTCTCATTTTTTCATACCATACTTTTTTAATTTTTTTTAATAAAAAAATTTTTGTGCCCAAAATTAAAACGATCTATAAAAGTAAACAGAGAGAGTATTTCTTAATTTTATATCTCTATCTCGTTTCTTATACGCTATATACATTTCACTTCTACTTAATTTTCGATCTAGAATGACAAATGAGCGGAGTGGAGGTACCTTCCGCTACAACTTGGTGCCGCCCATACGCATCTGGTTGGCGTCTCCTGAGCCGGTCTGCAGCTCGATGCAAGAGGAAGGAACGCAATGCTGGGTCCTCACTCCCCATCTGGTTCGCTGGTTCAGTGCTGTCCAGTTTTACAGAAGTTTGTTGAAGAGCAGACTTGACTGGCATCCAAAAGGGGATTTGATGCGATTTATAATATCAGCTCAAAAGCCATGGTGCTCTAAGCGCGTAATATATAGTCCCTCCGGTGCCGATGATAGCTGCTCATCGATGGCTTGCTTGCGTTGCTTCAGGCTTTTCTACGTCACAGACAGTCTGGAGCTTCAGGCTTTTTCTTTTGATTTTTTTTTGGTCAGTACTCTCCAGACCTATTGACACCTAATCATGCAAAAGACAATCAATTAAAACCTAAAGCTTCTAATTAAGGAAGATTGATGGGGGTCCAAGAAAGAATGGTTAATGAGCACCTAGCATTCCCTCGTCCATCATTGCATCAAATATATTATAGTACACTGTCAGGGTACCAGAACATGAATCTCAGGGAAAATTGATAGAACGGTAAATAATGTGTCTAGTGCAAATCAGCACTTAAACCGTTAAACGGTAGTAATTTTTTTTTTTTGTGCAAGTGGTGAACCCGTGAGTGGTTCGTGCATCCTTCTAACTCAAAATTGATATCGTTAAGGTGAATATTTTGCATTGAAGCCACAAACGTAGAGATTGTTTAAAAGCTGGAAATTAAAAGAGCCGAAGAAGAAAAAATCACTTTAATTTGTTTACAAGCTGGGAATTAAAACAGACGAAGTAGAAAGACAAAAAATGTGAATGTTGATGTTGAGAGTGGGATTTGAACCCACGCCCTTTCGGACCAGAACCTTAATCTGGCGCCTTAGACCAACTCGGCCATCTCAACTTGTTAAGAAAGAATCACATAATAAGTATCCCTCACTTACGCTGCACAAACCATATCATGTGACGGCATTCGACGGCATTGCTCTTAGGCAGGACAAGAAAACAAATGCCCTGCTCTAAACACTAAAATCAAGGCATGGTGCACTGAGATCTACGTACTTTATATAAGAAAATAAACAGCTTAATCTCATAACCATTCGGCACGCATTGTGATTGATGGAACCTGCATGCTGCTGGCCTGCTGCTGGTCCCCCTTAACCCCTGGCAACAGGCCTGGCAATCTTAGTGCTGCTCTCGACATCCCACCTGCATTCTTGGCCCACGTTGGCTGTCTAGACCCAGCTCAACATGTGCAATTCGTCCAAAAAGTCACTAGTAAAACAATTTTTTTTAGACGAGATAGGCTCTAGATTACCGTTGTCAGCTGCAGTTTACCTCTACTAATCAAAACACCCAAATCAGTATCTCACCAAATCAAAGCTACACATAAATCCGGATACAATACTACTCGAAAAAAATACAAGAAGCTCCAGTAGAGGATGACCAAGAAATCAAGCGCCACATTTGTGCAGAATTGAGCTGTCGACGCGTACCAGTTTTCATGAACCAATGGCGCCCACAGAAGCATGACCCATTTGGACCCATTGGAGACCAGCTCGGTAGGCAGCATCATGTTGTCTTGTTTTCCGGCCCGCATGGCCCTGCTCCAGAATTTTCAGAACAAGCTGATTTTAAGGCACAATAGATGCATGCATGGCTATTTGCATCTCTATCTGTATGGGATAAGATTAATTGATCGATTGTTGATTTGACCCTGCCATCTTCAGCATGCTTGCTGCCAATATGTCCCCATCTCCAAAGTACAAATAATGGACAGATGCATGCTACATGGAGACCAATTTCAATACTAGTAAGGTTCACTGGCCTTCCAGTCTCAATGCGGATAGAAACTATTACTGCAGTTCTACCTTCAACTCCACGGGAGCACAAATGAATCAGCCAAAGCAACTAAACATGTTGTAATAGTGAGGAAATCTTGAGAGTGAAGTAGTCTAAACCCAATCAAATATTTGGCACAGTGTGCACTTTAATAGAAATAATTTGTTGCAAGCTCATAGCACAAGAAGGAAGCAGCCAGCTGCAGAATGCTTCTCTATTGCCACTGTTGTGGAGTGGTCCTGATGAACATTTCGTGTTATCAGACTTCATCCATGATTGAGAAACATTTGTTAGATCTCCTTATTAGGAAAAAATAGAGGTTATGGGCCTTCCATCAATGCAACATAGTGGCGCTTCATTAATGATCTTGACCATCCGCACCAGACATATGATTGCTAGTACCAAATGCCATTGATGGAAAGCCACTCGGAACCAAATTCAAGAGTCAGCTAGAAAAAAAAAGGGAAACATAGGCTCAGGTTAGGAGCTGTAATAACAACATTTCTAATGAATACACTAATTACTGCAAACACTAAAGCACATAATAATCTTTACTATTCCAGTATTACTCATCAGTAAGCGCACACCTGTCAAAGAAGTTTGGCCTTTGCACATTTGCTGAAAGATATCAAGTCTCCTATTGCATCTAGGACAAAGAATGCGAATGAGATAATCACCTTAGAAACTGCTCTCACATCTGTCATCAAAGAATTTCCTATTTGTAGCTTGTTTCTGGAGCAATAGCGTGAGCCATGCTCCTGTATCAGCACCTTCTTCGGCAGAAGTATTCCCTTCCCAAATCCCAACCAGTCATGGCAGTATTTACCCAGCCATGGCAGAAACAGTTAATGTGGATCTTTTGACCTTTCAGTCAATCTGAGAGCCTCCTTGCCATGAGTCGTGTATAAACGTCAACAGCAAGCTTAGAGGCTGAATAGTCCGTGTATATTTGAGGCTAGTGATTGGAGGACCCAGTACTTTGCTTGACTTGTTTGAGAAATTTTGTGAGTATATCATCAGTCAAATCATCTGATAAGCAATCATCATTCAGCAACCAAATCTTAGGATCACATCATCAATTCTCTGTAACAGGATCGAAAGCGATAAACTATAATCAGGTAATCATGATTACGAATGCAACTGCTTCACATGTTTAGAAAGTCAGACTAGATTGCATTCATAAATTAGGAACATGTGGAGAAAACTTACATTCCGTCTGCCCTTGACTCTACCAAACCTTGATCTAAGGTTCACTATCCGCCCGCCACAAGAAGGTTTCATTAGTGGTATCATGGGAGGAAAATAACTACTGCAGCGTGAATGGCTTAATTATCTCAAGATATGTAGAGCTCAATGAGTTGATGTTTTTTCATGAGCAACATGAGCTAAGGTGCACGCAACTATGGGGGTGAAAGTGAGATGCGACCACAATGTGAAGATCGTGGAGCGCGAGCTGGTGGGCGGCCTCAAACCTGATCCCTCGGTTCGCCCCGTCACCATCATCACGGATTCAAGGCTTACCACGCGGCGGCGCTGCTCTCGCCGCTTCCGCGCCGCCTCCTTCCCCGTCTTCTCTCCATCGCCCCCGCCTGGGCCGCTGCGCTCGGCTGATTCTGCCCGCAAGACCGTAAAAGGCCTAGTAGGAAGGCTACTTTCTGCTAGGCCCAAATCACAAAAATAATGTCGCCTATCCAGTATGGGCCGCGAATGACTTTGTGAACTTACCGATCCAATTTCAGTTACCGTCCCTCTTCGGCCCTTCCTCGTCCTCTCGCGTTCTCTGCTAACTTCCGTTACCCGCGCCCGGCCCAAATCAAAGCCAGCAAACCCTATATAACCTAGAGAAACCTGAGCCGGCACCCCCGACACCCAGCCCTCCAGGTGGGCAATGTCTCTCGCCACCATGCCCGGCGGCGAGCCGGTTGCGGGCGAATGGCGCTCCCGTTCCGAGGCTTCCGCCCATTGTAAGTCGCAGTTGATGAGCAGGATTCATGGGTGCTACAAGGCAGCTCTCGATCGACTGCGGCTCTCTTTGATTCCGCGCGTCCGTGAGGCGGGCCTCTGCGTTGGCTTCCTCGATCCCGTCTCAAACATCTTGGTCAACACCGTGTTAACTGGGGCCTTGCCGGATGAGAAGAGGTGAACCAGGAGGAGCGGCGAAGGCGTGCGAGGAAGAGGTCCTCGCTGGATGAGAGAGAGGTGAACCAGGATGAGCGGCGGGGGAGTGGCAGGAAGAGGATGAAATCGCAGCCCGCCGGTGGCAGCAAGGAGGAATTAGAGGACGATGAGGGGATGGAAGAGGAATCAGAGGAGGAAGGGATTGAAGAGGAATCAGACGAGGACGTTCTTCTTAGGGAGACTGAGATCTGAAGGATTTCGACGGGAGCCGGCAGCGTCGCCGCTCGATCCCTTGATGGCCTCATCACTTTCCTTACCAGTTACTTCCCCTACCTTTACACCTGGGAAGCCCTGTTCTACCTGGTCCAATCCAGAGGTGATCTCCTCTCGGCAGTGCGCCTCATCGATCTCGGTCGTGATGGCAGTGGCGCCTGCACCTTCACCGCTGGCCACCCCACTACCGAGGTGGCACTTGCCTGTGCTGCCGTAGCTGCAAAGCATCCTCAGCCTGACACTCTTGTGTCCAGCACCCTGACTCTGTTTTCCCACATTGGAGAGGTCCGCACCATCCTGCAGCATCCCTCCTCCGGGCAGTGCCTCAGCGCTTCCTCCTTGACGTGAGGCACGCGGCACAGAGCTGATTGGGCAGAGCTCATGCTCCATGCCTCCGAAAGGGTCAGCAGGCTTGGAAACGTGAGGCACCCTGTTGGGTTTGACCATGAAGTGTCCATGAAGAGGTTGCTTCTTGATAAGATCCATGGGTTTTACCTCGATGCAATTTCCCGCTTCCCGACTGATCTACGGCGCTCCCGTCTCCACCGGGCCCTCTTGAAGGCTGGTTACCTGCTACGGCCCCTTTGATCCTGTGAATAACATCCTTGTCAACACCATCTGGTATGACGCAGCCTTCCCCTCAAAGCTGGAGTTGGAAGTGGACATGATCCGCATGGAGAGCCTTGCCCTCATCGAGTCCCGCTCCCTCGATGGCCTTCTTGCCTTTACGCGCGCTCTCTTTCCTATGATCACTACAGTTGATGCTTTGCTGATCCTTGTCCAGAAGAATGCCAACCTATGTGCAGTCGTCGAACTCGTAAAACAACGAGGCCAAAACCCAGCCGTTCCTCTTTCTCAGGCCTACAACATTGCCGCTTCCAAGACGCAACACCCCAACCCATCTTTTCTAGCAGAGCATGCAGCAGGTTCGGTGCCAGCCTTGAAGCATCTGGCTAAGCCCGTCCTCAGCCCTGGGGACATCAAGAACGTCTCTGATTCTCTGCTGGACGACCATGCACCTCTTGTTCATGTGGGGATGGGGCTGATTCCGAAGCTGACTCCGCGGGCCTCCCGGATCGTCTCTGAAAGCTGTAGGAAACTCGAGGCTGATCAGAAACTGATCCGCAAAATGGTTGAAGCTGCATTGCAGGAACATGCACGGAGAGAGGAACGTTCATTTATCGTATTTTCCCTGCTTCCATTTTGTGCTGCTGTATAATTAGCTCTGAGTGACCTTTCTAACTAACCTTTTCAACTCACTGCAGGGAGATGATTTCGAGCTTCATGCTATCTGTGGTGTGAAAACTAAGATATCCGAGGATGGTCGGTTTGGTTACTTCTTTAACATGCATGGATACCCGTTCTCCCATATCAATGTCTGGGTGAGGCGGAGAGGCGAGCATCACGCAGATGCAGCTCGCGCACTCTTGTTCATCGAGTGTAGCAATGACTGTGAAGGTATGAAGGATGCGTCATTTCTGTGCACCATTGTATCGGAGTCATCAAAAGATGCAGGTATGCTCTATGCAGACACGCGTGTTATTTCTTTTATCTCCCCTGTTAAGTGACGTTTAGTAACGGAATGGCTCTTGGTTTCACGAGCAAAATCATGACCTGGGTCATGCGCCACTTGTCTGTGCCAGCCCAACTAACTGAGGATTCTCATTGGTCTGAGAGTTCAGCACAACATAACCTAATTTATTGTGGTGATTACTGAGTATTTTGCGCTGCTGTTTATCAGTAACAACAGAGTACGTAACCAACACATCCACATTACTTAATGCACATGGACACCTAGATTTATGAAGATTTTTATGTTATTATGAATGTACGGCCTCATCTCTAGGTTGTTTCTTGATTCCTGGGTAAAGCTAGTGCTATACTACATTACTCTAGGCATACATACGAAGTAGGTCAGCAGCTGTGATGCTAGCATTGACATGATTTCTGTGTCAGTTTTTTGATATTTACTTTTCTGTTTGGCTTTTGTGAACAGGTCGTTGCTTTCACTGTGAGCGGGCCGGGACCAAAATTGTGCATCCAGCTTTGGGATCATACCATGGGCAGCGCGGTGAGTTAAAGTTAATGGCTTCTGGAGAACACTCAGAGACCAACGATAGCATTGTTAGCTTTGGGAAGCGGATGACTGTTTTCGTGGATGCTAAGATGGAGGAGGATATCATCTACTGTGATCCTATATGGGACGCTAATTCTGCAATGATCATCAATTACATTGCTAGGATGAGGAGAGGGACCAGGATGAGAGGTAAGCTTGGCAGCGGATCACCAAGCAAAAGGCAAACAGGCGCCAGGAATTCTTTGGCCCGGAGAATGACAAATCTGTCTCTGCGTCAGGGTTGTAATATGAATCCTTGAGGTAAAACCGTACGTAATGGTGCCTACTTGTTGTCACATTCTGTAAGATACAGATTTTATGACTACATTATACATCTGGGAATATGGTAGAAGGACGCGGAGACTTTATTGCTTCAGCGTCGCGGGTGGCGACCACGAACGACGTGGATGCCGTGGGCCCAAATCACAAGACAATCTCGGTCTATCTAGTATGGGCCTCGAATGCGTTTGCAAATATCCTCAAAATTCGAAAAATAAAACCAGCATCCACAACTGTTCTCTGTAATCTTTACGATGAAATATACTAGTAGACAATTAAACACTACACAACACATGATCTGGTTTGCAGGATACGGAAGGTGCGGTAGGCGCATAGTATTTCGTAGTCATTTCGTCTGAATTCCATAGTGCGCGACTTGTCTTTGGATGAGTGGGCTAGCTAAGCATGGGCGTTTGTGAAACATCTACTGTAACTGGTTCGATCAGCCGATATTGTTGGCGCAGCCGCTGGCGCAGGTGGTGGCGTTGTTGCTGCAGCTGAGGAGGCAGACGGACAGCGCCACCACTTGGCCGCTCACCAGCGAATGGTAGCAGCCGAGCCAGCACGTGGTCATCTGCGTCCCGCAGACGGTCACGCACTGCGTCAGCCCCGTCAGGGGAAGCCGGCCGCCGTCGTCGTGGCCCTCGCGGCTCGTGGCGATCTTCTTCTTCGCCGTCCCGAAAGTGGGGCTCCCGGTCCCGGCGGCGGCGGCGGCGATCAGCAGAGCAAGCGTCGCCACGGCGGTAGCCTGCACTGTGCCAGCCGTTGCCATTCTTGATGGTTGGTCACTCAGTGTGCTTCTTTGGATTGTTTATGGAGTTGATTAGCTAACGCGGCTGTCGAGCTATGAAGAATCGCAATGCGTTGCGATGGTCGAGGGGTCGAGCTTGCTTGCTTGTTTATGTACGCGACGCTAGTGGAACGGAGCTGCCGGTTTCTCGCCGGGGGGATAAGGGCATGCATCCGATGTGCCTGAACAGTTCGAGGTTAGTGTAGACCCGTGTCCGCAACTAGTTCTAGCAGGGCAATGTATGCGTGAACAACAGTCGACGAAACAAGCGCTGCCTGCAGCTAGCAGCTGTAAAAAGCCACTACACTTTCATCAAACAGCATCATCTGATGTGTCCCACTCCCATGGCATATAACCTTCCTATTGTTGTGGATCAATTTTTCCCCGAACTGTGAACTAGGGTGCAAGTGGACTGACGCACGAACCTACATCTAGTGCAAATTTTAGGCCCCCTTTGAGATGTGAGACCCTACTATATTTTTTTTTGTGAAATTTCTGTAAATTTTTTACGTTTCAAACAGATGCTTACATGTTTTTATAGACCGATAAAATTTATATTATATATGCACTCACTATTCAAACCACTTGCATCCCTGCTGTGAAGAGCACATGTTTTTTCAGCCTAGTCACAACAGACAAGACTATCAAAACCCAGGTAACATAACAGAAGCAGTGCTCATATGGTACTGGCATGAGATTATTTTTTAGCATCTGTGAGATACTAAAAAATATTGATCTGAAATTTTCTGTCCGGACTCTTATGCAGTAGTACTATCTTTGATCAACTATTACTGCCATTCTGTCAAAATAAATGGCAAAGATGGATGGAACTTGTCACCGTTACGAGTTGGCTACGAGCAGCAATGGACGTTCGTTTCTGTTTGAGACAGAAAACGGATCGCTGTGCCAAGAACACATCAGTGCAACAGCGTCATCATTATATTGTGCAATCTTAAGTACGAATAAATCGAACTGTTTTTTTTTTTTGAACGATTGAACCGTCGACTGTGTATTGTAGATTGATGAACAGGTAGACGATTAGCAGTACGCACTCACGGCATATATATTACTAGAACGATTCAATAAACTGCAAGCCAAGCATGGTAGTCTGGAATGCCGGCGGTACAGTCGTCATAGGCTTGTGAACGAATACAATCTCAGTTATTTTTTTTTCGTGCCATGTCACAGAGCACGGTAGCTAGACCATCAATCCGCATCTACTTAGATGATGTTGGAGGAGCAGCTGTTGGCGCAGATCATGGCGGTGTTGGTGCAGTTGAGGAGGCAGAGCGGCAGCACCACCGGGTCGGGGTTGGCGCTGCTGACCAGCGGCTTGTAGCACTGGAGGAAGCACGCGGTCACGTCCGTCCCGCACCTGGTCACGCACTGCGTCAGCCCAGTCAGGGGAGACTGACGGCCGCCGTCATCGCGGCTGTGGTGGTGGTGGCCGCCGTGGCGGCGGCCGTTGCCGCCCATCGCCGTCCCGTCGGCAGCAGCCTGATCGGCCGCGCTGGCGACCACCAGCGCCAGCAGAAGCATCGCCGCCGTGGGAGGTTTCATCGTGCCAGTAAGCAGTGCCAATGCTGTGGAGAGGTTTGCTTTTGCGTTATGTCGTTCGTGCTCGCTTGTTTTTATATGCGACGCCGACGAGCAGCCCCATGCTCGCAAGCAATTCGAGCAAGGCAGTATAGGTGTGAGCAACAGAAACAGGCTCTTGCAGCTGCGTGTTCTATCACTTGCCCGCAAACTCTGCGTGTCCAAGGCCTGTTTATCACTTGGCTTTGGTGCCGCGGTGCATCTCATCGTTGTCCAATCGCTTCCAATTGGGGGTAATGACGGCTCGGCCAGCTCACTGACGGTAACTTCGTTTTTGTCAGGGTCCTTGTGGCTTGTGCTCCATGTCATGGAAAGCCTTGGCAGGGGCGACATGAAAGTGATGACGCTCTGGTAAAGCTTCCATCAGCGAAATGTTGATCCGGAAGCAGCTCCTCGTATCCTTTCTCCGTGTCTCGTTGATTGAGGCCGGCTCTTCGTTGGCAGCGTCGTTGGACTTCTTCAGAGCTCCGCTTGGAAGGTGACCAAAAACAATTTCCTTTCTGAACAGGGCCTCAGCAATGAGATAATTCTTGGAGCTGAACATGTAGGCGCCTTCAGAAGCGGATGTGCTTATCAGTTCCACTTCTGGCCAACTCCCTGGAAGGCTGGAACTGCAACAGTTATCTGCATCTGGGCCGCGTAGTCGTGCAGACTGGTTCTTGTCTTGGGAACCTGTCGAGCTTGCATAGAAACATACAATGATGCCTGCGATATATCATCTCTTCGTCGTCCTTCAGAGTCTTAATACCGACAACAATGCTTTATCCGAGACAAATGAGCATGTACCCAACAAATTAAGAACTTTCGAAACAGAGCATCGAAAGTTGAGATGGCCGAGTTGGTCTAAGGCGCCAGATTAAGGTTCTGGTCCGAAAGGGCGTGGGTTCAAATCCCACTCTCAACATATTCACATTTTTTTTATCTTTTACGCATTTGCTTGTTTTCTTTTTTAATATTGCAGTTGCCGAAGAGCCGTGCGCATAGAGATACAAGGGAAAAAGGAGAGAACAGAGCAGAGGTTCAGCAGATGTGGATGGAACCAGTGTACTCGTAGTCGCGCCCTGTGCCGCACGACCTGACCCAACGAGCTGTTCTTAGCACCGTCGCGGTTCGCGCGGTGCAAGTTGCAACGCTCGCGCACTCCGGCGAGGCCTGGCACGCCACCATCTCCCTCTTGCTGTCGTGCACCTGTGCACGCACTGGTCTGCTTCCCGACGGGCGCCGTTCGTCTCAGATGACACTACCGGGCGGCGGCCGACGGCTCATCGCCGGCACCATAGTCACAACAACTGCAAGCACGGGGAACGCAGCTGCGCTGCCGCCGAACTCGCCGTCGGCCATGAGCCATCAAAGTTTCTCAACCGCTAGCCCAACGCCCTGCCCATCAGCACAGTGGATGACACCCAAATGCCAGCCAACGAAAGCCTGAGACACGCTGGGTTCGGTCCGGTGGAAGCAAGCGCCCGGCAGCGACCATGGAGTCGCTTGGCCAGCCACATGGGCGCGCGTGAGCGACCGGCTTGCTTGAGCAATCGGGAAAGCGAAAAGCGGGAAGGAGGCGGCAGCCTTCATTCATTTCGGATCGGCCTCCAGCCCACGCCGCCCCGGAGCGGGAACCGCGGCACGCTTCCCAACCACCGCGGTGCGAGATCGGGGCCGTTGCTGCCGCATCCAACGGGTACGATAGAGTCTACCGACGGAAGTCGGCAGCGTATTCGTACATCGACGTAGACGGCAATGAGGCTGCGAAGGAACGGGGACCGCAGCCGTCCGTCCCACAAAGGGTGGGTCAAGGGGTAGGGGCAGGATGGTAATTTTGTGGCAAAGGGAAAAAAATCTTGCGGGGCCAGGAGGGAGAGAGAGAGGTGGGGGACAGGACATGGTCGGTGCGTCGTGCGTGTCAGAACGATGCGGGCTGAGATCTCGTTGGGCGTGGGATCCAAGGTCCCGGCCTCGGGAAACATGCTATCATTTTTAATTAATTGACAGAGAACGACCTGCTCTCTTCGTCTTAATTCATGACTTAGTTTTGAATTTTAACATAGAAATTATGTAAAATAAAAAAGTAAGATATGTTAAAAACTCAAAAACAAAGATAAAAATGTAGAGGTATAAAAAAAAGTGTATTGAAAAACAGGAATAATATACCGTATAATTTGAGAAAAATTGTTAAGTTGAAACAGAGAAAGTACATACTGAAAATTTAATTTGTACCTTTAACAAGAGTAATTTTTATTCTAATGATAAAATTATCCATTTTTGAAAAAAAAAATGGGGTACTAGCCATTTTTCATAGAGAACCGTCTTGGAAACGCAAGTTGCTCCGTACATACGGCAAAAGATAGAATGTGGACTGAGTTGTGGTGCGTGTAACACCCATCCGATTTGTAGACAAACGATAAACGAATGATATGGGACTGTACATACTGCATATCCTCTCCTCGCGCTCCATCTTTTACGTGGAGAATTCTCCTTTGCGTTTGTAACGTGTATTTGTCGTGACAGACCCGTATATCTTTCGCCATTTGGTGTTTCATGTCACTACGCGCTCAAAACTTCGGAACTTCAACAAGAAACAAACTACGAGTACACTGAGTCTCGACTGTTATCGGAGTATAGTACTCCTACAGTAAATATAAAAACCAGTTAAACCTTATTAAATGGCCAGATATTAATACGGTCATACGGAGTAGGAGTACGTGCGTGTAAGTATGGCCGTAACGCGTAACGGAGTCGTCGACATAAACCATGATATTTTCTCTATCTAACATTTGTTTAAAGAAGAAAAAGGGGCCTACGGGGTTGCATCGGGGAGTGAAGGAATAAAAAAATGGGAACGGCAGGGACTAAAAAAAGGGTGGCACGCAGGGGTGAGACGTGGTCCACCTGCCGAGCGGGCGCCAACTGGGTCGGCTCGAGGAGCCGAGGCGGTTGGTATATCTGTGGTGCCGGGGCGGTCAGCACCGCGACGCCGCATCCTTCTCACCCGCCTCAAGAAAAGGGCAGGCAAAGCCCAAACACCACATCCCATCCTCCTCTCTCTCTCCTCGCGTTGCTTCAGTTCTTCCGTTCCCACCTTGCCGCGTCTAGAGAGAGAGAGGAGAGGTGAGGAGATATATAGAGAGAAGGCGCAGAGGGTCAGAGTTTTTGAGTCTCTCTGAGTTGAAGGATTTTTCGGTCACAGCATGCCGACCAGAGCGATGAACAGGACCTTCTTCGAGTCCTCCTCCGGCAGCGGCTTCAGGGAACCGGCTCCGGCAGCGGCGGCGGTGCTCTGCGCCCCTCGCCCACGCAGGGTCCAGGTGCACCCTTGCAGCGCCGACCTCATCCTTGGGCCGCCTCCTTTCCTCCGCAACATCAGCAACAGCAACAAGGTACTACAAGCCGTTCTGTGTTTCTTGCCCTTTACAGTTTTTTTTTACCCATCTCCTTGCCCGTGTTTCCTTACAAAGATTCGTTCTGTTTTTTTTTTCAGCACAAGGAAGGCAAGACCAAGGCGCCGGAGGTAGAGATCGACGGCGACGAGGACAGGGGCTGGGGGCTGTTCGGCGGGTCGCCGCCGGCGCGTGCGGACAATCCGCTGGTGCACGACCCGCACTTCCTGCTGAACCAGCGCCACCAGCTCCCCGACTCGCCGTCGGAGCTCGGGATTTTTGACCACCTGAGCCGTAACAGCAACTACAGCCACCACCGCCCCACGTGTACTTCTAGCAGCAGCAGTAACAGCAATTTTGCCCCGTCTTTCGCGCCGGCCGTGAGGATCCAGGGATTCGACGTCGCCTCCTGCCGGAGCTCCCACAGCGGTGGCGGCAGCCGCGTGCTGTCCGCCCGCGCGTGAGCGAGATCCGGCAGCCGGCACGCCCGAGCCCAAGGGAAAGTCCTCTAATACAGTTTTCGCCGGCCGGCAAACTAGCGTACCCGCCATGTACGCGTGTTTTGTGGTATATACAGCGGTTTCCAGTAACATCAGAAATTAGGGAGGTGAGATTTCAGAGCAACAAGTAGGTTCGATGATGATCACCTATACACAACAGGGAGGATCAACCAGAAAAGAGAGGAGGGTTTTTTTTCCTATAATTTTTTTTCCAACAAGCTTTTGTTGGTCATGTGTTGTTGTAAACTACTAGTAGCAGCAGCATCTCTTGTTCGTTCGGCTGAGTCAGGTGCTCTGTAGATATCAATCAGCCAGTGTGTGTGTATGTGTGTGTGTTTGTTTTCTAGTTGAGGAGTCCGTCGTCCTGGATGGTGAAGAAAAATTGAAGGGTGGTGTTCTTGCTTAAGCAAGCCATCATCTTGCCCCTTCTGCTACCATGTAACCAACCATGGTCGGATTGTAACGTGTACATAAACATGATGGTATGTATTCAAGTCCGCATCTCTCTCTGATATGTTCCATCTACTTTTTCTGCCTTTTCGTCAAGATTATCATCTCCTTCCACTTCTCAAAAAGAAAGAGAAAATCATCTCCTGTTGTGACTCGTGAGGCGCCATGTTGAGCTGTTCCAGTCCCACCAGCCGCTGATAATTCGACGGGAATTACGGGACCAGGCTGGTTGTTGGTGGAGCAAGAAAGTCGTTCCGTCCTGGACATGTTGAGCTGTTCGTCAGGATTTGCCGTAGTGGCAAGTCAGCAGGAAATCAGCCGCAACCGCACGTCGCCCATGGCCGCACGCGCCATTGACCGCCGCGAGCGGGTGGAAGCGGGGGAGGTGAGAGGTAGAAGCTGAAGCGTGACGGTCTCGGCCTCGATCGGATGGGATCAATCCACCGCCCAGGACGGCGACCCGGCTCGGCCATGCGACGCGCCCGCGACCACGCAGCCCCGCCGCTGTAGCCGTCGTCCCGCACACATACGCACGGGGGAAGGAGAGGTGCGGGGAGGAAGGAACCCAACCGCCTTTTCCCGCGCATAATTCACGGCGGTCACGTGCCAAAGCCGAAGGGTCACAGGTCGCTGTCTGTCTGCCGCCGCGTTTCGCGCCCGCATTCGTCGATGCGCGACGGTACGCGCGGGCCGGGGGAAGGATGATCCGCCCGCGGCAACGAGCCGACGAAACTTCCCGGAAGGGACGCCAGCCGGCCGGGCGGCAAGGCAAGGTAGGGGCACAGACAGCGTGACGTGACGGCCGCTAATGACGTGCGATTAAGCGGATTGAGATGTTTGTACTTGTCTCGTTGTCTGTAGCTGGTCGCCTTGCTCTTGCTGGTTTAGCAATCAGCATCATGTCTTTTGCGCCCTCTGGCTCTAGTGGTGAGTTTCCAAAGAGCAAAGTCTCCTTTCGTTCAACTTTAACTTATTGCACTCCAAAGAAGAGAAGAGGGGAAAAAAATCAGGGACTGCTTGGATTTGGATCTTCGGAATTAACAGTAATTCCTTGTCGTATTAACGTCAATATGATTATGTGGATAATTCCATAAAAAAGATACTCCACAGGCTTTATATTTCTGCTTATATTGCTTGGTATCTTATCGTCCCTATGCTTGATATGCTCCTTCGGAACGCATAATTTTCATAGCATTGTAGAGTGATTTCATAAATATCGGCTCAATTTCACATCCAAAAGATACCTAATCATGCAGTACTCCTGATCCCTTGTATTAAGGGAAGACAAACCCGCATCTTGTTAACTCAAACTTATGGAGTACAGGATCTAACTGCTCAACCTGTATTGAAATGTCCAGATTTTCAAAGGTTGGGTTGTCAACAGCTAGGATTATTCCGATTAGTCTGACCAGACCATGCGGGATTGACCAATTTTGTCGCTGCCGATTCAAAAGGAGCGCTGGTGCTCGCGTGCACTCTTTGGTGCTGTCCCACCACTGTCCTGGACGCATTCCCCAGCTCCCTTTTCCCGGATTCCTGTCGTAATCGTTCTCCATTTCTAATTTCGCCCCTTGTTTCTAGAATAGTATTTGGCAGGCGAGAAACGAGGAAATTCCAAGGAGATAGGTTATCCATCGCAATTAAGTGTGGTGTTTCCTGATAACTGATAAATGATTGATGCTATCCTCCGGACCTAACACTGTACTACTTGGATCTCAGCCAAGATTTTCATTTTGTGCTAAATAAGTGTGTTCACTTCCGTTTCAACTGTATAATGTGTGGTTCAGACTCACTCATTCTCAGCAATCCC
>BCLF01000034.1:808559-846375 GCA_001602275.1 Zoysia japonica | reverse complement strand
GCCGCCTCCCAGAGCGCCTCCCCGACGCCACCGAACATCGCCGCCAGCACCTTGCCGCCGAGAACCATCCCCCGGCCAACCCCGACCTCCTCCGATCACCCCTAGGTGAGCCCCCCCTCGTCCCCCTCGTCGTTTTGGGTCACTTCACGCCGAGATCCGAGCCCCGGTGAGCCAGGGCGAGCTCACCGGAGGGCGTCGGCCTCTTTTTAAATCGGATGGACCGCATTAACCGCCCCTCATTTTAAATCTCGACCGCCCGATCAAAATCCGAGCACCCACAGTGAGCCACGTCACCCAATTGATCACACCCATCTGATCCAGATCAGACACCTCACATTGAGCCACGTCACTCGAATAATCAGAACCGTTCAATTTGAAATCAACGGCCTAGATTAAATTCCGAATTAGAAATAAAAATAAATTAGATTTCTTATTGCATCAGCACGACCTCAGCATAACGTCAGCATACCCGATTAACTAAAAATTAATTAGATATTAAATTAATTAAATTTAGATTAAACAATAATTAAATAATTAAAAATATTAACAATCTGGAAAATAATTATGATAACCATTTAATAATTTATTTAAAAATAATTAATTATAATAGTTATTTAATAATTAATTATGACACTTTTACAAAAAAGCCCCTACACTTAATTTTAATTGTAAATTAGTCCCTGCCGAAATGACAAATTTACATTTTTACCCCTGAACTTTTTGGTAATTACAGTTTAGTCCTCCAATAATTTTGTAAATTACAGATTAGCCCCTGAACCTTATAAATGTTATAACTTTTGATCCGTAACTCCGATTTCAGCAAATAATATATCAAAACGATCGTATCGAAATAACCTATGCATTCATGACATCACCATACTGATCTTGTTCTGTTTTGTTGCATTCGTTTGACTGTTTGTGTTCTCGTGCGTTAAGCGACTTCGTCCCGGAGCTGCAGTTCATCGAAGACTTCTAGTAGCAAGAGTTCGAGACCGTCGACTTTTACTCCCAAGAGCAGCAAGGCAAATGTCCTTGACCATCTTGTGGCTAATTTTCAAAATATATATCTTGTAGATTGCATGCTTATGTCAAATTGACTGCATACCTATTAGTAGAAATTCCTAGTCTTCCACGTTATGCTTTGTCGCCTTAGTTTACTTTACTGTTGGGTAGATCACATGCTTAGATTGCTACTATCGGGTTGGGTGTATTTAAATAGATCATTATACATGCTTCACGAGGATTAATGAGAGATTAATAGCAACTTTATAGTGATGATTTGAGCGATATGGTTGGTGTAGAACTGTGTGCAGGGTAACTGGCACTGTTCCTTGGTAAGTTATCTTCCTAAATCTAAGTACCGGTTCGTGGAGCGGTCACCCATGTGTTTTCGTACAGCCACGATGCCAAAAATAGGCGCGGTCTGGCGTAGTAAGTGATGAAAACCAGTTCTGTGCGTGCCAGCTGGTGGAGCGGGGAAAGCGAGTTACGCCTGGATTCGTCTGGAGAGAGATGCGTGAGGAAGGGAGGGTTACTCCCGAGAACCATTCGGCACAAGAGAGGGCCTCTCGGGTTTCGGTTAGTGCTCGACGGGTGAAACTTTAGTGGGTACGTACAAGCTGGCGGAAGTCATAGAAAGACCTTGTAGTGATCTCTTGGCCCTCACACCAAAGGAAGTGTGCGAGTGCGACAGCACAGGCATAATGGAGATTCTTTTTAGTCACCTGGCGACAGGGGATGAAATCACTACTCGTGGAGAAAATTGTACAACTTCTGCAGAATGTAAAACTATCATGATAGCTGTGCTCATGGTCACGAGCATTGCATGGACCATCACATGATTAGCGAGAATTAGTATTGGTATTGGTTTGGTGAATCACAGTGGAAGACTATGATTTGATTCTGTTACTTATTCTACTGTTCATAGGTGCGATATCTTTCACTTAGTAAATAGGTGTTTAATAAGAAATGTGCGTCTCTAATGTGTGCTTTTACGTAATTAAAACCTATATTGCATGTTCCTTGATAATTGCCACATATCATATACTTCTCATACTTGCTGAGTACATCATGTACTCAACTTTATCTTTATAATTGCTGCTCAATAGAGGGAGAACCTTGAGAAAACGTTGAAGACCTTAGAGCCGACGTCTAGGCGAGCTATTCGGTCAACTGCCTGTGGAGTCTCCAAAAGCTTTCGTTTTCGTTTTCGCTGTTTGGTTTATAATTTAATAAGACTTTTAGTCTATTTTTTAATAGTTAGTTATTCGAGACATTGTTCTGTTTTACCATTTATGAAGTTACTTTATGTATAAAACTTATTCCTAGGTATACATAAAAGATTATTCGGTTTTAGCCATAAAATCGGGTGTCACATTTTCTAAGCCATGATAAGTACACTTTTGACGTTAATCAGGTTGGACTGCATAATTGCACATTTTGTCATTACTGGTATTGAAGCAACTGGCCACGTCGCACGCAATAAGAAAAGACTAATCTTGGAACGTTCAGACAAGTCTAGAAGAAGCAAAGCAAAGATGGGCCAAGACTTTACCTTTTGAACTGGCGCACATGGTCAAACATCTTGTCCCATCAGTCGATCATCCTTGGTGGAAATTTTAGTTGCAGGGGGTATATTCCAAATGTCACCATCACAAAGACCTTTCTTCCAAAGGATTCTGCACGAGAAAAAACGGTCTAATCCGTGGTGCAGCGCAACACGGAAGGGAGTTAAAACTACCTAGTTCAGACTAACAAGAGAGAAAGAATGCGTTCATACTCTAGAATTACAAGTCAAGGACCTACGGCTGCAAGAATACAACTACCTAGTGTCATGCATACACTTACCAAGAATGCCTATAAAAGCCAAGTTATGTTGAAGTACAATAGGCCGACTGCAGCAAAAGTGTAGGACACAACTTTAAGATGGCAGAGCCTCAGCGCACAAGCAGCAATAGACTTGCTCACGGTGATTCTGACCCTGCATATGCATCAAAGGAGATACCGCCAAAGAAACTACAGAGATCTGATTCACTGCATATGGAGGCCACAAAGATTCCTGGTGGTCCAACACACGCGGCCAAGGTCTGTTCTCTCCTTTACTGTTCTTTGAGGAAAACATAATCTGATCATAATTTGCAATTTCATACTGAAGGTTGGCTGGGTGACTACACTACATTTGGCATTCCAGAGTATAGGTGTCGTTTATGGAGACATGGGGACTTCTCCGCTCTATGTTTTCTCAAGCACCTTTACAAGTGGGATCAAGGACACAGATGATCTCCTAGGAGTTATGTCTCTAATTATCTACACTGTGGTTCTCCTTCCATTGATAAAATATTGTTTCATTGTCCTGCAAGCTAATGATAATGGTGATGGTAAGTAAATATTCTCCATACATGTCAACAAAGCATCTAGTATGGCTGTAGTCAAGCATTTTTAAGGACTAGAGAAGAAGGTGTTTTTCCTAACAGTAACCTGTCTTTACACAAAAAGAGGGTAAAAACAAGTTCATACTGTAGAATCTTTCAGAATATAGTTTAAAATATTTTAAATGCTATGGCTATGAGCATTAAGCATGGATTGCTAAAAATAGATATAAACACAACAGATGAATATTTTTAGTTTTATGGAAGAGCTTCATATTAAAAAAAATTCTTGCAGGAGGAACATTTGCACTTTATTCATTGATATCTCGGTATGCTAGGGTTAGCTTGATACCCAATCAGCAGGCTGAAGATGCAATGGTCTCTCACTATAAGTTAGAGTCCCCCACAAATCGTATTAAGAGAGCTCACTGGATCAAAGAGAAAATGGAAAACAGTCCAAAATTTAAGGTCATGCTTTTCCTAGTGACGATCCTGGCCACGTCCATGGTCATTGGCGACGGTGTGCTAACTCCATGTATCTCAGGTAAGTTGAGTCTCCTCATTTGCTCATCTCACATGACCAATGTTGCATGCAAGTGGATAGTTGAAAGGCAGGTGGATTCTTTCAATGCATAAATCAGATTCAGAAATCAGGCAATTTGTTTTAAAAGTATCAAAGGAGCTAAAATATGGAAGAGAAAAGCTCAAAAAAAAATACTAAGAGAGAGTTCTTATCCTTCTAGGCAGCACAATATGCACTGGCTGCCAGAATATGTAACAATGATTGTTTTCCATGGAACTTCAAAGGTTTTTCTGTTTTATTTTGTTGCAGTGCTTAGTGCTGTTGGAGGGATCAAGCAATCAGCAACATCTCTGAATCAAGGTATATCTACCTCATGTGTACCAGAGAGTACTATATAAGCTTTACTAACTTGAGTAGTATTTTGGGTGACAACTTAACCTGACCATGACCCATCAACAGGACAAATTGCTGGCATCGCAATAGCCGTTCTGATCGTCCTCTTTCTTGTTCAGCGGTTTGGCACAGACAAAGTTGGTTACACATTTGCACCTATAATCTTGACATGGTTCATTCTGATTGCCAGCACTGGAATTTATAATTTGTTCAAACATGATGTTGGTGTTCTAAAAGCATTCAATCCGAAATATATTGTGGATTATTTCAAAAGAAATGGGAAGCAGGCGTGGATTTCGCTCGGAGGTGTTATATTATGCATTACAGGTATAATTGCTATCATGAATCCAAACTCATACGAAACACCTTTGTATCTTGCCAAAAAAATGTAAGACTTACATATTGGTACTAACAGAAATAAATATAGATATGATTTTACTTTCCCCACTTTTCCTAATGTGTATTTTGCCATTTCTGAAACAGGGACAGAAGCAATGTTCGCTGATCTTGGTCACTTCAATGTAAGAGCCGTTCAGGTAATAAAGCACATCTCCCAACTCACATAAAAACTGCTGACCACATGAAGGAAATGGATTCTGATAAGTTGTGCTTATGAAAGCTTTGTTTGAATGTTTAAAGAATATATTCCTAAAGTGAAAAAAAATCATCCAGTGACATATAATAGTTTTAATTTTGAATAATTATTCTTGTTATTTCTGCTGCTTCAGTTAGCACTTCACTTAAATTTCTTCTGTCCTACAGATTGGCTTTTCGCTGGTTCTGCTACCTTCAGTATTGCTGGCATATATTGGACAAACTGCCTATCTTCGTATCTACCCTGAAAATGTTGCAAATGCATTCTACAAATCAATTCCAGGTAAGAACCTCTAGGGATTGAGAATGAAATGGCAGACTCCGGTATTGGAAGGTTAACATTTAATGTGCTTGGGAATTTATTTGTCAGGACCATTATATTGGCCAACATTTGTGGTGGCTGTAGCGGCGGCAATCATTGCAAGCCAAGCGATGATATCTGGTGCCTTTGCAATTATTGCCCAGTCCCAAGTTCTAGGTTATTTTCCACGAGTTCGTGTGAACCACACTTCCAAAAAGTTTGAAGGGCAAGTCTACATTCCAGAAATCAACTATGCATTGATGGTTTTATGTGTGGCTGTTACAGCTATTTTCCAAACTACAGATAAGATCGGCAATGCATATGGTAAATTCTCAATTCTTGAAACAAGTGCCCCACCTGCATAATCCACAATTTATGATCTGCTAGCTTGTTATAATAACAGCAGAAATCAAATAAAAATGTTCCACCTTCCAAACTCACAATCTTATTCCATTCATGAATTATCAATTGTATGATAGGTTCTTTTTTTCTTTTGAGCCAGTAGATGAAGGATACTGATACCATGATCATATTATGCAGGTATTGCTGTTGTCTTTGTGATGTTTATAACAACACTTCTAGTCACTCTAGTAATGGTTATGATATGGAGAACAAGTCTGCTATGGATTGCACTATTTCCAGTCATATTTGGCGGTGCAGAGCTAATATATTTATCTTCAGCATTCTACAAATTTACTCAAGGTGGCTACCTGCCACTAATTTTTGCAGCAATTTTGATGTTTATAATGGCCACATGGCATTACGTCCATGTTCATCGGTACAAGTATGAGCTCCAGAACAAGGTATCAAGCAACTATGTGGGAGAATTAGCCTCAAGGAGAAATCTTGCCAGGTTGCCAGGAATAGGCTTTCTGTACTCTGAGCTTGTGGAAGGCATCCCACCCATACTACCCCACTTGATAGAAAAGGTACCTTCGATCCACTCAGTTCTTGTGATTGTCTCCATAAAGTACTTACCAATCAGCAAGATTGAAACAAATGAGCGGTTCATCTTCCGATTCGTGGAGCCAAGAGATTCCAAGGTATTCCGATGTGTGGTGCGCTATGGATACAATGATGAAGTAGAAGGTCCAACAGAATTCGAAGGCTTACTTATCAGTCATCTGAAGCAATTTGTCTATCAAGAATCATTCTACAGCCAAGGAGATCATTCATTAGAAGAAATAGGAAATGAAATGGAGCCTTCTACTGGAATTCAAGATAAACAACTGTCCAAAAGTTTTTCAGATGGAATCACCTCTTCTCTGCCAGATGGATGCATCAGCGAGATACAAATAATTCAGAGAGAGATGGAAAATGGTGTTGTCCATATGTTAGGAGAAACTAATGTGGTAGCAGAAGAAAATGCAGATCTCCTTAAAAAGATAATAGTCGACTATGCCTACAATTTCATGAGGAAGAACTTCAGGCAACCAGAGAAGATAACTTGTGTCCCTCATAACAGACTGATACGGGTGGGAATGACATATGAGATATAGACTGTTGCTGGAATCCATATGATTACTACTACTCAACGACTTGACAGAAAGACTCAGAGGGTTAATTACTTGAAAACAGCGTTGGTGCCTTTACCAAGTCAGGAAGGACAAAGATTAACGAATGGTACCATCTACCTAAGATAGATGAACAGCGAAATAGAGTAGAAGGAGTGGGCGTCCATGAAAATAATGTTTGTAACAAATGCTCCTATTGTGGCCAGTCAATTTATCCCATGTTGAAAAAATAGCAATAATGTAAACGAATGTGTAATGCCCAAGAATAAAATGGAGAATAAGTTCTCTTCCATTCTGATCGGTTAGGCAATACTGTGTATAAAAATGCCCTGAATATTGCTGATTGTAGATGGTGATATGCTGTTCTTAACTCTCAGTACTTCAAACAGCTAACAATGATAAAATGAGAAAAGCCACTCCTGCGTTTGATCACAATACCCATAATTCCTGTGCGAATTGAAGGAGTAGGCTGCAGACAGATGGGGGACAAAAACCAAACAGCTATCACTGCAGATACATTCCATAAGGCCGTAAATTTGCAGAGTTGACAGGCGCATTCACGAATCCACGCACAGGAGTGACCCCCTCATCGCAATCGGAGTCGTGCACTAGATTTATTAAACGGTAAAGAACCATCACACAGCGCATCACAGAGTCATTCCTTCAAACAGATGAGGACCAACAAGCAAGGGAAGGTGAAACGGTAACACTTCACGAGACCGTACCTTGGATTACCACCAGGATCGTTCCGCGTGCTCGAGCGGCCCATTTGGTGCCCGATCCGCCACCTCGTGACTGCGATTCGACAGAGTATCCATCCAGTGGATTGCGTCATAGTTCAAAAAAAAAAAAAAGAAGAAGAGGGGAAGGGGAACGCCTGCGGTGGGTGAGTCGCCGATTACCTGCGAGGGCGGAGCCTCGGTGATCCGAGGACGGAACAAAGTGATCGTCGTCGGCTGCTGAGCTGCCGCGGAGGCATTCCGAATTTCCTTTTCGCGCGTCAAGCAATCGCGCGGCAACGCGGGTTGCGGGGGGATGGGTTGCAACTTGGAAGATCTTTCAAAACGCAATGATGTGGGCTTGGCCCGGGGGCTGGTGGGGCCCATGAGAAACAGAATTGCTGGGCCTCACGCGGTGGATCGCGACGGGCCCGAACCATTCTAACAACATGCTCATTGCTCACGCATACCCTTCGTTCTTTGTTCAGGCAAATAAAGGCATCTGGAATTATCATCTCGGCTAGTTTAAATTTAAAGTAACGGATAAACAAAATTTTGTAATTTGAACAAATAAAGGCTTTGTTGTCGTCGTTGTTGTTGATGATTGATGATGGTGAAAATTACTTGAACTCTCTTAGATTTCGCCGCCAGCTAGCTCGATGGTTTGGCTTCCACAGTTTGCGCAAAGGAACAGAACAGGATGGAGTCAGGTGAGAGCACCGACATCGTCGGTCTGTTCGTGGCAAGCAAGTCAAGTCCATCTCTTATTCCTTTCCTAGCGTCCACGAGACCAGAATGCCACGTCGAGCAGACAGCCGCGGATTCTCCTAACATCGTGCGCACGTCCAGACGCACCGTATGCCAGACTTCCGATACAGGTATGATTGCGCTGCTGCGTTCGGCTCTGCTGCTCAGCTGCAACCCCTGGGTCTGTTTAACATTAGGAGGACGATGACTCCGGACTTTGTTCTGCACCAGCTAGCGTGGATTAGGTCGCGCTGCTGTTCATGCTTTGCTAGTTAATTAAACACATCATTAGCCAAGCTGCTGTTAATTCGCACAGCTGGCCAGGGGCTTTGTAGTGGAGTACTCCCTCTGTTTTTTAAATTGATGTCACCATTCACTTTTAAATTTCAACTTTAACCATTCATTTTATTCAAAAAATAATAATAAATTTTATATATTTTGATATAATTTTACTTGTCATTAGAGTTATTTGAATCACAACTTAAAATTTTACACATTTGAGTAAATTTTTTGAATAAAACGAATAATCAAAGTTGAATTTAAAAAGTCTTAAAAAATAGAGGTGTATACGTTAATAGGAACTGGCTAGACGTGCTTCAGTTCATTATTGTCTCATAAAAAAATCATTTTTTTAATAATTTATTTTATTGTGAATTGTTTTATCATTAGAAATACTATAAACATGACTTATTTGTTTTTATATTTATAAAAAAATTGAATAAAACGAGTGGTTAAATATGGTTTCTGAAAGTAAAAAAATGATCTATAAATTTATAGGACAGAGATAAGAGATAGTAGCTAGCTAGCTTGCTGTCAGGTGGCCCGTCTCCTTCGTTTTCTTCTTTAAGTTTGTCTGACTGTCTGTGCGAGGGTCCTAGCTGCCATGGAGCTAGACCGATCGATCGATCGATGGGTCTCAAATTAGTGTAGGAGTGTTGATTGGAGAGGATGGAGCCTGCATTATCCACATGAAGCTAACCAGCGCACTTTACCGGTACTGAACAAATAAGAAAAACAACATCGCTACCCATCCAGCAAACAGTGCCAATTAGACGGAGCCAGAGCCACCAAGAGGGAATCAAACGGGCACTGGATTTGTTTACCAACCACTTGACACAGAGGATTAGCTCCATCCATCAGCCAAGTTGGCTGGCGCTGCCTGCTGAATGCTTTTTTTTTTCCCTCTGTGGTGATTCTGCCCCCCAAAAGGCAGCACGAGCCGTTTGCCTGGCATCGTTATCCACAATGCAAATTGCCTGTTTTAATTTTTAGGCAGAACAATGTTTTTTATGAGATATTACGTTCTTTTTTTTTTTGTTCAGCTGTCAGGAAGATAATGGTAATGCACTTTGGATGATATTTCATTCATGCATGATAGGAGTACATATAATTATGATTTATATAATTACAATATCGTATCAAACAACACGAGCAATTTACAGAGAAATTACTGAAAACGAACTTGTTCTGCAGCAGGTACAAGCGTGCATAAAATCATCAGTCCCAGCAACCAAAACCGTGGGGACTCGAGATCATGTCTTCCTTCACAACAAGCACATTACATGCAAAAAAAATATGTACTCCACTATATACTAGTACACACATACGAGTATATCTAATCTACATTCGCTGTACTGTGCGCGCGCAGCAAGCTTTCCGTCAAGTCGCGTGCCACTTATTGATCGGCTCATCAGTTCCTATGGCCTTGTGCACGACGCCTCGAAGTGTTGATCAGGCTGCGGATGCCTGCATGTACGGGAGCATCGCGAGGTGGTTCTGGCGGCGCAGCTGCTCATAGAAGCGCTGGATGAACTCCTCCGCCTCGTCGTCCACGGCGGCGCTGCCGGCGCCTTCGTCCTCCGACGAGTAGTTGGACACGCGCACGGAGAAGTCGCCCGGCGCGAGCTCCCGCGTCAGGAGGCCGGGCGACGACGACGGCGCCGGGGAGGCCGCGTAGTGCTCGATCCTGGCGAAGGGCGGCGTGGGCGAGGCGAGGCCCTCTTCCTCCTCGGTCACGGCGCCGAGGAGGCAGGGGAAGTACGCGTGGCGGCACTGCCTGCCGGAGAAGGACCAGGACCCCGGGTCGGGGCTGTTGCTGCACGAGAACTCGTAATCGCGTCGGCGCAGCGCGTTGCCCCCGTGCCCGTGGTGGTGGTGGGACAGGGACAGGAGGTTGGCGACGGTGCGCGCGACGGCCCTGTTCCGGCGCTTCATGAGGAGGTGCATGCTGACGAAGAGCTTGCGCTTGTTGGCGAGCACGCCCTTGCGCGCCATGAAGAACACCGCGCGGAGGTAGGTCCACATCCGCTTCGCCGCCGCCGGAGCCGCGTGCGCCTCCATCAGGGACGCTTCCTCCGTGGAGTACGATGGACGAGTAATACAACGTCGCGAGCAAGGTGTCATGTACTACGAGCGCGGGCAGCTCGGTCGGTCAGTCGGGACTGGATGGAGGGGGATGGGATGCGACTGCGCGACGAAGAAGATTGGTGTGCGCCTTTGCCGTGCTGGGTGGTGGAGGTATAAATAAGAGAACCCAGCAAGCAAAGCACAACTCGATCCAGAAAATCCTTAGCCTGGAAGGCTGCGGAGGTGATGTGGTGGTGGCCGGGCCGTCGGCGAGCGGACATATGGATCGAATGGATGGATAATTCCTTGGCGTTCTTCTCAGCTGGTTGGTGGCGCGCTTTTGCTCGGCTGCCTTTTCGGTCTCGCTGGGTGCTCCGTGGCGTGCGCCACCGGTTCCTCGTCGCCGCCACCCGCCAACTGCCGCCGGTGCTCGGCACGGGGGAAAGGGAAAGAGAGAGCTGTGCGACGAGCAGGGGACGGGTGGTCACGCCACGATTTGAATGTTTGAGCGATTGGAAGCTCACGCGCCCCCGCATTTTTTGCTCTCGTCTTCGTTAGTTAGCCGTTGTTCAGGTGACGAATACTCACGCTGTATATTGCTGTGCTCTAGTAACAGTGCAAACGCATGGTAAGTTTATAGCAGTACTGCGACGTGATTTTTTTTCTCTCTTTTTGAACGAGGGGGTAATGTAGTGTGATTATCGGATGAAATTATCCGTAATTTTGGAGATACTCCTATATATTTCGAACGAAATGAACTCAGAATTCAGTACTTCAGGTCAGGGCGCCAAATGGTATGAACGGATTAGAAGGATGCTCAAAGAGTTGTAGAAATGTTTCTTGGCAGCGACCACGTGTCGTCCACACTCCGTTTCCTTAATCCGGTGATCTTTGAAATGGATCACTCTAAAAAAAATAATACTTTATTTAGTTTTAAATTATTGACATCATTGATTTTTAATAGCAACTTTGATCGTTCGTTTTATTCAAAAAATTATTCAAATATGTAAAATTTTGTTATTATTTGATTTATTATTAGTGAAATTTAAATTACGACTAATAATTTTACATATTAGAGCAAATTTTTTGAATAAGATAAATAGTCAAAATTAATATTAAAAGTTCAACGACGTCAATAATTTAAAATCGGAGAGAGTAGTTTTTCCACCGGCAAGGCGAGAATTCCTTTCCAGAAAACGGCAAGGAAGAAAAGCGAGCACGAGAAGACAAAATTCACAGGAACGGGACGTCCACGCCTGTGACCTTGACCCGTGACGGGTCACCTTAGCCACGGGGTAAAGGTCGTGGCCACCTACCTGATCGATGCTCTGTGATCCATTGTAGCAGCAGCAAACTATCGGAACGCATGCTTGGTCTTTTTATGTCGGTCGAATTAGTTCTGCCAAGTGATCCAACTGTTTATTCTGCCTTTTGGGCATCTAGAACATAATTCTGTATTGGCCATCCTTTCCACTGCACGGGATGCAGGAGTATGGACAGGCCTTTCAGGACAAGGACGTTCTCGAGCTGAAAGCCAGGCCTGAAAGAGCCAAGAGCTTGCTCGGAAAGTGTCGAGGAACATGAACTGAATCGTCGATATCGACTGTACTCTCATTTTCAGCTTAATGTTCTGCACCGTGGCCTTTTGCAAACTAGACTGTCCGCCGTAGTACAGCGATCCAATCCACTCGTGCTCCTTTTTAGTTTCCCTTTCTTCCGTTCTGCAAAGCACAACGAAAAGGAAGATTGTTCGTCAGGTGGTAGTGCTGTAGTCGGTGGTAGCGACTGCTATGGCGCCTTCTAGGTGATACCTTTCGTCAGTGCTGGCTGCCGAAATCTACGCAGTTCAGCTCGAAGCATGGCTTGTTTCGCCTCCTCTCCTCTGTTTTATTTGAGGATGCAAACCAGAATCACCGTGACAGGAACCCTACCCGGCATCCAGGGGCACTACGCGGCGCAACGAACCCGAATGTGCCCCCACGACGTGGCCCGCGAAAGCGGGGAGGTGGCGCGAATCACGATGAGCGGGGGGATGTGGATCCAGTGGCCATGGGAGAGGGGAGAGCAGGCGTGCACTCGCGGCGACGAGTCGGCCATCGGCGTCGCCGGAGCGGAAGCGGCACAGAGCGCAGATTATACTAGCAACCGGCAAATAGGGGGTATGGCCCCACAAATTACGAAACAGGCTGTCTAAACGTACAGCCCGTGCCACATTGGACCGCCAGCAGCATTGATCCCAGCTTAACTGTTGGGCCGACAAGTGAGACAGGGAGCGAAACCAAGCCCGTAATTGCGATTGTCGGTCCTTGTTTAATATTGATTTTCAGAGTGATTCTTTTTCGGATTCTACAAGAAGTCTAGCAAATGATTTTAGAAAAAGTATTTCTATATTCCTTTCTCAAGAAGCATTTTTCTAATTTATAATACCTTGTTATGAATTCTTCAATCATTTATAGGAGTACATTAGGATAACAATAAAAGTAGTTTTAACAAACGGTTTGAAATGTGCTTTTTTTTTAGATAATCTATTTTTCTAAAGCTATTTTTTAAAGAAATTATTTTAAAAAAATGTTTTCTAATAATCTATACCACAAGAGGTTTAAATCGTGAAGCAAACACATTGTCTAAAATAAATGTTACGATTGATGAAAACATCACCACCAAATTCAGGTGGACGTGAGCCGGGCAGCATCCACGTGGCGTGCCACAGCCACGCCGGGCGTAGACACCAATCCATGGAAGACAAACAGCACGGACGAAGGCATCTATGCATCATGCGGAGGAGAATCCAGTGCAGTGGGATTGCCCCTTCCGCCTGCAAGTGTTCCTGACCGCTGTTCACAAGGGCGTATATATATCGTCACATTGCAGCTAAATCGATCGACTTCAAAGTAAGTAGATACATCTCGCGCCATGGCGGCAACCGGCCAGAGCAGGGAGGAGCGGTGGAGCCTCGCTGGCAAGACGGCGCTGGTCACCGGAGGAAGCAAAGGGATCGGGTAGGTTCTACATCCGTCTGATCGATGCTGCGTTGTTGAACGTCAGTGTCTGACTGTGTACTGTGTAGGCGCGCGATCGTGGAGGAGCTCGCGGGGTTCGGCGTGCGGGTGCACACGTGCGCCCGGCACGACGCCGACCTGCAGGAGTGCTTGAGCCGGTGGCGCGCCGACGACCGGCTCGCGCGCGTCACAGCGTCCGTCTGCGACGTGTCCGTGCGCGGCGACCGGGAGCGCCTCGTGGCCGCGGCGAGCGAGGAGTTCGGCGGGACGCTCGACATCCTCGTCAACAACGCCGGGCAGACCTTCTTCCGGGCCGCGGCGGACTGCTCGGCGGAGGACTACGCGCGGCTCATGTCCACCAACCTCGAGTCCTGCTTCCACCTGGCCCAGCTCGCGCACCCGCTCCTCCGCCGCGCGTCGGCCGGCGCGGCGGTGGTCAACGTCTCCTCCATCGCCGGGTTCGTCGCGTACCCGGCGCTGTCGCTGTACTCGGCGACCAAGGGCGCCATGAACCAGGTCACCCGCAGCCTCGCGGCCGAGTGGGCGCAGGACAACGTGCGCGTCAACTGCGTCGCGCCAGGAGGCGTCCGGACCGATATCGTCGGGACCAGTGGCATCAAGCTGGACCCGGCGATGGTGGAGAAGATGATGGAGGCGGAGTTCGCGCGCGTGCCCATGCGCCGGATCGGCGAGCCCGAGGAGATCGCGTCGCTCGTCGCGTTCCTCTGCATGCCGGCCGCGTCCTACATCACCGGGCAGGTCATCTGCGTCGACGGTGGACGCACCATAGCAGCCTAGGACTTCGTCGATACTCCATAGGCGCTGATGGCGCCTTAGCCCTGCTTGATTAAACTATGCTGCTTGCTTGTTTCCACAGTTTTACATGATTTCATTCACTTCTGCTATTAGTTAAACTGCTGGCTTTGCAGTTGAACTACTCCTAGCTGTGTACCAATACATGTTCAGATTGGTCCCGTACCCTTGAATCATTTCGTTAACTTGGGGAACATGTTCGGATGTTCCTATCTGAGTGGGCCTCACGGGTCATACCATCGAGTGGGCCTCCGTATGAAATAGTAACCGGCAGCATGGATAGACCGGCCCACACGTGATTTGCGGCTGCCCAACGGACGGAGGCCCAAACGCGGATAGAACGGCGCGGATAGGCCCACCCGTTTTTTTTTCCGGAAAAAGACCCTGCTCATTTTCCTGCTCAATGGTTTCAAAAAAAAAAAAAAACCTGCTCAAGCATTGCGCAGGTACGAAGTACAATGAAATAAAACATGTGAATTTGACATATGTTATTGCTTGTAACGCTAAAGCAAATTCGCTGAAAACACCATGCGAGATGGCATGGATAGACTGGCAAACTGGCAAACACACCAAACTAAATCCGGTTCTCCTGCAGGTCATGAACGCAGCGCGCCTGGTTACTGCGACGGCGCCGACGCCGAGGAGGCGATCTTGGCAACGGCCTGCGCGGAGATGGGCGGCAGGCTGAGCGAGCAGAGGTTCTCCCATGCCGCGGCCGCGGCGGGCCCGTCCTCTTCGTTCGTCGCAGCGGCCTCCTTGGCGAAGGCGGCGTGGACCGAGCCCACCACGCTCCGGGCGGCCTCCCTCGCCTCAGGCAGCCGGTCGTTCAGCAGATCGGCCGCCACCTTCAGGAGCGCCGACATTCCGAACTTTTTCATGGCCTCAATGTCCTGCGAAACAGAAGAATTGCTACTACGTAGGTACAACGAAAATCAAATAACTACAGTATGTTACACTGAATCTGTCAGTTTGACACATTACCATCCTTGAGACGCAGTGAGCGATGGCGACGGCGGCCTTGGCCCTGACCCTGAGGTTGGCGTGGCGGACGTACGCCTTGAGCTTCTTAAGCAGGGGAAGGGGGGGCATCGACGCCGCCATCGCACGCATCGCCTTCTCGGCTTCCTCGCACACGAACTTCTTATCCTGGGACGCCTTCAGCAGGAGCTGGAGCAGCTGAAGCAGAACCACATTCATTCAGCTGTCAGTCAGCTCTTGTAATCACCGATTGGTACTTGAGTGTCGAGATCGTGAGATGCGCACCAGCTTGTCGAAAGCATCGTCGGAGGCGACGGACAAGAGGTCGCCGAAGGGGTTGAAGATGTCGGTGCAGGCCATGATGGACGTCTTCAGCACCGCGCTGCGCGGGCTCTTCATCGTCTTCACAATCGCCAGCAAAACCTTCTCCCTGACCACGGATCTAGTAAATACCTTGTCGCCATTTCTACATCAAACAGGAAAATGAGCAGTGAATCTGAGATGCAACAACTTACAGGATTGGATTCAGGAGGGCGGAATGGTGGATAACGAGGCGGCGCGCGTCGTTCAGGGCATCGCAGACCTCGACCCAGTCCTTGGAGTCCAGCTTGGCGACCAATCCGGCGGCTTTCGCCTTCGGGTTGGTCGCAGCTTCTAACTCTTCCGACGGAATGTACTCCACGGCCTGCTCTCCCGCGGCGGCCGTGGCCTTAGGCGCGGAGTTCTCGTCGTTCGTCTTCTTCTTCTTCTTGCCGCTCCCCGGGGAGGCAGCTGGGACGGCTGCGGCGACCGCCACCTTGGCGACCTTCTTGGGCCTCTCCTCCGCGGCGGCGGGCAGCGTGTTATCGAGCGCACGGAGGGCCATGGGATGCAGGAGGCAGAGGGTCTCTGGCGTTCGCGAGTGGAGAGTGGAGACTGAGAGGTGAAGATCGGGGGTGCGCTTTGATCAGCTGATGCGTTGATGCTCTCTGTGTTGGGTGGAGTTGAGCTTTTAGGCGGATGGGAAATTTTAAACAGGGTGCGGCTGTCCAACGGCTATAGATTGTTCAAACTCGAGAGTGACCGTTGGGAGCTTGTAGAGTAGAGCTGCCCCTACCGTTGCCAAAAAGTCTCGCACACTGATTTTCCCTTTTGAAAATAGTTCAAGCACACCATGAGGTAACTCAGGCCAGTCAATTTTGAGACGACCCTGTGACAATAAAGGAGTATAAAGGGCGTTCCGTATAAAGGAGGGTAGAGAGCTAAAAATTATATAAGCACTGTGACAATAGACGACGATTCGAACAACCTTTTCTTATGGGAAATTAATATTTTACAGGAGTTTTTTTAGGAAAAGACAGGTACCAAGAATTTTCCCTGAGGCTTTAAACTTTATGTTCTGTTCAGTATACTACGACCTAGTATTACAATTGTATACTCCGTACATGAAATTGTCTAAGGCATATATCGCCCAAAACGCAAATAGAACTTACAACCTACGTAAATATTGTATGGTGGATTCATTAGTCTGATCTGAATTTCGACATCCAGAACTCCAGGGGGGAGTGGAACCGGAATCTGACCAAATTTTGTAAACAACATTACGGGAAAACTTATGTACAAAGTGAGAGCGTGGTCTACATCAGGCGGTGCTCCATCTGGGTACAGCAATATTGGTTCGAGACCCCCACACTGTGTTCAATGTAGCATGTTCCCTGCAGCCTTCTTCCAGGAATCTGCTATTCTTGATTAAGCCACGGGCAGCAAAGCCCATGAGCTCAGAAGGATCAATGTGACGACGGAACCATAGTGGAACAACGGAATCGTATGATATCGGTCCGTTTGGGGCTGGAGTCGCACTTGGTTCCACTTCCAGGTGTGGTTCAGGCTTTTTTGCTTGCTCTTCGCCACATGAAGGTTCTGATGACATGGAACTCCCTATGCCAAATGCTTCCCAGTCAACCTGCTGCCACAGCTGGTAAACGTCGTCCTTTATATTCTGTATGCAATGATTTTGGTGTTCAGCAGATTGCTGCTCCACTGTCAATCTGTCAACTTCAGCCTTTAGCTCCTGTAGTCGCTGTTCAATTCTTTCTGTTGCTTTATCATACAAGATTCCTCTAGAAATATATTGGGCGTCATCACTGCTGTCAATAATCAAGTCATCAAAATTGATTGGGTCACCCACAATAACAATCACCTACAAAGCCAAATAAACAATTTAGTGTTTCTAAAGATTTTGTGATAGAAACAGCAATCAAAAGGACTTGCATAAGGTCGATGCATAGGCACATACCCTTTTCCCAGCTCTAGGGATGCGTTTTCCAACAGGCATTATGTCCTGCATCCCAGCGTGGACGAAAGGTATCACAACTGGGAGGCTGTCAGCATCCATTATCAATCTGTTAACACAACTAGGGAATTAGTCTTGATACCTAGATGATGACAGAGAAGCAACAACATTAAAAGTGCACCAGAAATTATAAAAGTATATTAAAAGTGCACCAGAAATTATAAAAGTATATGGAAAGCGCCAAGTTTTGCCATAGAATGAAATCAATTGTGGTCCAATATAATTTGATAAAAGGACAGCGAAAGAAACTAACCTCCCAACACCTCTCTTGGCAGGAGCAATGGTTTTCCCTCCGTCCCTTGATCGACTTCCTTCTGGAAATATATGAACCCATCCTCCACTATTCAGCTTTGAGAGTGCCATATCCATTCCCTGACAATGGGGAAAAAGGTAGGTGAACTGCAAACACATTGAGGCCTCATACTTGAACAGAACCAATGCCGCCAATCATATTCCAATATATTGGATCGGATGGAGGATTTGTGACATCGAAAGAACCCACAAAATAAAAACCAAGTAACTATTAATATTAGGGCAGCTGGTCGCACATAGCTCCCGCTTGAGCAGGATCTTTTGTACGCATCATTTCCCTGCATTTCTTTTATGAGATTAAAATTAACAACATAGTCTCAATGTTAGTCATTAGTTTTCCCTACAGAAAGGTAACTATTTTGAACTTGCTGCCACAGTAATAATGTGTTCCCATCATTATTCAAAGAAAGTTCATAGCAACAGATATTGGTGATCAACACTAAACAACTTTACAAGCCTATAAGCAGCAATTCAGAGATAACCAGAAGGGATACCTGTTGGTAGATTCCATCACCACGAGAAACAGGTAACACCTTAACAGACCTGAAGAACGTAGAGAAAACTGGGTTTGTAAAACAACGATCAGTAGCACATAGTGTCCACCTTAGCTTTTGCGCTTGCAGCAAAATAGATGGTGGTAGAAGCGAGGCAATCACAAATGGATCATCCATAGCTGCCACATGATTGCTGACCTGAAAATGGAATTATAAATAGATAAAACAACATGAGCAGTTACTTAGAACTTGGATGAATGATTTCACAAAAAAGGAATTCAGAAGAAGGCATATACGAGAAAGGAGCAATAACTAAGATATATGGTGGGTTAAAAGGGTCTCATAATGCATAGATAAAATAATCTGATCCACCAGAAAACGAGACAATTAAGCATGACAAATGCTATAATTCATTCAAATGAGCATAAGGAGTATTTCGAATGCTAGCTATCTCCCAAGAATATGCAACAAAGTAAAGTAAAATACTAGAATCTTGCTTTCCTTACCGTTAGAAGGGGTTTTCCTTTAGGCCTCCCTTGTAACGCCTGATGAAGTTTCTCTGCTCCATAAACCTGTGCAGGCTCATAGTGAGAACTGAAACTAGAGGAGTACAATATTCAAGAACTCTCTCCTCAGCTAGAATACCTGGACGGAGTTGAGGCCATGCATAAAAACATAGCAGGCGTTGCCAATAAGAGGAACAGCCAATGCTTGAAGCGAGCGGAAAATAACAGATTCTTCAATTCCATCAACTTCTTTGCCCACTATAAATAGCAGAGACATAGTCAGTCGTATTTCTTTGTTTTTCACCATGAGATCATAATCAGTCATAGTTGCAGATTCAACAGGACAAAGTTTTATAGGCTGAAGACACTGACCCCAAGAGAAAGCGGAATTGAACAATTCTTAGTACCAAACAGGTATGTACCTTTCTTTCGGTAGAATCTCAGAGCACTGGATGACGGCTTCGCCAGCGATGTGGAGCTCTGATCCACGCTACGATCCCTCCGCACCAGGGCCAGAACGCGATCCGACCACCGCCGGACGGCTTCGGAGGCCGCTCGGCCGTCGGCCCCCCGCCATAGCCAACGACGGTCAACGGGCGCCACTCGGAACCTGTTGCGGATCTGCGTCCCCACCACCCGTGCCCCCTCTGCCCAGGGTGCGCCACCGCCGGCCGCCATTGGGGCTTAGGGTTAGGGTTGGTTCGAATGCGACTGGATATCTGGGTTTAGCTAGCCTTCTAGAGATATCGAGAAGTAGATTATTCTACAGTTTCGTGCTCGTGGTGGCGGACGGAAAATTACTCGCGATCTTGAAGAGGAAGAAAGCGACGATGAGATGGGGCCCAATTGCAGTGGAACAATGACACCGGAAAATATCATGATTTAGGCTCGAGGCCAACCTAATGCAAAAGTTGGACCCGCCGTCAGTGGCATGATGGTGGCTTTGGATAAGACTCCCGTCGGCTGCTCGTCGCTGGCTTCTCATAAAGAATAATCCAGAATTCAGGATGCATCTAAAACTGCTACAAAGAAACAAACAAACGAAAGGGAATTTCTCAATAATTCCCTTTGAACAGAATGGTGATCAGCTGTTCTAACTGCCGTTATACAGACAGATGTCTAGCTTTCACGATGTAAAAATTCATAAATTACGAATGAGAGTTCACAAACATGGATACTTATCAGGGTACAAAAATCAGTGGAATGCAACTACACAGTGAACAAATTGAAGAACTCGTTCATGTAAAATTGAAGGGGCAAAATTTGGGCTGTGTTACAATTATAAGAATCTTAAAGTCAGTGTCGAAGCGATATTGTCCAAATCAGATCAGAATCTGACGTGATAGTTACATCATCCTCTTCCACGATGTTGGAAGTGCTTATCAACCCGCCATAGCTCATACATGTATTATCTGAAGAGAGATGCACCAAAGCTGTTAGTTGTTGCAACAAAAATAGGATACTGGGCTATCAAGAGTAAAACTTTCACCTACTCCAAATAAATGTTTGATTCTTTTACCTAAATTCCAACGGAGGCCAGTGGTGGTGGTGCTAGTCGATGGTGCACCAATGGGAATCAAGCCACAATGAGGACCCTCGACCGACCGCTCGATGTGGATCACATGGGTGTGTGTCTTCGGAAGCAGAAAGATTGAAGAATCATCTGACAGGAGGACGATCCTGATTTCTGAGAAGCGGTATAATACATTGATGTTCCCCATCTCATGATCGAATCTTCCTCCAAGCGCGCCAAGAACAAGAATGCATAACTGTAATTAAAGAAAATAGTGTAACAGCTGAAACCTCATACCCCAAAATAAGTTTATGTTTTTTATCAATTGAACTGGATACATTAGAATTCTCCGGGCCAGGTAGATTTCTTGTGATAAACGATACACATTTGTGCAAGTCAGTGGTGTCCTGATCATGTGATGCATCCACTATGTTTACACCCTGCAATCACAGCAGAGTATCAGTTGGTAAATCAAGAGACATTTCATTCCAGTCAGCAAACAAACTTCCTTAGATTCCTTTTCACAAGAACTATATAAACAAAAAAGAAACAACTCCCTTACTCGATACAGTATTCATAGAAGTTTTGAAACTCTAATATTAAGGCCACTCAAATAAGCAGAGCGCTCAACTTCTAATATACATACTGCTCATAGCATGAGTCTATGGGGAACCGAGAGATTCATGTGGACCCAGAGGAAAAGGACGTTGGTATTTTTGTACATGTATAATTGTTGCCTGCAGTACCCCTATTTGTCTCAGTTGCTGATCCTTAGCATGTCATTTTCAGCGAGGAACACTAAAGAAATTGGATTAATTTGATACATGCCATAACAATTTTGTGAAATTTGAAATATGCCATTCGGACCCACATGTCATTCACTTGCAGGGCCCCATCTATCATTGACACATCAATGACATATTTCAAACCTTGCAAAATTGTAATGGCATGTATCAAATTCACCCGAAATTGGATTAATTTGATACATGCCATTACAAAGAAATTTGAAGACCTTACCATATTAGAATAATATTCCATCACTTCTGGCCTAATTGAGTCCATATCCCCTTTAATTGCATCTGGCTTGTACCTGCAGGAAGATAAGATAAATTAAGAAATTTCCAAACTGTCATGAATACTTCTCAACTACCAACAAACCAAACTGTTTTAAATCTCTTCCAACCAGTATCAGGCTATCAGGCATGGCAAACCAACAAACCATGCTCCTTTTACCAGGTGAAATATTTCCATACAAATAATGTCTTCCAAGTAACATGTCGAATTAACTTTTCTAGTCTCAGAAGCTATGCGCACAATTCTTCAAAGCATACGGCAAACTAAAGCACAAAAAAATTTTACTGCCAACTATGTTTCATAGAAGATAGAAATACAAAAATTTGAGAAATTGGCATATGAGCTCATATTTAGGATACAAATGTAATGAATTGGGAAGCACAAGATGAAAATCAAAAGAGATTTGATAACTTAATTATGAGCTCATAATTAGGCAACAATTGCAAAGGGCATATATAAATAGCTCAAACATCCGAAATCAGATTGTAATAAATTGGGAAGCCCAAGACAAGATTCAAAAGATAGTACTCCGTATTTGATAGCTTAAATTATGGTCGATACTTGCTAGGTGAACTCTGAACTGTACACGTCTACTCATAAATAAATTGAGAAGAAAAAAAGACAGCCCCAATATGCAGAATTCCATTTTCATAAAAATGCTTGGGAACTATAACACCCCAATGCCTCAGCAACGCATGTATCAAATTCACCCAAATAAATAACGGATGCATCACGCAAGGGAGTAATCGAGAATCAATAGAAGTCGACGCCAGGTTGGACCCGGCATCCGTCGGCGCCGTACAAAAAGGAAGAAAAAGCTAGCACCACGTCACAATCGAGGTCATCAGAAGCAAACAACTAAAGCAAAAATCCATCGTCGTCTTTGGCGCATTGAATCAAACAGATGACGAGCAACGCTCAAACACGTAAAGAAATAAAATAACAGGCAACCGACAGAAGGGGCGAGGTTGAGAAATAATCCGCGAAATAACCTCTCGCGCACGTCAGCCGGGTCCTCGTCGGGCAGCAGCTCCGGCATGCCGTCGAACACGCGGTTGGCGCCTCCGTCAGCGCAGAGCCGCAGCCGCGCTGGTCCAAACGAAACAGCCACGCGCGAAACACCAGAGTCAGAGGTCAGACACAGAGAGGCAGGCATCCAATCGGAAAGTCGGAGAACAATGGGCGCGAGAGGACGTACCGCGGGCCCAGAGGAGCGGCGTGAAGCGGGGCAGGCGCTGGTTGAGGACGACGAGCGCGTAGGTCGTCGTGGCCGCCGCCGCGGCGTCGGCGGGCGCGGGGGAGCCAGCGGGGAGGAGGAACGCGGAGGAGTGGGTCATCGTCGGCGTCGCCATGGGAGGGACGAAAATGGGGATGCCAGACTGACTCCGGGGCGGCCCTGATGAGAAGAAGAAGCGAGATGGGTGATGGGATGGGAAAAGTCGTGGGGCTTGGGAGAGGGAGACGTCCGCGTTGGCGCGTTCTGACTTGATTTCACTTTCTTTTTTTTGCGAGAACGAGCGACTAGGAAAGGTGAGACGTCAGCAGCGTCGAACTGATCCAACCCAATCGCTGGCCGTCACGTGCAAGCCGACGTGTTGACTACGTTGAAGGTTGCGGGCTATTGGGCTGGACTGTCGGTCACGTGGCTGGGCCGGGCCTCTCCTGATCCTCCTTCCTCTGACCCAGTCAAAAGCTTCCTCCCTTCCTCCACCTCTTTATTAAAATAAATTAAAAGAAAATACACTTTTGCAGTTCATGTACGCGTGGGCCTCGTGCCATCGTTTTTTTTTTCCCTGCAGGCGTTGGGCTGTTCCGATCCGGTTTCCAGAATAAACAGGTGTGTGCTCGTTGACGTGGACAGTGTCAGTGTGCTGTACTCTGAAAGCGACGCGCTCGTTTCTTACGTAATCATGATCAGCTAGTAGCAAAAGGCGTTGCTCGTGTGCACGAAGTAAACTTTGTGGCGTGCACCGTTACGGTATCGGTATCGATCGATCATGGTTGGAATATGATAAGGGTACTTCATTACTGTCACTAGAAAATCAGCGCGACAATTGTCGCATTTTTCGTGTATATTTTTTATTGTGCACCTCTATTTAAAGCAGTATATTTTAAATTTATTAAATAAAAGTATAGTTGCTTTGACATGGATGACAAAGTTTCATAAACATATACTTCGATCAAAAAAAGTTGTTGACATGGTTTTCAAAACATAAGTGTGACATTTGTTATAAAAAATAGCATCGGTACACTTTTAAAAAAGTATTTTTAAAACAAATTATTTCTAATTTTGTAACTTAATAAATTTAAAATTATTTCTAATTTATATTGGCAATGTTTGATTAAAACATTGCGTTCAAAGCTACTATTTTTTTGACCGGAGTTGTAAGCAGAAAAAAATTGTCAGGGCAAAGGATTATTTCTAATGTTTGATTAAAAAATTCACCGTAAAAATTGAATAGTAAAATATGACCGGGCAAATGATTTTTTTCTCTTTTCTAATATTTACCGTTAGATTTTAATCTGATGGTTAATATTTTTTAGATGACGTGACGCAACGAGGTTTGAAAAAACTCTTACACTTTAATATATCAAGATTCGCATTTTTTATTCTATAAACAAAGTCGATGCTAATTTTGCTTATTTATCAGCATCAGGATTCAGGAATGAGGTGAGCCTGCGTGCATGAGAGGGTGTGTATAGACTTTCGTGTAGGCGACTGGAAACAAGAAGTGACGGCAGGAGATTAATTTATGCAGTAAACGTGTATGCCGTCTTAGACATCACGCTTCAATTCTTCTTTCTTTGGCTCACGCTCATGAACACGAGCAACGCTCGCTCATGCCAAACTTGAGGTCAAACTCATTTCCAGTGCAGCAGCAATGGGAAACTTCACATATACTTGCAGTTTTTACAACCTTTTTTGTTTACCGAAACAACCGTCGAGAGTTGCGGTCTCTCTTCGTCACAAGCAGCGGTTCATGAGGCCGCACACGACCACGATGCCGAGGACGAGCAGATGATCCACCTCGGACCCCACCGTCAGCGTCAGAACGTCCTCTCCCAGAACGACCCCGGACGTCGTCCGCTTCCGCCCGACCGCCGCCACGACGGCGCCGTCCGCGCCGCAGATTCTGTACTCCGATTCGCGCACGCACCCGTCGACGGTGTAGGACGACGTCCGGATCCCGCTGCCACCACGTACCGTCACCGTGGCCGCGTTCTTCCACGCCGCCTTCTTCACTTCGAACCACGGCGCCCTCACTGTCGACGTCGACTCCGCCGCCCCGAGATCACCCTCGCCGTCGTTGTCGAAACACCGACATGCTTCCCACCTCCTGAACACGCCGAAGCCCTTCCGTTGGATCCTGATGAGGGTGCGGCCGGCGCGGTCCATGAAGAAGACCTGGCGGCCGGCGCCGCCCTTGCAGCCGTAGTTGTCGACGCGGAAGGCGACGTCGCCGTCGGCGCCGTACACCGTGCAGCCGTTGCCGTTGAACAGCAGCGACTTCATCCACACCGTGTACGCAGCTGGCGCCTGTCTCCGCTGCCTCGGCAGGAGGACTTGGCGCTGGTGCGCGGAGGAGGGAGACGGTGACGACGAGGCAGGAGCAGGTGTGACGGGAAGGACCTTGGCCATTGAAACCTTGAAGGTGCCAAAGTGCAGTGCGTGGTGTTGGAGATGGGGATCGACGAAGCTCTAACTATATATGGCTAGGTCTCCGATATGTATCACTTTGTGCTGGTACGCGTCTAGCGATATGATAGATTAGTGTTGTACTCGTAAGGTTGTTTGTGCTTTGTACGCATCATCAGTGAGCTGCTTAGCGTCACGTTTGCCTAGCGTGTATCCAAACTCCAGAGCTTAACTAAATACGAGCCTGCATGCAGGACATGAGTAGGGTGTCTCTGGCATGTGGGGCTAATGTTCTAGAGACTCCATGTATAGCGCGTAGACATTACCAACTGCCAGTGGACAGTGGTTGATCACAGTGTGTGAACTGTGAACGAACGGAGGAACAGTTGGATTTTTGTTCCGCACAAGCTAGAGGAACAGTTGAGCTTGTGGAAGCGTGGTTTTATTGTGCGCGCGTGTGTTTACGTATGAGTTCGCATGAGTATTTAACTATTTATGGACTTCTGTGTTTGTATAACAAAAATAAAATCTGCACCGGTGGTAAAAAGGCTGGATGGGTATACGAAGTGACTGAGGGAAATTCATGTATGCTGTAAATGTATTTTTTAGGCATTAATTTCATGAATCGCTTTCATTAATTCTTTGGTCAACAACAAGAACCACTTTCATTTTGTTCATGTTATATACTTTCTTCGATTTTAAAATTTTGATATTATTGACTTTTAATATCCGTTAGATAACGTAAATGCAAAAAAATTGTCTTTAAAAAACGAAATATGGAATGAATAGATTGTAAATTTTAAAACTGTGGACAAATACTTCTCCTAGCGAGAATGAGATTTCTAGAATGATTACAAACCCCTCAGATAAAATCTGAGAATAAAACTCTGAATAAAAATAATTGTTGTGATCCAACAATCCATCTTGGTTAGAATGATTAACCAAATTAATCCAAAAATTATTAATACTGGATGAAAAACAATTAATAAAAAATATGTATAACAAAGCAATATTGTTTCACATGTACATGAGCCGTACCACATGTATAGGATCAGGAAAAAACCACCTACCAAAAAGGGAGTGGATCCTCAGATTGGTGGCGGAAAAACAACGACCCAAAAACTTTCACCTGCGGAACGCACCGTCACTGGATTACCACAGCATACATAGGAGCATAAACAACCTCACTTTGAGGCTGCAAAAACCATCGCTCTCCTGGAGAATAATCCACAGCCGTTCGCATCAGAGGCAACGGTTCATGAGGCCGCAGACGACCACCAACCCAAGAACGAGCAGATGGTCCACGTCAGACCCCACCGACAGCGTCAGGACATCCTCCCCCAGCACGACCCCGGCCGACGTCTGCTTCCGCGCGATCGCCGCCACAACCGCGCCGTCGTCGGCGCCGCTGATCCTGAACTCCGCCTTGCGCGAGCACCCGTCGACGCGGTATGCCCGCGCGGTGCCGACGCCGAGCACCTTCACTTCCGCGCCGTTCCTCCTGCGGACGTTCCTGTCAACTCTGAACCACGGCTTGTTCGTCTTCGCCGCCGCCGCGTCCTCCTCGCCGTCGACGTGCCGGAACGCCTCCCACCTCTTGAACACGCCGAAACCCCTTCGTCGGATGGTGAGGAGCGTCCGGCCGGCGCGGTCCATGAAGAAGACCTCGCGGCCGCCCCTGCACCCGTAGTTGTCGACGCGGTACGCGACGCCGCCGTCCGCGCCGTACACCGTGCAGCCGTTGCCGTTGAACACCAGCGACTTCATCCACACCGTGTACACGGCCTGCTTAATCCGCTCGGTTTGACGCTCATCCGCAGAGGACGGTGACTGTGAGGCTGCGGCGGGCAAGGGCTGGATCTTGGCCATTGACGGGGTCGATCGAGGAGCTGGCTGGCTGTTCCTTAAGGAGGTAGTGAGATGAGATGATGAGGATGTGGGATGGTAGTGCCCGGCGGGTCTCCCACACTCATTTATAGGGTGCTTAGAATACTAAACCTGATTAGAATACTTGTTGGGGTGATTTGGGCTACTCGTTCTTATGCGCGTCACGCGATATGATAGATTAGTGTTCTTGTAGGAGTACAAAAGTTGCTTACGCTCGACCTGCTAGAGCTTTGTGTGCGAGCTAGTACTAGTCAGCAGTGAGCAACTTTGACACCACGTTTACTTTGTGGCCGAGCCGCCGGGGTATTGACGAAAAAATAATCTGAGCGCGGTATAGCAAGACAACAAAGTGATCAGCTCATCAGCTTAGTTTCAGAGCAGGATAAGCACTGACAGAGTTACACCTAAGTAGGAGTGTCAGGTTCAGATTTCTGGACTCTTAGACTTCACTCTGAATTAATGGCTGGTTTTTCTTTTTCTTCCCCCTTCTATGATGTCATCTACTTATCCCTATAACAACAAATAAATAACCTCTAATGCGCCGCTAACCTGTTTTCATTTTTTTCCTTTTAATTTAGAAAGAAAGAGAGGTGAAGCATTTCTTGTTTTGTTTTCAGCTTCCGTATCGCGACGACAGGATGATCACAGGCACGATGATTAAACAACGGAAGAGCTGCCAGGAAACCGGGAGCCTTGAGCAGACTAGCAACGCTGCTAATAATGCGCGTAAACAATTTGCAGGTACAGTTGTACTACCCGATCGATCGATGTGACGCGAGAGCGGACTCCGAATTTTTGTCTGAATTATTATTATTTTTTCTTCCCGAATCATGAAACCCATGCGTGTATTACAGTTATTAATATATCTCTACTCGTACACGAGAGACATAAGGAATCTTCAGGGGATTTGAAAATCGCATATATATATATCTACGGAGTTGATCTACATTGTTGACTGAATGCACCCCGTTTTTGTCAGAGATGTTCGCGACGTTGTTGGGTGAGAACGAAAGTGCAATATTATTATGTGCAGATATGTTTCGCACGTTTTAGTTTATGATGATGAAAAAGACGTTCAGCTCACTGCTAGAAATTTTAAAAACTTGTTTCCATCGATGAAGTAAAAGTTTCTGGATATCCGTGAAAAAGCAAGTACATTTTTCTGAAAATTCGGTTATTACTTGTGTATATGTCCTTTTTTTTTATGATTTCTATCCAATCCGCACATGATCTCACCTTTAGAAACAGAGGGTACTGAAAATCCCAAGGGAAGGATCACATTATGTAGTACTCCTACGTTTTAGCACGAGCTTGAAATTGAATCAGTTGGTCAAATGGAAACTGGGAGTTCTTTTCAAATAGGCGAGACTGAAGAAAAAGTATACATGCAGATAAAGGCAACTACGTGTACGTACTGACATCTTTTGGAAAGAGAGGTGTGCAATCCTTCACCAAAATTCACGTTGAAATCACGCGCATGCAAGATCGAAGAGGGAAAAAGATGGACTAGAGCACTGATCCCTGGACCCTGATTCTCTGAAGCATAGAAAACAGACTGAAAAAATGTGAGCGCATAGAAAACAGACTGCCAAACAGAAAAGAAATGTATTCAGAGTTTCAGACTGCAACACCGCTCACGTTTGAGCGGTCCAACTCAACAAAAACAGGTGGTACTACTACTGCAAAGAAAACGAGGGTCTGTACAATACTTGAAATGAAAACATGTGAGCGCATAAAGGGTACAATGTGCATGCATCATCGCTTTCTAAAAAGACAAACAAAAGCGTCAACAGTGCAGCATCCGATCCCTCTGCTTCACTCACTTTAAACAAATTTCGCTCGAATTAAACCTTGTGAAAATCGCACGTTGAAGAACAGCATGCAGAGCCCACTGCATTCTCAAAAGGAAACTAATCACGCATGTATAACCCGTGTATATTATAATACCGAAGACCGACCGTTCTTCCTGCTCCGGTGTCCGATCCTACCCGCTAATAATATCCGACGTGTATAAATGCAAGAGGCCGCGGCAGCGTTGGTCATCATCTTCATCTCGTCAGAAAACTTGGATCAGAAAACTTAGTAGAACGCGCATGGCCATGACCAAAGTTCAGCCGCTCAGTGCTCCCCTGCATCCCGGTAGCACCGCTGCTACTCCGGCCGACCCGGACAGGCAGCAGCTGGTCTACACGGTGTGGATGAAGTCGCTGGTGTTCAACGGCCACGGGTGCACGATCTACGGCCGCGATGGCCGCGTGGCCTACCGCGTCGACAACTACGCCTGCAGCCGCCGCCGAGAGGTGTTTGTCATGGACGGTGGCGGCAAGACCCTGATCAAGCTCCTTAAGCAGGTATATGAACAATGTCTATATCTGCTCGTTCATCGCGTGTCTGTATCTGCTCGTTCATCAGATAGCTGAAAACGCTTACAAATATATGATCTTCTCCTCACAAGAAAAATATATGGTCTTGGCTGCAGAATTTCGGAGTGTTTAAGAAATGGAAGGGCTACGCTTACTGCAACGCCACCGGTGACCTGGAAGAGGAGGCCGCCAAGCCATGGTTCACCGTTCAGAAGGCTCACCGCATTCAGAAGGAGAAAGGGCAGTGTAACAGCGCAGCCATGGCGACCGTCTGCGTCGGCGACAAGGTGTGCAGGATCGACGGCGTGCCGCGCAAATCCGAGTACAAGATCAGTGATGCGGATGGCAATGTCCTGGCGGAGATGAGGAGGAAGCAGACGGCGACAGGGGTGGTGCTGGGAGAAGACGTCTTGACCCTGACAGTGGGACGGCCTGAGGATCTCCTGCTCGTTGTCGGGCTCGTGGTCGTGTGTGGCCTCCTCAGTCGTTGCATCTAAAGATTCTTCAGACTTTCAGAGTGGAGGAAGGATGTCTACCGGCATACGGACGTCGTCGTATACTTTTTTTAGGCTCCTTGCAGTGTTTATTTAATTTACCCAAGTCAAAATTTAGAAACGACACTTTAGTTGACCAAGTCTTTGAGTGGTAGTAGTACTTTCAGTATACTGTGACACTATGGGCTATTGATATGAGAAAGGATAATGCCTAGATTTTACTATATACTCTATTCTCTAATCTCCATAAAGATCTTGTAGTGCTTTCCTTTTACTACTACTACTCCATGCGTTGTTGATTTTAGTAGTTTTCATCTTTCTCCACGTGCTTCCCGCTTCGTCTTGTGTTCAGAACTTAAATAGTGAGTCAAATTCCGGTCCTCAAATTGCTGTTGAAAGAATAAAAAGATCAGGGACCACCGTATGAACACATTGATTATTCAGGGACCAAGGCTAAAAACATTTCACTCCTAGTTTAGGAAAAGTGCAGGTAAGACATTCAGAAGTTTTCCTAAATAATTTCATGCCGAAGAAAAGATCATGTGCTTGCATTTATATCTTGTGCATCTATCCATACACTGATACACAGTGTGTTTTACATTTATGCAATGGAGACAAGTATAAATGATTAAATCGTATAGTATCTGATATTTATATCTCCATATATCTCCTCAGAAAAAAAAAGAAATCTATCTTCATATCCATCAAGGTCATGCATGGAACCCGCGCAAGGCCTATAAATACCGAACACAGTCATCTCACCGAGTCACCTGCTATCAGGCCATCAGCAATGGCATGCAACAAGAACGCAGTTGTTGTCTTCACCCTGGTCTTGCTTCTCGTTGCCTATTGTACGTAATAGTCCCGTAGCTTGTTATGAAATTTCTAAAACAAAACAGATCTTCACGACTTTGTATTCTTCATGGAACAAACTAAAATGTGATTGTAGGTGCGGAGGCCTATGTATGCTCGGAGGTAAACAGGCTTTACCATGGCACGTGCCGGAGCAATAAGAACTGCGCGAGCGATTGCGAGCACAACGGGTTTCGAAGCGGCTACTGCGCCAAGAAGAAGAGATGGTTTAGGAAACGCCTATGCAAATGTACCAAGCCGTGCGGTCCAGGGTCGCCGCCGGCGCCGCCAGAAGAGGGACCGCCAGCACCGCCGGAAGAGGGACCGCCGGCGTCGGGAGGGGAAGGGCCGGCGCCGCCCACGCACACAATGAAAGTGCACAACTGATAGTTTAGGTGTATTACTCATGCAATAAAATTACCGTTAAAAGCATAATGAAAATCATCCGTGTGAGCATGCTCTCTATGTATGCAGCTGAGTCAAAACAATGGCCAGATGGAAAAAAAAGGAAGTTTAATTTGGACGTGAAATGTGAATTCCTTCTCAAACAGAAGCAGTAGTGTGCAATAAAAAAAATTATTTCCCAGCAACCAAGTATTCGCTCCATGCCCATCTAGAATATTCAAATTAAATTGTGAGAATCCAACAACAAGATTTTATCATACATTAGATATATAACTTTTCCCATATTAAATTATAGAGAATCCAATATCTGGATATTCCATGTCCATCTAGAATATTCAAATTGTGAAAATCCAACAACAAGATTTTACCGTACATTAGATATCTAATTTTTACCATATTAAATTATAGAGAATCCAATTTCTGGATATTCCATGTCCATTTAGAATATTCAAATTAAATTGTGACAATCTAAAACCAAGATTTTATCATGCAGTACATTAGATATATAACTTTTACTATATTAAATTGTAGAGAATCCAATATCTGGATATTCCATGCCCATCTAGAATATTCAAATTAAATTGCGAGAATCCAGCAACAAGATTTTATCATACATTAGATATCTAACTTTTACCATATTAAATTATAGAGAATCCAATGTCTGGATATTCCAAGTCCATCTACAAAATTCAAATTAAATTGTGAGAATCCAACAACAAGATTTATCATACATTAGATATCTAACTTTTACCATATTAAATTATAGAGAATCCAATATCTGGATATTCCATGTCCATCTACAAAATTCAAATAAATTGTGAGAATCCAACAACAAGATTTATCATACATTAGATATCTAACTTTTACCATATTAAATTATAGAGAATCCAATGTCCAGATTTTACCATATTAGATTGTACTGTATCAATATCTAGATTCTACCATATTAAATTGAACAGTATCAATATCTAGATTTTGTCATAGCGTTCTTCGCTTCTGTCCCTACTCCCTAGGGTCTCAGCCCTACAGAAATTGGCAAATTCCAATAGTGATTCTAATTAAAATATGTACAATATCCAATATCCAGATGTACCATATTAAATGGTACGTATCCAAATATTTTGATCCGCATATCCGTCTCCCAGTGTGGTGTGATCACTGATCAGAGATCGAAAACCGCCCCAAGCCATCCCTATAAACACGGACCAGTATATACTCTTCTGCACGCTCCTCATCCCTTCCATTAGCCATGGCATCCAACAAGAAAGTAGCGCTCATCGTCTTCTCGTTGGCCTTGCTCGTCATGGCCTATGGTTAGTGAAAAACCAGATCCTTGTATTGGTACTTGGTGTTATGTTGGTATCTACTCGGCGACAATAGAGTATTTTTTTTCTTTGAAGAAATCTCAACATACTTTCTCTGTTTTTTAATTGATGTCGCTGTTGATTTTTAAATTTAACTTTGACTATTTATTTTATTCAAAAAAATCATATATTTTGATATAATTTGATTTATCGTTAGAGTTATTTAGATCACGACTTAAAATTTTACATATTCGAGTAAATTTTTTTAAAAAAACAAATGATTAAAATTGATTGTAAAAGTCAACGACGACATAACAAAGACAGCATGTTCCAAGTGGTGATGCATAATTTTTTGTGATCGATGCCAGGTACGGAGGCGGTTCGAATGTGCTATGAACGAAGCAAAGAGTTCCACGGCAGATGCGTCAGCGACAGGAACTGCGGGAGCTCATGCCACCACGAGAATAATGGTGCCGGTGCCGGGAGGTGCAGGAGGACTCGGGTGCGGACATGCGTTGGTGGTCCGCCTCCTGCTGGAAACTATGACGCCGCCGGCGACGACGTTGGCCTGGACGCGAGAAGAAGGAAATGCAGGTGGCAGTTCGGACCCGTGTGCACGTGCATGAAGCCATGCGACGCCAGTGCGCCGCCCGCTGGTGGGGTGGTGCCGCCGCCAGTAACCATCGCCGCCGCCGGGAGAACAGAACAAGTACCGGCGGCCTTCTGATTGGTAGGACAACGATGATGTACAAGCAAAAAAAAATATATAAGGAAATGATCAATGAATATATGTCTGTCCCTGCATGCGTGGCCTGTATTTTTTCCCCCTAAATCCGGCTCCAAGCGCTGTGCATTCTGCTAACCTCTCTGCTCAGCCCCGAGATAAAGTTACCTTGCAATGCAGATACTTGTATTGGTGTGTGTCGGCACTCGGCACACGAACTGACAATTGCAGCTGCATGTGAAAGAACCGTGCCACCAAGTAACAATCCAAGATCTAGGACCACTTGTTTATTGATCTGATTCCATCCAAATTTAAACCTCAAGAAATAGCATCCTCCCTAGTATCTACTCTCTCCGGTTTTAAATTATTCACACCGTTGACTTTTACCATTGACTTTGATCATTCGTCTTATTCAAAAAATTTATTCAAATATGTAAAATTATTAATCGTGATTTAAATTCCACTAATTATAAATCAAATAATAACAATTTTACATATTTAAACAAAATTTTTAAATAAAACAAAATTTCAAAGTTGAGGTTAGAAGTTAACGGTGTCGATATTTTAAAACAGGAGGGACTAATTTTCTGTAGCAAAATAACAACTGAATACTGACCAGTGACCAATCAAAGTGCTACAGTTTGAGCATTTCATGGAACGCGAATACCAATTAGGGAGTACAAATTATCTATGAGCAAGAAACTCTCTCCGTGCCAACCGATCAATCTGAAGCCAAACCAAAAACCACCCAAATTTGGAAACAGAAATACAGTAGGAGAAGAAGAAAGAGGCTTTCTCTTACAAGCTGCAAGCTAGAAGTCTACGAAGTAGTAGAACTGCACGACAGGTGGCTAGCTAGCTAAGTAGCTAGCCTCTGCACCTGGTGATGGCGGAGCATCCTCGTGCGTAGGGGTTGGCCGGCGCGCCGGGCCGGCAGTTGTAATACGACGCGCCGCGGATGGAGCACGGCACCCGGCCCTGGCTCATCGCGTCGTAGCTGATGTACCCGCCGTTCCCCAGCTCCCTCCTCCTTGTGGCCACGCACTCCTCCACCGCGCCAGTGCAAGGCGCGCCGTTATCGGACACCCAGCTGCCCGGATCGACCGTCGTCATCTGCGCGGCGGCGCGCGGGGCGGCGACCAGGAAGAGAAACAGCGCGGCGGCGGTGAACGCGCGCGCGGCGCGGCTTGACGGCATGGATTGTGGACCTCCGTTTGCCTCCTCCTCCTCTGCTCTCCTGCTTGATCGACCGGCTAATGGATGTGCTCGTTCATGGCTCTCGATCCACATCGACATGGTAGCGGGAGCGCGCCTGCCGCGCGGCATTAATAAATTCAATATACGAGGAGGTTCCTTGTCCGCGGAGCGGCGCGGCACATGAGACGTCCAGAGCACGTGGCAACTACCCATTTTCTTACCATATCTGTGCTTGGACGTATGAAAGCGTAGTCCAGCTCGAGACATGGCGAGCCTCGTCTCTGTGTCTGCTCCCGGAGTCTCGCCTCGTTGCTGCGGGCGGATCCGCCCGCCCCCTGGCCCGCGAGAACCGCCACACATCGATGAATGCAGGCGCGAAACGCAGCGGCAGACAGACAGCGACCTGTGCTGTAACCCTTCGGCTTTTGCATGTGACCGCGGTGAATTATGCGCGGGAAAAGGCGGCCGGGGTTGCTTTCTCCCCGCACCTCTCCTTTCCCATCGGCGACGGGCGGTTACGGCTGATTTCCCGCTGACTAGCGCTTAGGGCAAATCTCTCGACGAACGGCACAACATGTCCAGGACGGAACGACTTTCTTGCTCCGCCAACAACCAGCCAGGTTAAGTACTTCCCATCGAATTATCAGCGACTGGTGGCACTGGAACATCTCAACATGGCGCCTGATGTTTATGTACACGTTACAATCCAACCATGGTTACATGGTAGTAGAAGGGGCAAGAACAGATGATGGTAGTAGAAGGGGCAAGAACAGATGATGTCTTGCTTAAGCAAGAACATCACCCTTCAATTTTTCTTCACCATCCAAGACGACGGACTCCTCAACTAGAACGCAGACGCACACACCGGCTGATTGATATCTACAGAGCACCCGACTCAGCCGAACGAACAAGAGATGCTGCTACTAGTAGTTTACAACAACACATGACCAACAAAAGCTTGTTGAAAAAAATATAAGAAAAAAAATTCCTCCTCTCCTTTCTGATTGATCCTCCCTGCTGTGTATAGGTGATCATCACCAAACCTACTTGTTGCTCTGAAATCTCACCTCCCTAATTTCTGATGTTACTGGAAACCGCTGTATACACCACAAAACAAACACGTACTCTCTCCATTATTTAATTGATGTTGTCGTTGACTTTTAAATTCAACTTTGACTATTCGTTTTATTTAAATTTTTTTGATATATTATTTATATTTTGATATAATTTGATTTATCATTAGAGTTATTTGAATCACAACTTAAAATTTTACACATTTAAGTAAATTTTTTGAATAAAACAAATGGTTAAAATTAATTATAAAAATTAACAGCGACGCCAATTTAAAAACAGAACAGAGGGAGTACACGACGGATACGTTGGCTAGCCGGGCCGGTGAAAACTGTGTAATAGAGGACTTTCTCATGGGCTCGGCGTGCCGGCTGCCGGATCTTGCTCACGTGCGGGCGAACAGCACGCGGCCGTCGCCGCTGCTGTGGGAGCTCCGGCAGGAGGCCACGCTGAACCCCTGGATCCAAACAGATCCTAGTAACTTTGTTGAGAGTTACAAACACTACCCCAAACCACAAATTGATTCCCTAGATAGTCCTCTACTTAATTAAAGATTTGCCAAGTCTCAGTCACCTGATATTTTGCTTTCATCTTAGTAACATTTCTTTTTATCAAAAGACCCGAACATTCTGGCATTTTAACCATACCAATATTTTCATGTAACCAAAAAGTATAATTAATTTTTTTGGTCAGAACCTTTGATAATAAAAATATCCCACAACATAAATATTTAAGTCATGATCGAGTTAATAGGCCCATAACAATTTCAGAAGACTCAGAACCCTTGAGCCTTCATAGAGAAAATTATCCATCAGCCATAAAAGATTTACGAATGCAAGTTAGTAGGAAAGCACATAAAAGTAAAAGGCTAAAAGATTTACGGCTGCTCAAATAGGTAGGTTATTACAATTAAAAAGTGAGCGAAAGATAGTCAATATTTCAGTCACCTACTCTCTCTATTTTTAAATTGATGTCGCCGTTGACTTCTAACATCAATTTTTACCATTTCTCTAAACAAGCTACAAGGGTGTCCTATCACATATTCTGTGGTGTGGTCTAAACAAGCTACTAGGGTACCCTAAGATCCAGCAGCGGAGCTGGCTCCGGTGAGGAGGGAGCTCCTTCAGCCACCCTCCGCCTTCATTTTCTCCTTCCTTCTCTCTCTCTCCCTTTCAAAATTCCATGGAGATCACGAGGTGGGAGAGGGGGGGCTCGAGCCCCTCCGCCCCCCGTCAAATCTGCCGCTGCTAGGATCTAGATTCTTGTCTACAAATACATAGTTTTCTATTCTAACTTCACATACAGTCACTTACTCGCAACAGTAAGAAACGAGTTTTCTTCAGAAAGCAATGGCGACCACAAAGCCACGAGTGGACAGGAACGGAGATGGAGAGCAGCACAAGCAAAAGAAAGGAGGCCTCAGAACCATGCCGTTCATACTAGGTGAGTACAGTACTAGTATTTGAGCATCATGTGCCAATGACGCTTGCTGCCTGTCTCTTTTCACACGGAGTAGAGCTAGAGCATGAGCATCGTATGCCAAAGCGGCTGCTGCTAGTGTTTTGGCATGGAAATCTAGAGCTTTAGCACCAGGGACAGGGGTGGAGACAGGAATATATAAGGCGTGTTTGGCATAGTTCCAAAGTCAACTCTGTTTCAGAGCTCAAAAAATATAGTCAAACGTCTCAACTCTTAAATTTTGTGAAACAGCATATCTCTATGGAGTTGGTAGTTTTCTGCGGTACCTTTTTTCCAACTCCAGAGAGACCCAAATCAAAATAACACGTAGAGTTCTAAAGTAATTACTCACTTTTGCTATTAGTTACGCACCCCTAAACTATTTCTTGGAGTTGAGACGGTAACGATGAAGAACCTGTTTGCGCATGATGCGGCCACGCCAACAAACTGCTACACGAACTCCTCGATCTGATACTCCTGGTTCACGATGGCACGGATGCTCTCCCGGTGACCACATGTTCCGTACAACATGGTCAAACATATTTCGAAGTCCCCAAAATCATACAAAAGAAATAAATCGCTTTAATTATTTTTAATAAAATATTCAAATAATTAAAGATATGTATGGCAATCCACCGAATAAACTCTATTTTTTAAGTTAGAGTTATCCACTAAGTCAAACACCTCGACACATGACTCAAACTCTATAGCAAAGTAGCTCTATCAACGAGTTTTAGAGCAGAGCTGCTCTACGATAAAAGGGAGAGCTATGTCAAACACGCTCATAGCGAGAGGATTAGATAGTAGTATATTTGAATTGATGAGAGGTTAAATTAAAATTTACACTAAATTATATGGTAAAAATCAATATCTTAGTGTTGATGTTGTATCCGGGGGG
>BCLF01000034.1:795705-808550 GCA_001602275.1 Zoysia japonica | reverse complement strand
GGGGGGGGGGGACCGCGGCCGCCGCTCGCGAAGCACCGCAGCGCGTCTCCGACGCCGGTAAGCATTAACCGATGCTGCTATATGTAGCCGGCCGGCTCAATGAAGTTAGTTGGCATATCCAGGTTAGGTCGGCCGTCCACCTCGAAGAACGAGTGAAGAATAGAACGAGTAGCTCACTGGCTTGGCGATGGAGATGACGTGTTTTGATTAACAAGATTTAGGGAAGAGAGCCTGTTGGATTGCTTTAGTTTTTTAAGGCCATTTTATTTTAGAGAAGGATTAAAATAAAAAAATTTAAAATTTATTTTAGATTTAGATAGTCTCTTGAAGATGCTCTAACGTAATAAATTTTGTAACAAATGAGTTGGTAAACGAACAAAGACCAATAATCTTTGGTTGTGGAACAAAGTGGATCCAGCGTGCAGTTATTGGCTTCTTCCAATGTTCTGATGATCTCATGGCTTGCATGTTACATTGAACGAAATTTGCGACCGGTTTGCCACGGCCGGCTTCAGCGCCAACCTGATCACGTACCTGACGCAGCAGCTGCACCTGCCGCTGGTGGAGGCGTCGAACATGCTGACCAACTTCAGCGGCACGTCCAGCCTCACGCCGATCCTCGGTGCGCTCGCCGCCGACTCCTTCGCCGGCCGCTTCTGGACGATCATGGCCAGCTCCGTGTTCTACCAGGTCGGCATGGTCGGCCTCGTCGTGTCCGCGCTCCTCCCTTCGCTACGCCCGCCGCCGTGCTCGGCTCCCGGCACCCCCGCGTACCGGACGGCAGCTCGCCGTGCTATACCTCTCGCTGCTTTGCACGTCGCTCGGCTCCGGTGGCATCCGTCCGTGCGTCGTGGCATTCGGCGCCGACCAGTTCGAGCAGCAACACCAGAACGAAAAGAGCGGGTCCGAGGCGGTGCTCGCGGAGGCGGAGCGGAAGCGGCGATATTTCAACCTCTTCTTCTTCACGATGGGGTTCGCCGAGCTGCTGGCGCCGACGGTGGCGGTATACATCCAGGAGAAGAACGTGGGGTGGGGTTGGGGGGTTCGGGATCCTGGCCATCGCCATGTTCTTGTCCATCGTGGTGTTCATGTTAGGGCACCCGCTCTACATCCTGCTCAAACCTGGGGCCAGCCCCGTTCACGCGGCTCGCGCAGGTCGTCGCTGCGGCGTTCGAGAAGCGCAGATCCGAACTGCCGGAGGACCCCGGCATGCTGTACCAGGATAAGGCGTTCAAGAAGCGCAGATCCGAGCTCATGTCATGGTGATTCTGATTAGCATCCTGAAATAGTTCTGTGCGTTCCATGAGTCGAATTACTACGTAGTAACTTCCATAATAATGCATCCAGCTTAAGTACCCCGGTTCAGTGTAGAACAGCAGAGCCGCTCCATGCTGCAGAGTTCCATTTCTTGAGCTTATTTTACGCCTCACAGCAGGACCTGCAAGCAAGTTGGTAACTGAAGCAGGCGTCTCCCACGTCTTGCTATATACTCCCTCGGTTCATCTTATTTAAAGAATTAGATCAAATGTGTAAAATTTTAACTTGTAATTCAAATAATTCTAATAATAAATCAAATTATAACAAAATATATGATATTTATTTAAAAAAATTGAATAAAACGAATAGTTAAAATTGATGTTCAAAATCAACAGCAACATCGATTTAAGAACGGAGAGAGAGTAGTCTACATTGATGCTCGTAGTTGACTCAAGCGTCTTCCTTGAGAATTACTCTTCCATATTTTGGCCACCCGCTCCGTTCTCAGGGCCAGCAAATGGCGCTCGATCACTGAGGACAGCGTGTTTAAACAAGCTGTCTCTGTTGCCTTAATGGCAGTCGAGGACGGCAATTTTTCATACCAACCTTGCTTTGGGTTAAAGGAACAGTTAGGATTGCTTTCGCTTTCATGGGGATTGTGAAGCGCGCAGCCATCGGTATCAGTTAACTAACCTCAATTTGGAGTGCATGATTGGCGTTCCTCGGGCGAACCCAAAGCAGAGCCGTGTCCTTCCCAAACAAGGCTCACGAACTGGAGTAGGGAGGGGCTGTCTCCTCCTACGGATGCATTCTGCTTCTGCACTGTACTTGGACCAAGATTGTACAGTACGTGGGATGTCTGTCTGCGTTTTTTGTCATCAGTTCCGGACGCAGTTTCTGGCTTTCTGTTCAAGCCTCGTCAGACTCAATGAATCTCTTGACGCCAAACTGTTCTCATGAATCAGGCATTGCTGTAAGGCTTCAAGCATATCCTGCTAAGGCAAAAGGTGAATGTAGGTAGCATAGTGCATAACACTAGTTCACCTGACTCTCGAACGTTACTCAGGAGTCAGCACTCGGAAGAAAGAATACTAGTACTACTAGTAGCGGCGGTGCGTTTCAAAAGAAAGACAATGGAAAAACGAAAAGGTAACCTCTGTGCCTCCAATCTTTTGAGCACTTCGAAGTAACTTTAATCGGAGTTAGGTACCCTTTCCCAATGGGATTATAGATAAACGTATGTATAACTCTTAAATATTCAGAGTCTATTGACCCGTTGATCGACAATACTTTTTGCACCGACAGTACTTTTTGTTAATACTATTTCATACTACATAATCCTAGATGAATTTGAAGAATTTCATATCTCAATTTTAACCACGTTCCTACATCGTACGTACAAAATTGCTCTGGCGGACACCAGAGCTGTTCCATTAGCCCCTCACATTCCTCCTCCTCATGCATCAAGCACTCAGATCAGATCATCTTATTCTAGCTCCATGGAGTGCACGAGTAGTGCTGATACAACGGTCACTTGTCTAATTCTAACAACTAAACATAGTCGTACTTAATCAACGGAACAGTAAATAAGCTACTACCAGTGGCCAATAATTCACCCGCTTCGCTGCTTCACATCACGGTGCAAGAATTCGCGTTCTCGTCGTTGAACATGTCGCCGTACCCATCCCGGGGCGGCGAGAAGGCGCTCCTCTGCTGCGGCGCGCTGTAGTAGTAGTTGCCCTCCGACGAAGCGGCCGCCGGCTGGTACGGGTAGCTGTACGGCGACGGCTGAGGCGGGTAGTAGTGAGACTGCTCGTACGGCGAGGGCCGGCCGTAGTAGGAAGGGGTGTTGTAGGGCTCGTCGCTGTACCCTTGCGACGGCCCCGGTCTCGCCATCGGCGTCGGAGCCGGCGCCGGTGCCGGAGGGGCTGCGTAGAAGGACGCGCTGGGAATCGGCCGCGCCATGTTGTAGCTCATGATGGGCTGTGACACCGCCGGCGTACGGTGCATGTAACCGTCACCGCCGCGGTCGTACTCCACCGTCACCCTGGCGTCGACCGGCTGCCTCTCCAGCTGTTGCTTCGCCTTCCCCTTTGGTTCGGTGGGTTGCTGCTGCCCTGCCTCAGTCGTGTCTTCCTCTTCGGTGTTTGCGTTGGAGACCTCTTCGCTTTCTGAAGCCGGTGGCTTCACGGTCTCACCGGCGTCGCTCTGCTTGTGCACCGGTGTCGGCTGTGGAATACTCGGCCCTGCCGCCTCCGCGTTGTCCGGACCGGGCTTCTCGGCGGGTTCGCTCGGCTCATCGTTCTGGTTCTCGGTCTCTTGGCCTTGTTGGCTCTCGGCAGGCGGCTGCGCGGGCCACAGCTCGGCCTGCTTGCCGGACTTGCGCAGCTTCGCGACGAGGACGCTGGGGTCGAGCTTCGTCGTGGCCGTGACCACGACCTTGTTGCTCCGGGCGTCGATGTCGCATCGGAGCACGCCTTCAGGACAAAACACACACACACACACACACGCACAGAGTTAGTCAAGGCGGTTAGTACAGCCGTGAATGCTCACTACTGGTCGTAGTAGCTGCGCTGTTGCTGTCATGTATGATTGAGCAAATGATCGGCATGCAAATCGACCTCTCAACGACTCAATTGACTGCACTGTTCGGTTTCACTTCAAGACACGGATGCTAGAACAGTTTCTGGAACATGACTGAAGAATTCAGGCGGCCAGGGAAGGGAGGCGTTCGAAGCCGGAATAACAACATGCTTAAACATTTTCCTAGAAGCAATCAATTTGGAGGCCAAAGAAGACATACCATGAACGCTCTGGAGCACTTTCTTCACCTTCTTCTTGCATCCTTCGCAGTGAATGGACACCCTCAGCAGCAGAACCTGAACCGGAGCACCATCAGAGACGCGCAAAATCAGTGGCTGGAACAGGGAGGGTCCTTACACTGAAGAACGGAGCAGAGCGGTGGTGACCAGAAGAAATAATCAACCGGATTCGAAATAATCTTGTTGAATATTCTTACCTGGCACTGTATAGGCTCTGAGGCCATGAGAGCGAGGGAAGGTGTCGGTAGGAGAGAGCAGGAGGGGAAAGTGGCGTCTGGCTGCCGGAGCGGAGAACTGTGAGGAAGGGTTTCAGCCGATTTTATACCCCGGCACTAGTTTACCAGAAGAAAGCGACGGAAGCGGCAGGCAGCCATGCGGAGGCGCAGTGGAGGTTTCGTTGGACCTCAGGAGTAGTATTTCTTAGGTGCTTCGCGACACGGGGAGGGTGGCTTTCCAAAGCACGTCCTTTGAGGCCTTCCTGCTCCCTCCTCTGCTTTGTCTTTGACGATTGCCATGGAACTGGAACCTAACGTAAGGAGGTGGTGATGGTTTGGTTCAGTTGATTCAGACGGAGCTCATCATGAGCTGTAGTACAGGATGAGAGTTTGATGATGGGCAGATAAAGCTACTTTTGTGTCAAGAAAGAATCACACTGGAATATCTATTAAGCGTAAACCATTTTTTATCTTATATTCTGTCCATGCACGAAGCTGTTCATACTCTGTCCCTGTCCCTTGTAGCCTTTTTCATATCGTCATACTGGTATCAAAGTTTCACTTCTGAAAACAAGAAAAAGAGATCGAAGACAACTCCATGAAGAAGACGGCGCTGAATCATGACGAGGAAGAACTACCGTAGCCAAATAAAATCAAATCAAGTAAATACTACTCGGGCATTCCTCACCACGGGGGGTCTTGTTGAGATCCTTTCCCCTTCCATGGAGTGTTCTACCGTTCCAGGCAACCACGTGTTAGTGGCAAACTTTTTTATCATGCCAAACGCACACGAAAAGGCTGGCCCGTTGATTTTGTTATCGTGCCTCCGTGCAGATTTGAAGAGTTTTGTCACGTCGGAAAGTTCAAATGGCAGCGATTAGCTAGCTAATATGACATATCTGCATTTTTTTTTATGTTTAGCATGGACGAGCGCAAGAAAGCATCTATTCTAGCCTCGTCTTATCTAACTCCGTTCCAAAATATAAACATTTTTAAGTTTGGATAAAATTAATTTTTTTTAACTTTTATTAATAATATCTAAAAAATTACATAATTTTTATAAAAATGTATTTAACAATAAATTTAAAAAATATATTTTTATATAATAAAACATTATTAATTATATATTATTAGTATTTAAAATAATAAAAATTTGACTTTAATTAAATCTAGAAATATTTATGTTTCGTAATGGAGGGAGTATATACCCTTTCGACGGCGCTTTGGTGTCAGCTACCCAACGGGTAGTTGATTATGTCGTCTCCCTCGCTTTGAGCCATGATTAAGCGCAAAATGCTAGTGCTGACGTCCAGATTTGCAAAAGCTAAATTCTGGATTGATCTGGATCCATTCACCTCTGAACTTTGAACTCTGCCAGCAGCGCTTTCATTTCAGACTCGTCGTTCTTGTTCGTTCTTGCGGCGTTTCAGTTGTTAGTTACGTACGACATCCTGATCCCAGACAAAGAACCCGCAACAAAGCGCCGCTGAGTATTCAGCAAAGCGCAATCAAACCATAGAACGTCTCGCCTTCTTTCCTCGACGCGTCTCTGTTGGCGCCCAGAACACAGGGATGATACTTCCAAGAAAGGCCCTGCATCAGCAAGACCGTCCCTTTCGCTGCTTTCTTCCTCCTCCACCCGCCACCGCAGAACAAAAGCGCTCCCGCGTCCGGACTCCCTCCGTCCGTCCGTCCCTCGCTCCTCCATCCCGCTCGGCTGGAAACACGAAGGTTACAGCAGGAGCAACGAAAGCGAAAGGGAGAGAATGCATCGAATGGTGTGGCGTGGACGCGCCGGAGGAAAAGCGAGAGGGACGGAGGTGGAAGAAGATGTTTGCCTTCTGAATCTGAAGTGACGGTGATTCTCTCCCTCTCTGCTTTTTTTCGAAGCAGTTGCGGATGTTGTCTTGAATCTGGCCTTTTGTGGTGTGTGGACAGCCAAGGTGCCGTCGGCGTCGAGCTCGGATGGGCACGCGTGCTCGCTGCTCGGTGGGCGGCGGCGATAGGATCGGGACAACCACGCCCACGCAACGCGCGCGCATGGGAGGAGAAGATTCAGACGCAACAAATGGACGCCGTCAGGAGCAGAGCGATTTGATCTTCGGCGCTTGGCTGCGCTCCGCAGAGATATTCGAACAGACTGAACAGTAACAACTACCTTTCCGTCCGGCCTGCTACGTTCCAAGACGTCTCCCGGCCCACGGAGTCACCAGTAGGCCGAAACTTTAATCGGGCTCTAACAAGATTCCGGTTCAACCCGAGCACATGAATTTCATTGTCTTCTTTTTTGCGAGTAATTTCAATCTTCATTTCAAAAAATCACATATACTCCCTCCGTTCCAATAGAAAATTATTTTTTAGATTTTTTTGACTATAACTTTGATCAATAATTTTTTTAGATTCGGTTAAGTTTAACAAACTAGTATTTGTATTTTTAAATTCATTAACAAACATTTATAATCATTGGTCGAAGTCGTGGATTTGTCCTAAAAATAAGATTCTATTTGGGACGGATTTTTTTCTCGTTCAATCTATTTTATCTTGTTTTTATGTATTCATGAGACAGTCTCGTATTTTTTGTGCCTCCCCCACACGGCCCGCATTTAACATTTCTGTAGCCGAAGCCACCTGCTAGCACTAGCAGCATCTCGTCACATGGCCGTGCACGCATTCACAATTTGCTGCTGCTAATTGCTAACCCCTCCGTTCAAGAGCGAGTGTCGTTGTAGACTTTGAAATGTTAGCTTTTAACAATTCATTTTATTTAAAAATTATAAAAATATTATTTATTTAACTGTGAATTGTTTCATAATTAGAAATTTAATTATTCCTTGTTTTATTTTTATCGAATTTATACTTAATGTTTAAATAAAATAAATGATTAAGTGTTAAGAGTAATTTATAAAAGTAAAAATGCGATACTTATTCTGAGGATAGATGGAGTAATCCGGAAAAGGGCCTTGATCATTAAGCTAGCGATCGAGAGAACGATTCCGTGGGGGGTTTTCGTCTTAGAAAACGTAATCTCACCGAAAGGACCCCGATCAGATGGAATTCAGCTTTGGCCAATCGGGGGAATTTCATTTTCCGCCGTCGACGAATCGGTTCCAGGGCCATGGACGGACCATTATATTTCTTACTAGTAGCTTTTTTTTTTCCTTCTTTTTGTGCAGATGGAGGATTTATTCTCAGATCTTTATATCGCAAAAGCCTGTGCTAGCGTCTTCAGATTTGTCGTTAATCTGCAACACGCAACAAAAATCTTTGATTTGTCAGGTTTCTTTTTGCTGATTCTCTAATTAACGGACCTCTAATTATTCATCAATCATCGCCACATATTTATTCGCCGAAAAATATGGAGTGTGAAAAGAATCAATCATCAGTAGCTACTCCGTCTATGTGTTTATTGTGAGGAACTGCATGCATGCGCGTGCTGGATGGAGCGCGGCCTGTCACCTCCTTGATGAATGAGAGTAACAGTGCACTGGACCGTCCAGTCCGATGATGAGCGAAATCCATATCTTGTCGTCCTTTGCCCGTGTATGCTAGTAGCTCCCGTCGCACTCACGGGACCGTACGTAAGAGAGCGCGGCGCGATCGTCACAGCGACAAGCGCCTGATTACCAGCGGCGAGCATGTGCCGGCCATGGCGCGGCGCGCGTTGGCCTATCCTTCCCTCCCTGATACGGAGTGTACTACCGTCACTGTGACGGCGCGCTGTTCCCGCGATTAATTCGACGGACTGAGACAACACAGGGTACTGATTGCTGAACGAAGGTCGTGGCAGCAGCTGTCAGCGAGCAGCGGCGCCAGCCCGGGATCGTCAAGGACGCCGCCCTGCGCCGGCGCCACGTAGTACGTCCGACGACGGCGGCCGCTCGTTCTTCGATCGGCCGGGGCCGCGCGCGGCGCGTATCGGTTCGATCGATCGGTCCCAATCAATGCGCGATCGAGGACCTTGACGCCGACGATCGACGACCGGCCTTCCATTGGTGGTTCTGTTACTGTGGCGGCATGTGCACGCCCCCGCCCGGCCGACCGGCGGGTACTCAATAATGGATCGCGCCAGGAAGAGCAGCGTCGTTACTTTGTGGCGGTGACTCGTCAATGGTGGCAGCGCTGCCTGCCAGGAAGAGCAGCGCGGACCGGTCGTTTTCCGGGCCCGAGTACAACAAATGAGGTGAGGCGTCAGGAGGCCGGAGCTAGGGCGCCACGGGACGGCGCGCCGACGGGTGCCTGGAGATAGAGCCAATATTCTCAACATCTAGGCGCTAGGAGGCGGCTACCTAGACGATGGAGATGAGATAAAAGGATCCCCGTAAATGGGAGCTATCCTTTTGCTCGTCCGTAGAGGCGTAGACACATCGAGCGATCGCCATCGATGGAGCTCCATTCCCAGCCCAGCCGCCTACTGCCTAATCGACCGGCTAAGAACTACTCTAGCAGCAGCTGTGCATATGCGTCGCTCGCTGATCGGAATTCGGAAGATGGGAGAGGGAGCAGAAGAGCATCGACGATTTCCAATCACTCGCGACGCATCGTCGCGCTAGCTAGCTAGCCCGCTCGAATCGATGCTTTCCATATGCATGCATGTCTGGTGGATAACTTGGTAGCTAAGTTCGTGGTGGATCGAGTATTGGATTCCATGGAGACATCACTGCTCGCCGCGCTGTGCATGCATGGCATAATGCCGCTGTCACTCTTATCTCGCTCACTCTCTTTATTTCACTATGTTAATTCCAAAAGGAAAAAATGAACCCAATTCTATATAATCACGTCAAATTGGCTTAATTATGACTCAGTTTGAGTATGCACCAAATGAGCTATGTTGTCACACCGCTCATTTCGCATCCATCAGTCATCGTCGTTAAATGTACTTAAACCAGGAGATCGGAAGCTTAGATCATCCGATCGTCCTGATACTCTCGGCACGACCGTCGCTGAACAGAAGTACCCCTACCAGGGCAGGTAGCGGACGACGTACATCACCAATTAACACACGGCCACGCCGTCCTATTTATACCCCTCGCTCGCGCACTCGCACTCGCACTCGCACGAGCCCATTCCCAACCAACCCCCAGCCGATCGATCGAGAACGAAGCATTTGGCGCGCGCGCGCGGCCAAGAGGACGAAAGCCACTAGCAACATGTCCGGCGTGTGGGTGTTCCGCAACGGCGTGGTGCGGCTGGTGGAGAACCCGCCGGCGTCGGGCGCGGCGGCGCCCGCGGCTTCGATGAAGCGCAAGGCGCTGCTGTACACGCCCACGGGGGAGGTGGTGTCGTCGTACGCGTCGCTGGAGCGCAAGCTCCTGTCGCTCGGCTGGGAGCGCTACTACGCCGGCGGCGTCCGCGGCGGTGGCGACGGGACGATGCTGCAGTTCCACAAGCGCTCCTCCGTCGATCTCATCTCGCTGCCCAAGGACTTCGCGCACTTCAGCTCCGTGCACATGTACGACATCGTCGTCAAGAACCGCGAAGCGTTCCGCGTCATCGACGCGTAATCAAGCTGGATTCCTGTCACTGGTAGGTTGGTTGGTTGGTTGTTACCCTGCGTGGTGATCCGTCCATCATCGTCGCCTAATCCGGCTCTTCTCTCTATCTGCTGCTGCTGGTGCTTGTTCATCTCTGTATCCATGCGTCGTGTACATGGGGTACGTTTGTGGGTGTATTTGAACTACGTGTGATCTGTATTTACGAAATGTTATGCGTGGTAATGTATGTCGCGTGTACAGGTGTGCATAGCATAGGCCTTGCACGAGTAATACCTTCCTTGCATTCGCATGCTGTCCGTCTCAAAATAAATAACATTTTTTATTTTTTGAAATCAATATTTTATCATTCATTTTTATTAAAAAATATTAAAATACAAAAATAAATAAGTTAATTTTAAAGTATTTTTAATAATAAATTATTTCACAATAAAATGAACAATATTTTTATAAATTTTCGAATAAGATGAATGATTAGATGTGGATATTTAAAAAAATAAAAATACAAGGGATGGAAGAAGTAGTTTGTAGGTATAACATTGCTTCAATCTCAGTGACACGGCCGGATAAAGCCATGCATGCGGCCTCTATAGTACGAGTATCCTCTGCGGGGAAACCAATCCACTGCCGAGCGTCAGAGGGCAACTCCTCACTGTCCCGTGGGCCACAGATGGTGGGTCCCACCGTAGGCCCGCATGGCAGTGCCCCCATCTGCCCTCTGACGCTCTGCTGTGGATCGTCACGCCCTCTGCGGTATCCTCGGTAGGCCGTCAATACACTCCATGAGGCCCAGAAAGCCGACGGAAGTGAGTTTGTGGCCCAGACTCCACCCCTGGCCCAAGAACTCCTCTCCTCCTCCATCTCTGTTTTTTTCTTCTTCTTTTCTGCATACTCCTCCGTATATGTTATTTCTGACCCTGTCAAAAATGGAGTTTCTCCCCAAGATCGTCGATAGTAGCTGGCTAACCTCCTGTTAACATGCGTGAACAAAACAAGCACACTTCAAATCGGTGCACCGATCACAAGGCTCTTTTATTCTTTTCAATCGATCAGTCGACGATACATGTTCGTAACAAGAAACACAAGACGATAAGAGTACATGTTTGTAAGAAACACAGGAAGCAACAACGACACAAGTCCGTCACCAGCAGCCAGAGCACACGGAAGAAGTCTCGACCGCTCAATCAAGCCGACGGAGGGAACGGTATGGCGGCGACGGTCTTCTGGAACGCGGGGCGGGCGGCGATGTCCTCCCACCAGGCCGTGACGTGCGGCCTCTCCGCAATGAGGCCCGCCTTGGCCGTCTTGCTGAGGCACAGCAGGTACGCCATGTGGTTGAGGTCGGCGAGCGAGAACGCGTCCCCGGCGAGGTACCTGTTCCGCGCCAGGTGCGCGTCGTACACGTCCAGCAGCTTGGCCAGCGCGTCGGCGTGCTTGTCCACCACGGCCGCGTCCGGCGCGCCGCCGAGCATCGGCTTGATGAGCAGCTGGAACACCAGCGGGGACACCGCCGGGTAGAAGTGGTGCGACTCCACCTCCAGCCACACCTCCAGCTTCGCGGATGGAACGGGGACCAGGTCCGGAACGCCCTCCGACTTGTACTTCGTCGCCAGGTACCGGTTGATCGCGCGGGATTCTGCCACGGACGAGTACGGCTTCAGTTTAGTCGTTTGTTTTTTGGTAAAGGGGATTGGATCCTGCGGATCTAACTTTACAGGTGGATGCTGCCTTTTTTAGAAGCTTCTAATAAGAGCACTAACCAGATCTGGTCATCTTGAATTACTGCTATGAATAAATATACAGGCGTAGAGCGGGAATAACATCAAAATCGTTCAACCATCTGGGGTCTCAAGTTGACTCACCGTAGAGCACTTCATCGCCGTCCTGCAGCGCCGGGATCTGGCCGAAAGGCTGCGACAAGGAGAGGAGAGATCAGACTCAGAGGAGACAGCGGCAGAACTGGATGATCCGCCAGGGCAAGCAGAGTGGGGAGTGGGTACGAGGGGTGCAGATGAGACGTACGTTGAGCGCGAGGAACTCTGGCTGCTTGTGCGCGCCGGTGCGGAGGTCGACGGGGACGACCTCGAATTCGAGGCCGAGCTCGTTGAGCGCCGTCGCCACGCGCGCCACGTTGGGGGACAGCATCATGCCGTACAGCTTCAGCGGCGCCATCTCGCTCACTTTCCCCTTCCTCACGATCCTTCCTTCCCTAGGCAACAAGCCTCGCTCTCTGATGGAGTGATGGAATGGACAGGCCTCACTCTCGCGGGTAGAAGAAGGATGGATAAGACAGGAGGATGGTGAGGTTATAACAGCTAAGGCGAGGAGGAGACGGGAAGCAAATTTTTTGATGGCGCGCGGCGGGGTAGGTTGGATGGAGACTTGGATAGGTACGCGGCACGTCCATCGTGATCGGGGGGTGCGGCGGTGGCCATTAGAGGCGGGACGATTGGGAGAGCTTGGCTGGTATTGTTTGGCCAAGCAGGCTCACATGGGGACGGATCCGGTGGCAGATGATGCCGTCGATCGGATCGCGATCGCGGGGCCGCAGCCCGCGGGGGGCCTTTGCATGCTTCTCGATCCGCACAGGAATAGTATCAGGATGGCCATAAAATAGTGCATGAGATCTTCGCAAACGTGACCAAAACACACCACAACTTCACCTAGCGATGACTCCATCGCTGCCACCTCATGGTTAGCCCACAGGGAAGAGGAAACACTCAAACAAGTACGAACCCACTACTCATCTTCTCATCAAAAGAGAACATGGACCAGAGCACAAACTGCCAACAATAGACACAATCAATAAAAACAAAAGCATAATTGATGTACGAACATAATAAGAATCCAGGGAACATTCCGCCTCACAAACGAAGACGACAACAGATCATTATAAGAATCAGCCTACCGATCAATTGATAAAAATATCGTTAGGTCATTATTCATAAACAACGGACCATTAAATTATGTTAATCTGCACAAGGGTCTTTTAACCCTCAACAGAAAATTTTCTGGAACCAAAACCAAGAAATATTTACAAATAATATTAGCCCTGCAGGACC
>BCLF01000034.1:781551-795700 GCA_001602275.1 Zoysia japonica | reverse complement strand
CCCCCCCCCCCCCCCCCCCGCGCGGGAAAGAATGAGAGCATGCAGAGATACTGTATAACCCTGGTACAGTATTATGTTGCTACGGTTGATTTGATGGTTTTAAGAAATTGTAGCACTCCAGCTGTAACATTTCCCCTCCATTAACTGGATCAAACTGGCATCGGTAGAAGCTGTAAAATAAAATAAAAAATGCCTTATCAAGTTACAATCTGTTTCTACAATTTATAACACAGAAAGAATGAATGTTCGATTCATGCCCATACCTTCCATCCATACCAACAACCGCAACAGTATTCTTCTCATGTCCAAATGCAACAATATATTGCTCACCCTCGTGGAGCCTGAACTGAGCTACTGACCATTCGGAGTGGAAATATTTCGGTAACACACCTGCAATGATAGAAAATGCACAAGTTAATACTAGCCAAGCCATGAACAGAAATCAGAAATAGCCTGTGATTTCATCTTGAGATCCTCATACTCTACTCATCCTAGTAACTAACATGGGCTATGGATCACCAAAAACTAAAAATTCAGGGCCTGTCTTGGTATGACACTTTAAGACATCAAGAGGAGCTACTCAGACTACACTTTCTAAAAGGGCAAGCCCAGACCAGAAAACCAGTAATTGATTCGAAGCTTTCAGCAAATCTATATATCAAAAGATACTCAAGGGGCAAGGTCAATATTAAATCATTTCCACTTAAATAAGAGGTTGACAATGAGTAAGCTATTAATATCAACAGGTACTCGAACATGGCACAAATCAATATGAAATCACTCGACTTAAAAAAGGATAACAAGAATGACTCTTTATTTTAGTACGGTTTTGTATTTGGCAAAAAGAAATGCATTGAGTTTATCCAAACTAACAACCTAAGTATAGAGCAACAATTCAGGGAGATATCATAAATAAATCAAATAAATCTGACTTATAATTCCATAAATAAATTGCAATTAGTACTCAGCTTGCAGATTGTGAAATAGAATTCAAAAGCCTATAAACCATTCCCTGTAAAGCAAATGGGGATCTTTTCCAGGCATGGCATTCTGACACTTAACACACTTTAATGACTAGATAGCTAACTTAACACTTTAATGACTAGATAGCTAACTTACCCTTAATGAAAGAAAGAGGAGGGCTCATATGAGGAACTTCCGGATCTAGAGCCGGCTGAGGCTTGTCATTTGCACTTGATCCCACATTTACCTTTAGATTGAACACATGTATTGTTCCTTTATCACTTGATACAGCCAAATACTGCAAATTATTTGAGAAAGCCAAGCTATATATTTCTGCTCTATCAGCACCTCTCCTTACCTACAACAAAACAAAGTAGACAATGAATAATAAATAAATCCTCTATCAAAATATAGATAAAATATTCAGCACAATATCAAAAGGAACAAATAAGAGAAATTGCAACAGATTCATACATGGGAAATTTGATAAAGATCGGTAATTTAGAAACATTCAATGGTACATTTTATCTTCGCCAGATCATAAATAGCATAAAACATCATAGAATTGTTATCAAGCAGCCATGGTGAGATTAATGTCCATCAAGGCCATCTTCCAGTCTCAGCAATAGAATTGAACTGGTCGTAGAATGGCTGTCAAGGGGGCAGCCATGGGTTACGGCTGGTTGCATGCATCAAGTTTCCGTGCATTCGTATCTCTCAAACTGTTCAGCCATTATACCTAACTGTGTGCTAGACACAACAAGCGCTCATGCAAATGAATCACAATGGCAGTCAATAGCACATCCCACCTTGCCACCAAGGCAGTCCAAAACTCCTAGCCATCTACAGCCAGATAACTTGTATCTTAACATAGTACCTTCTAAAGAAGCATCTGCCATGATCTCCCTACCAGTGCCAACACCACTTTTAGAGTACCCTCACAGAAGTCAGTAGTATATTGTTTAGGGCATGCGACGTCAGTAGAACTGTAAATTTAGTTTACATTTGTTGACAATCAGAAAAGGTTATGTTCTGTTTCTACAAAAATACCATAAGCCAGACAAGAAACTTGGATTTAAGTAACAATATAAAATATAAACTACTGATGCTGCAGGAAATTTATACTACTCATCACTGCTAAGCAATAAATGTGAATTGCACAATAGCATTATTCCGATGTTTCCTTCCAGCAGTTGATCAAAGCTATGTTTTCCCCTATGCGATCTATCTAATTCAAAAGCGTCAACTCTAAGGCTCCTCCACAAAACATGCATTTTCTCCCAAATACGTTAAGAAAGCTTACTTCCTGCAGTAGATTGCCTTCAGCAGCACTGAAGATTCTGACTAGCGTTCCCTTGGTGCTAGCAGTGGCGATCAGCCTCCCATCCTGCGATAATGCAAAGCAGGCAACTCGAGAAGCATGGGCATTGATAAACTTGGTCTTCTTCGCCCCATAATGCTCCACCCTTATCTGCCCCTTCTGTGCACCTGGGCAAACGAGCACGATGGACCCAGGCTGCTGTGACACCGCGCAGAGGCCCCTCGGATTCGGCGCCGTATCAATTTGGTGTACAAGCTTCAGGTCCGCGAAGTTGTAGACGAAGATTTTGTTCTCAAGCACCACTACGATGCGGTCGCGGCGGAGCCGCACGCCGCGGACGGGGGAGCGGAAGGAGAGCTCCCCGATGCAGCGGCTCTGGTGGTCGTCCCAAATCATGACCTTGTTGGGCGGGTAGTGGGGGTTCTCCCCGCCGCCGACGAGCGCGAGGATGTTGCAGCGGAACAGCATCTCGACGACGCCGACGCCGCCGCCTCCCCCGCCGCCGCCGTCCCCCTCGGCGGTGAGGTCCCGGTGGAAGATCTCGCGGAACGGGTCGCAGTTGTAGATGCGGAAGCCCGACTTGGTGCCCGCCGCGAAGCAGCCGTAGTCCTGGTTGAAGGAGACGTGGAGGAGGTCCTTCGCCGGGGGGAAGGGCCTCTCGGGTTTACCGCCACCGCCCGACGGGACGGCCTCGGGGCGGGAGGAAGCCGACGAGACGGAGGACGTGTCATCGCTGTCCTCGTCGCCGGACGGGGTGGGCTCGATCGAGGTGGTGGGGGCGGGCGGCGGCAGCGATGACGATGGTTCCGGCGCCTCTTCCTCCTCCATCTTGTGCTGCTGCTCCCGCGCCGGCGGGTCGTCGGAGACGGGGTTAGGGTTGGGTGGGGCCGGCTCGGTAGCGGGCGTCGCCATGGATGAGAGGCAGACCAGGTGGGGTCGCGTGAGGACTGAGGAGTCGACCTTGCTCGGAGGTTGCGGGGGCGGTGGTTAATCGCAGCCGATCCGTGCCCGGGGCGGCGGCGGCGTTAAGTACAGGAGCTATAAATTTCTCGGGATCCGTGCCTGGGGCTCGGCCATGTTTGATGTTTGGCAAATTTATTAAAAAAATAAATAAAACCGTGTCAAATAGTTTGTAACAGATCTATTTTGTAGCTTATTAATTCAGCTTTTTTTAAAAATATGTTAAATAATAATTTATTTTTCAACTACTTTTTATAAACTATAAAAATAAGTTAATTTTTTAACAAATTCTAGCTATGCACCGAGTGGGCTAAAGTTGGCGCTAGAGTTGCTGCATATTCACTTTTGTGCCATCGGACCAGCTACGTATGTTTGTCAGGTGCATGGCTGGTCGTGTTGCCGTAGCGGGAATTCGGGACGGCGTACTTCACACCGATATATGAACGGCGTCGTAGTTGCACGGTTGTAGCCTGCTTACCGAGTAAGATGAGATTAATGTTTCTAAAAAAAAAGAGTAAGCTGAGATTAATTGTAAATTTTTTTATCAAATTATCTTTTTTTTATAAATACTACTACCTCTGTTTTAAATTATAGCGAGTAAGTGTCTTTTTCGATTTTCAAACATTCCTCTTCGATCATTTATCTCATTCAAAAAAAATTATAAAAAAATGATTTATTTTATTGTGAAATAATTTATTATTAAAAGAATTTTAAACTTGACTTATTTATTTTTGTATTTTTGTAAATTTTTAAAATAAAATAAATGATCAAATGACGATTTTAATAAGTCAAAAATATTATTTATTTTGAAAGGAGTAGTATTAATTATTTTAGATGTGATTTCTATAAAATTATTGGTGCGTTCAAAGGGCCGTTTAGGCTAGGCCATGTTTGGCTATGAAGCACAAAACCGTTCCAAGGTACGGCTTGGTTTTCGTTCGGTTGCCATTAGCCATTGGCACATCTACATCAACCCATTATTGCAGCGATGGATGATGCTCTGCATAAATACAAATCGGGGGTTAAGTTGCGGTTAGCACGAACAGGCCCCCTAGACTTTGCAGACGAGGCTCACAAAACTGTTCAGCTGTCTGCTTTGATGTGAAAGGTCGTCGTACTCACCATCATCATGGGTCAATTTTCAGGTGGCATTAGCGAGATCGTCACAAGTTCGTGATTTTTTAGTTAATATTCATGATGCTGTGAGCTGAAGACGTATTGAAATTGTGGAGAACTGCTGATGTGGGTCGATGTTTTTAGTTGAGCCACTCGTGTCAGCGCCAGCGTTTACAAAAACGGCTCAAAATCGGCCGATTTTACCGGATGATCGGATTTTTTTAAAAATTTTTATTTTTTAAATTTATTAAACCGAAAACCAATTAACCGATGAAAACGAGTCAGATCGATTTCACCAAAAATTATAAAAACCGATTCATTTTCACCGGTTTTATAAACCTTGGCAGTGAGCCTTCGGTACTTTTTTTAAGTTGAAAAGGTATAAATAATAGAGAGGCTCAAGACTTTTTAAGTTGAAAAGGTATAAATAATAGAGACCCTTGATCTAATCCAGATGGCTCAGACTTCAGCTAATGTAGAGAATGTCTCTCTCTGCGTTGACTGAAACAACTGCCGACGATAGGAACCCGAAAATTGCATACATAATGACAGAAGTTAGCAGCGCGGCTAGCACTTAAAAGGGTTCGTTTGGAATGAAGGAATTTTTATCGTTCTTTGCGCTTTTTTTTTAAAATTAAACTAATTTTTGTAAAATTTTTAGGTTTCAAAAAATGCTTAAACCAGATCAATCAATTTCACTGAAAACAGCAGATTTTCAACGGCCGGTGGCCGTTTGACTTCCTGTACTATCTCTACGGTTGAACAACGCCATCATATATTGATGCGTGCCGTGCAACTTTGTTACCCATCCGTCTCAAAATAATTAGTGTATTTTTTAATTTTTTTATTATTCATTTTATTCAATTTTTTTTAAAAATATTTATTTTATTGTAAATTGATTTATTATTAAAAGTACTTTAAATTTAACTTGTTCATTTTTGTATTTTTAAATTTTTTAATAAGACAATTAGTCAAACATCGATTTCAAAAAATCAAAAACAACACTTATTTTAACAGAGAAAATACAAGATTAGTGCGACATGGGTGTGTTAATAAGTGCACTAAAATTAACTTTGTAACTTTTTTAGTTAAAAAAATAAATTAACTTTTCAAAAATAGAGAAGATTTTAAACTCCCTTCGTCTTCATTTAGTTGTCGTTTTAGTTGTGGACACGGAAATTAAAAATAGTGAAAAAGTGGAATGCGTTGAAAAGGAGAAAGAGAGAGAGATAGAAATGTATTAAAAATAGAGAAAGATGTATTAAAAAGCGAGAATAACAAGTAAAAAATTTTTTGAGAATGACAAATAAAAAGAAAAAATAAACTGAAAAAATGAACTAACGAGCTTTATTGGTTTTAGTTTTCTCCTCAAGTGCGGCATTTCACATCAACAGGGGATAAACTATCATCAGATGCTCGTCGCCTTTGCAGAATTGCAGTGCAGCACGATGATAGGATATCCTAACTCCAACATGACACGTAAACAACACAAGCATCCCAGACTCTTCAGTAAGCACAAAGCAATGGAGATATTCAATCAATTAATCGAACGCTTCATGGAAGTGACGTCTTCGAATCTGGTGTAAATTTGAACAAAACTGAATCTCAAATGCTAGTTGTATTTACATTACAGTACCATTCTGCAGTTCACAATTCATAATCTGGTCCTCACAATTAGTAGAAACGCAACACATTTCACAAAGGTAAAACTGAAAATGAAAATCTCCATTGTAAAGTGGATGGCACCCTCATCAGAGCACTCTAGAAATCGAAGCCACCGTCGAAGCCCCCGCCGTCATCGAACCCGGCGTCGTAGCCGGACGCGTCCGACATCATGTCCCCGAGAAGGAGCCCGCCGACCGCGCCTCCGAGCAGCCCGGCGCCGAGCCCCATCCCGAAGTTGTTCTTCTTCGGCGGCCTCACGGCCTGCTGCTGGTACCCGTACCCGGCCTGCGAGTACCCATACCCCGCTTGCGGCGGGGGCGGGTAGCCGTACCCGGCCGGCTGTTGCGGGTAACCGTACCCGTACTGCGGTGGTGGAGCGGCGTAAGGCGTCGCGGTGCTGGGACCCGCGGCTGGGTAGGCCGTCACCGGCTCACCTGCTTTCGCGGGCTTACCCGATCCACCAGCGGGCGGGTAGCCGGAGGGGGGCGGGTAAGCTGTCGCCGGCTCGCTGGGCTTTCCCGCGGGTGGGTAGGCGGCTGGAGGCGGGTAGGCCCCGGCTCCTGCGTCGGCCTTGGCAGCAGGCGGGTAGGCAGTGGGAGGCGGGTACGCCTCGGCCTTGCCTGCCGGTGGGTAGGCGGAAGGAGGCGGGTAGGCGGAGGCGGGCGGGTAAGCGGCGGCCGGTGGAGGCTGCGCGTACGCGGCGGAGGCGGAACTGGTGTTGTATCCGGTCGATTGGGTGACCTCCCCGAGCTTGTACGAGAAGTTGAGGACTCCCTGAGGCTTCCCAGAGTTGATCTTACGGACCTGGTACGCGACGAACTTGGCCGGCACGGCGCCATCGGGGGCGCCGGAGAGGAGCTCGGAGAGCGGGACGTGGACCTCGCCGACGTCGCGGTCGCCGAGGGCGCGCTCGGCGCGGAGGAGCACGTGCAGGGACCCGGCGCCGGAGGCCGGGACGGTGAACCGGAGCGTCGCGTTCCAGGTCGGGTTGCGGCCCCCGGTGCGGTCGGCCTGGATCCGCTGCCGCGACCGCGGGTCGCCGGAGAGCGAGACGACCGCGTACACCTCCATCTTCGAGAGCAGGTTCACCTCCTTTAGATCCTTCGCCGAGATCAGCGTCAGCTCCAGCGTCCTCTGCGCCATGGCGGCTGCAGGCGGAATTTTTCTTCCTCCTTGGTTGGGTGGAGAAGACGGACGGACGAGCAGAGATTGGATTCGATCTGTATTTGTTTGTGGAGGAGAGTTGTGTGCAAACTGCGACGACTTTTTGATAAATAGATGGCGGAAAGGATCGCCTATTCTGATCCTTATATAGCGGAAAGAAAACGGACGAGATTTCCAGGATATTTCTTGGACGCGCCTTCACCATCTAATCAATGACGTGTAGGCCCACGTAGAGCGTGGGACCCAGAGTCATTGAGTACAAGTCATTACTTGAAGGTCTTTCGCGAGTACGCGTGATCGTTTGGTCGGTTTGCTCACGCGGGAAGATAAGACGAAAGAGTCTTGCATGTCTGTCACGTGGTCCCCATTAACATACTTGTCCACTGGTCAGTGAGACAAAAGATGCCACGGGCATAGGCTTTCGTAGTCTCGTGCCTCCGAAACTTCCTACTCTAGCGACGTGCAGCCGGAAAGAAATGAAGGGCCACGGGCCACCCGTGTACTAGACGGTTCTCCCTAGTGGCTCTGGGCCCACTTGCAGTGACAATAAGTCACGCGGTTGGCCCACGAACGACGAGCTTCGCTAGGCGCACTTCCCGACTGCGGAGATTTTCTAGCTGTTGACCAACGCCGTGTCATGCGGCCTCTCAATGAATTTCAGCCGCCGGATGAAGAAGGTAATAAGCGGATTTTCTCAGGTGCTATCTGTGAAGTGTGAACCCGATTCTCTTGCAGGCTAAGGAAGGCTTCGACGCGTGGACGACGCTGCGTGTCCGTTGCTGGGTCTTTCTTCGCCCCGGATGCAAATTCCTCTTCGGACTACTCCCACCGTTCATTTTTCTATTCCATTCCCCCCGGATCTTAGAAATTTGTTCTTAAAGATGTGTAATATTTTATTGGATCTAATACAAGTACAATAATATCCACTCTAACCGGACGATAAGTTAATTTTATCAAAGGGTATGCATCCTCTTCTTTGCCTCCATAAAACAAGGGAGCTGACCATGAATGCTGTTGCCCACTGATTTTAACATCATTTTACACATTTATTTTAGTTAAAATAACTAAATATATAAAATCATAAGTAATATTTTAAATATCTCTAATGATAAATTGAATTATAACAAAAAAATTACATACTAATATTTAATATATTTTAAATAAGATGGGTAGTCAAATATAATATTAAAAATCAGTAGAGATATTTTAGAGCATTTCAACATTTATGCATCAATAGAGACATCATGTGTCAGCCCTCATGAAATATGAATTTTAGTGACGTCGCATCTGTGTGTGCTATTGCGTGACGGTTTGCTGTCACGAATCATTTTCATGGCGGTTTTGAGTATTTTCGTGAGGGTTCGAGGTTCACAGGAAAAGGCTGTGTTTGTGGTAGTATATTACATGAACCTATTAAGGTTGTTTTGATGATAACTCATTGTAAATAAAGTTAAGTACATATCATATCACCATCCATAGAGTGGGAGCATCTAACATAAAAAAAGAAGAATGGGTTACGTGCTGATAATAAAAATAGAGGAAAGAAATAAACCAGGCTACACATAAAATGGGCCAGATATCATGTGTTGTGGACTACTCCTATATGCTGATTGGGCCCAAGATACAACTCATTGCAACTAAAAATTTAGAACAAATGAAAAAAAAAACTATGTTGAATCCAAACTAGGATAATATATTGCACATGGACTGAAATGTATAGAAAATGGCCACTGTGTTTTTGGTAAAAAGAAAAAAAAGGCCACAATGCGCAAACATATGCTATAGTTTGTCTCACGCTGTTGCGTAGTGGGCGTCTACGAAGGTTTCCCACAACCATTCAAATGTCATAAAAATCTATTTGCCTCCGGATGATTTTTTTTTTGTGTATTCCGCTGAGTAATTATAATGTAGAAAAATTGGAGAATCGGAGGTAGTATGTCAGGTTATGTAGCCACAAAGTTAGTAGGAGTACGACATAACAACAGTCAGATTACCAGTCGAATATGATTGCCAATTTCTTTTCGTGTATACATTATTGATTTATAGTGGAATGCTAGAATAATCATTGAGTATTTTCATGAAAATGTGAGGGCATTAAATATTTTTTTGAAAAGGAATAGCATTAAATTTAGAGGTGCTAAAAGGAAAAAACAATCATTCATGTTCTTTATACTCGGTCCGTTCATTCTATACCTTTTCTTTGCCCCATTACCCACTTTTGATCCAGATGACCCCAACACGTTTGTGTGAGCTTTACGTTGCATATTTTTTTATTTTTGGCTACGATACGAGAATCTGGCCACGAATATTGTGAGAAAACTTTTTAGCCTATCGTTCGCAGTCGCTGCACGTCCAATTTTCATTCAACCTTCTTGACAGCCCAGCGATGACGTCAGCATAACCAAACACGGGCCGCAGCGCCGTTTCAAATCTCGAGTGTTCATGATGGGTCAAATTTCGCAAGGTCAAAACGAGGAAAACGAAGAGAAAAGGCGACCCGACCCGGCGAGGAGGAGGAGCGAGCTGCCCCCCCGTCTCTTCGTTTCGAGAAAAGGGGCCGCCTGTCTCGAAGTGTTGGCCGCGGAAATAGACAAGTCGGCGGCGCGCCTCCGTCCCTAACCAAACACCGCACGACGCGAGCCAACACGCCCACCCGCACCACCACCAGGCGACGCGGCGCGGCCCCAGGAGCCGAACCCGCGTCTTTCCCAAAAGCCAGACCCGGACTCCGTCCTCCTCCTCGCCCCGCCGCCGCCGCCGTCGCCGACGATGGCCTCCGAGGAGGAGCCGTCGCAGATGCGGAGGGCGCTGGTGGACTCGCTCGCGGGCGCCATCTCTGGCGGCATCTCGCGCATCGTCACGTCCCCCCTCGACGTCATCAAAATCCGCTTCCAGGTTCCAACTTCCGCCGAAACCCCTTGTCGTGGGTTCCATTCGCCCGCGAGGCCGGTGCTGTGTCGCGCGCTGTTCTATTGGGACCTAGAGGTTGTGAGACACTAGCTCGAACGATTGGGGACATTTCTGGGGCTATGGGCGTGTCTGGCCATCTAGGATGGGAGGATGTAGGTGTTGTGCGCGCTGGAAGCCCTTGAGTCCTGCCGATTCGCGCCTGCATTACTCATCTTCAGGAAATTTGGTTTGGTAGCGTCAGCAAGTTGTGTTTATTGGTTTGAATTTGTGGTTCAAGCGTGGGGAAACTGTTTGGTTCGATGAATTCCGAATATAATAGGCTATACTTGGAGCGATTAGCTATGTTGTAGAGCTTAATTTCATGCCTCGCTTTCCACGGTTTGTTTTAACTTGAATTGATGGCGGTTTGGGAGTCTTTTCAGTTTTCATTGGCGATCTAGGCACGATTGACATGGGTTACAGATGATTTATTCTGCATTTAACTCAGTTTGATTGTTACCAGCTGTTTCTTAAGTTAAGTACTTCAACTTGAATCCACAACCATATCTGCTTAGATGTTTAGAGGCTTCTTCGTTTTTATTTGCAGGTTCAATTAGAACCCACAACCTCGTGGGGTGTTCTACAGAGGAATGTCTATGGACCTTCCAAGTACACCGGACTTTTGCAAGCAACTAAGGATATCCTCAGGGAGGAAGGTTTGCCGGTATGTTCCTTTCTTGAACATTTCTTGATAAGATTTGTTGTAGCTGCTAGCAACACTTGCTGTAGAAATGCCACCACAATGGAAATAATGTGTACGGTTGCTGTAACTGTAGCAACACTTTATTTAGAAATGCCAACCGCAATGTTCAAACCAGATCACTACTGCAGGGATGTTTCATGGAAGAAGAAGAGCATCATAATACTATATCTAAAATAAAATGTGTAAGATGTTCTTATATAGTTGTTTAAAAACTAATGGGTTACTCCATGCCTAGGTTTGTTGTTGTTTACTCCATGCCTAGGTCTTAATTATATCTGCTCCCCACTCGTTTTAATTTTATTTTATGTTTTTCCACTTTTGTTGCTTTTTTTTTTTGCTTTATGATCTTGAATGTACATGTTCGCTCTTGACAGGTATTCTTATTGTTCAATATCTATCCTTCCTTGCAGGGGTTTTGGAGAGGGAATGTACCAGCTCTGATGATGTATATGCCGTATACAGCCATACAGTTCACTGTTCTCCACGAGCTAAAAACATTTGCATCTGGTTCATCTAGAACAGGTATCTCTTTGTAAGGACTATTTGCAGCATGGTCTTTTGCGCAACCTTTTTTTTTTGCGACACGTCTATTGCCCAACCTTGTGATTTGATCCATTGTTCCAGACCGCACTCTTAGCTGCTACTATCACTTCCAGGACCTTAAATGCTTTTACTAGTTTGGTTTATTGGTTATATTGGCTTAAATACTTAAGCGCATGGAATCAGGAGTTTCTTGACAGATACCTGCAAGAGATTCTTTGTGCTTAGATCATGACTTAGTAATCATGACTTAGTATCTGTACATTATATGACTACCTAGTCCATCAAACTGTGATTGTAGAGAAGGTTTACCTAAGCTCACTGCAGTACTCATTTGATGCCCCGATGCTCCCAGAACCATTATTTTCTTTTCATTCCAAGAGTTGTCAAGTACCCAGTTTTCTTTCCATAGGCAGTTATTATTTCCAGTAGGAATCCGAGAGTTTTAATTTCCCTTTCCCTTGCTAGTATTGATACTTATATCCACTAGGATTATCACATGCTCCAGTTCCTCGACCTTTTTAATGAGTTATGATAACAGTAACAGGGTCATGTTTTAGTAGAGCGGTTCGCTACATTGCTTCGGATTTAGTGGGATACTGGCTGTTTATTTCATTTGTAGTAGCATTTTGTTTGGTGGGGCATCTTTTATAGCTGGTGGTAGCATGTGCCTAAACTGTTTCATCTGAAGTTGTGGCGCTTTTCAGAGCAGTAGTGTGCACAGTTAATTGCTAATATGAGTAACCTGAGCTTTGCCCAAATAGTTACTTTATTACCATATGATATTTCCCGAATTCCTTTATAAGTTGTACATGTATCATTTCAAAACACAAAGATATATAAGGAAAATTGAATCATTGCATATTTTTGGTCTTAGGGTTTTGTGGGTTTCATCTCTAGCCTACGAAACTGGAAAGGCTTATTGTTGTTGCTGCTGCTGCATATTTTTATTTTTTAGTCTTACACGATCTTTTTTTTTTCCTTTACCAGAGGATCATTTGCATTTGAGTCCCTACCTGTCCTATGTAAGTGGAGCTCTAGCAGGATGCGCAGCAACAATAGGGTCTTATCCATTTGATCTCCTGAGAACTATTCTTGCATCGCAGGGTGAACCAAAGGTAAATCTGACATTATGTTTGGCTTTTACTGCTACTTTTTCTTCTTTTAGTTTGAACACTTACTGCTTTTCAAGCTGGTGTAAATGTGGGGATTGTACTTCATGGCCAGAGGTTTTGAGGCCCCTTGTATGGTAAGTTTCAGTGGAGTTTGAAATGAAAGTTTTAGTGTCCGATTCAAACCATTTTAAATCCATGAAGATTAATGGAGGCATCCTGACCTTTCATTGTTTCAGCTAAAATGTCCTGCTGATTCCCCATCTTCTTAAAGAAACTTTGTGTTTGTACCACAAATTCCTATTAGTTCCAGTGCCATTGCTTTGATCATAGAATTACACTTCTGAGTCTCAGTTGCCAGCCATTTTTTTTTATATTCAGAGTAGATATTTCTTATTGTGAATATATGTGATATATGTTTTTTTTCATTATGCTTTGTTGAGATTTTATGCCATCATTTCATTGTGCCTTCTTTGATGTTTTTTTCCCACATATTGCATTTTTTACCAGACGCTATGTATGTGCATGGGTTGCACTATTTACTGATTCAAAGGGACTTTACTTTTGTCTGTAGGTTTATCCGAATATGAGGTCAGCATTTCTTGATATAGTTAAAAGTCGTGGCTTTCGAGGGCTTTATTCTGGTCTGTCCCCCACCCTTGTCGAAATCATACCATATGCTGGCTTGCAATTTGGTTCTTACGACACTTTCAAGCGTTCAATGATGGTAAAGACACTGACCTCATGTTTTTCATGTTATTGGTTTTTTGTGTAAATTAAGAAATGTAATTCGACAGTCATTCAATATCACTCTTACAATAAGCCTATTAGGTACTTTAATCGAAGCTTGATTTGATTACTTTATTTTATTTCAGTCTTTCTTGAATTGTTAGGCTTACATATGTTGGTGTTGTATAACAATTTTTTCTTCCACATAAAGCAAATTATTTGTTGCTTGCCTTATATCTGGCGTGGGCATCTGTGACTGCTGGTCTTAAGTTTGCTGATTGCATTTTCTTCCTTGTAGGCTTGGAACAGATATAAATATTCACATCTTAACTTGGGTAGTGAAGATGACTCCGTGTCAAGCTTTCAGCTTTTTCTTTGTGGGTTTGCAGCTGGAACATTTTCAAAGGCTGCCTGTCATCCACTTGATGTTGTAAAGAAAAGGTTCCAGGTAATTTTCATGCTTTAACAACCACTGATTTCTCATCTGTTTGCTTCATGACAGTTGGATATAAAGAAGCACTCTAGAAAAAAGGTGGTTTAGAATTACATAAAAAAATAACTTGAAACTGCTTTTTTTTTTAAGACGCAACAACTATTGTAGCTGATTGGTTTTCCCTATGCTTGGGCAGTAGTGGTCCTGTGAATAGCTATTTAAATGGAATCACCGAATTTGATAGCTCAAGTCAAATGCAGCATGCATCAGCCATTTTAAGTTAACTTGTTAGTTGGAGAAATAAAGAGCAAAGCAAAATATTCTCTGAAGCAGCACAAATTAGACAGACTGGATGTATTTGGATCAATTCACCAGTTTTTACGATTTGCGTTACAAAAGATGACCAGGATAGATTTTGGTCCCCCTTCATTCAAACTACTTTTTGTGAGACAAAAGGCTTTAGGGTGTACTTGATATTGGCCTTCAGTTCTTGC
>BCLF01000034.1:763434-781542 GCA_001602275.1 Zoysia japonica | reverse complement strand
CCCCCCCCCCCCCCCCCCCCCCTTACGTTATGTGAATTTTATCCCTCAGATCTCTATAGTTCTATTCCCTTTTGTTCCTTGATGCATGTTTAATCAATATTCTCGTGCTTAGATGCTGTAGACAATTGAGTCCAGATAGGACCAAACTGCTTTTGTTAGTTTATTGCCAGCATATGGTGTTGTACAACTTCATTGATAAAAACAGTTCCGTGGGCAAACTGTTCATTTACATTTGACAATGAATCATTTGATATGGGTTGTGATATGTGAACATGATATACTTGTCAAATAGTTGAGCTATTCTCATAGAAGATTGGTATTCATGGTGCACCCATATTATTTTTTGTAACGCTGCAGATTGAAGGATTGAAACGTCATCCAAGATATGGTACTCCAGTTGATAGCAGTACATACAAGGGCATGTTCCATGCCTTGAAAGAGATTGTGGCAAAGGAGGGACTCGGAGGCCTTTATAAAGGGCTTTTCCCCTCTTTGGTGAAATCGGCCCCTGCTGGCGCTGTGACATTTGTGGCATATGAATACATATCAGACTGGTTAGAGTCAATACTGATGTGAAAACCACCAATGCAGTAATAAATTTTTATCCCCGTTTTCCCTATACTATTCATATTCTCGCTGCATGCTTTTGTAAGCCTGTACTAGTATAATTGATTTATGTCTGGAAGAGGCTGCAGTTCCTTTGGATCTTGCAGTCCATACAAGATATGTGGAGCCTGCAAAAATCTGCTGGATGAGTCATGCTCGTAAGCTCCTCTCATGGGTTATGGAAACTCACTTAGGCATCACATGAATGAAGCAGTCAAGTTGATCATGAACTATGTTACGTTTCTAGATGTCTACTCAGCTGGGCCTACATTTTTTGTGCATGTGCTTTACAGTGTGCCTGCAATTTACTGAACCTGAAAATTATTTGCAGGATTGGGAGCAAGGCAGGAGTTGAGTGAGTTCTTGTTGGCTAGTCGATCTATCGAGTGACTGTAATTAAAACAGTTTCCACAACCCGGTCATCTGAGGATTGAGTTGGTTTTGGACCGTAAGGTCAAGCGCATACAATTCCTTGAGAGCGGATACATGTAAAGCCGAGCATAGAAAAGCTATTTTGCCGTATTCTATTTTTTTTTACCCATCGCCTAATGTGGCGGTGTATTCATTAACCTGTAAGACTAAGGCTGAGTTGCTAACATGTTAAATGTGAAGGGCACCCGGCATTTTTGTTAAGATTTTAGTTTCGTCACTCGTTCTAGTTAGGTCATTCTCATCCATCCAACTTGTACGAAATACATGTTTATGACATTGTAATTACTTCGTGCTTGCCAATTTTTCCTCCCCAAGCCATATGTTTTCTGTTGTTTGATTATCATCGCACGATTGATTTCGTAGCTGGCAGTTGAACGAGTTGTTTTTGGTTTGGGACTTTTTCTGATTTGTGAGGCCTGTGAGGCTTTGTGATTGGACAAAGGCCGCTGAGATGGACTTTTTTTTTTTTTTGAGAATTAGATGGACTATGCTGATGTAGTTGGGAGGGAAAAAATAAGATAGGAGCATCGGCTCGAGTCAGATGGAACTATGAAGTACCTTTGTTTTAAAAATATAAGTATTTTTAAGTTTGGAGATAAAGTTAAACTTTTTTAACTTTAACAAATAATATCTAAAAAATTACATAATTTTTAATATAAAAAATAATTTTTATGAAAATGTATTTTATAATGAATTAAAAAATATAATTTTTATATGATATTATATTATTAATTATACATTATTAATAGTATAAAAATTTGATTTTAATTAAATATAAAAACGATTATATTTTATAACGAAGAGATTACTCATCGACCTGTTCCTTTTGCCTCTTGTTTCACACGTGGTCCGCTGAATTCAGCGTGCTTTATGTGATCTACAGTATTTGCTAAGTTTGGACCATCGGCCACACTGAAGAGGTCATAATAGTCTTTTTCGTGATGTCATATATTAATATCAGTAACCAATTTTAGTCTGTTGAAATTTAACTATCGATATAGCCTTGGTTAGAGGCCAAAATACCCCTTTCTTTATGGTCAATTTCAATACTCTAAGGTCTCGTTTGGAACGGAAGAATTTCTTTTTTTGTTGTGTTTTTTTCTTTGAAATTGAATTGATTTTTGTGAAATTTTTGTAAAATTTTTATGAAATTCATACGCGGTAAACGGGATCTAAAGTGACGTACGGTAGATAAGAAATATTAGATGGTTTCCAATTGCAAAATAGATGTATCAGTCTCACACAAATACGCGCGTGCCAGTGTGTCCCACTGACTCGGAACGTGGTAGGATCAGAGCTGGAGTGCATGATAGGCTGTTGGATACGCATCCCCTTCCGTTCCGAGGTCGGTCACTCGGCTGGCTGGCGGGTGGCGGCTCCGGTTAGTCGGCGGAGGACGTCCATCCACGCCGACACGGCGAGACACCAGAAAACCTCAAAAAACACGCCAAAAGACCGGGAGAAAACGAGAAAGGAAGCTCCGGCACGGCGGTTCCTAGCGACCCCAAATATAGCCTCCTCTCCGGCTGTCCACCCGATCCCGCGTCGCGGTGGTAATGACAGACACCAGACCTCAACCTGCGAACGAGACCGGCCAAATCAACCAACCAGAGCGTCCGTTCCCTTCCCGCTGCCCCGGATGACGTCCACGGCGGCCGTGGCGAAGCACCACCACCACCAGCACAGCCACGGGGCGCGCTGGCGGCGGCGCGACGGAGTCATACGCTGCTCGTCGCCGGCGCAGGAGTTCGCGGCTCTGGCGTCGGTGTTCCGGCGGCGGCTGGTGGTGGGCGCGACCACGGCCGCGGCCGCGGCCGCGGCGGTGGGGGCCAACTTCGGCGGCGTCACCAGCTTCCTGCTGGGGCTGTCGCCGGAGCTCGGCCGCTCGCTCCGCCTCGACGTGCTCTACCCCGTCGGCGGGTTCACGCGCTGCCTCGACTCCGACAATGGGTTCGGTAAGCGCACTGATTTCCCTTTTTCCCTGGCCTACCACCTCTTTACTATTTGGTTCTCTTTGGTCAGCTTGGAAATTGGCATCTGCTTGTGCTGTTCATATTCTAAGAAAATTCGAATGGGAGTAGTACGTTGTTCGAGTTCGGAGTCGATTGATTGCGTGCGATCTTTTTGCTTCGTCAATTGCCATTTGCCTGGATGAGGCGTTCCATCTATGCTTAGTTGAATTGATTGCTTTTTGCTATCAGCAGTTGCTTGTCAAAAATAACTCCCTGCACTGCTGCCGGTCTCTTTCCTCGCGAAACACATTGTGCTCTAAGCTGTTGCTGCTCTGAATTTAAAAACATTTTGCACACGTAAGATGAACAACCACTCTAATTATTTCACAGAAAGCAAATACATATACTACCAGTACCTTTCTATGGTCAACTAGGCGCAGCATTATTCAGTAAAATGACGTCCCTTCTTGACATCAACATCAGTCATTTTTTTAGACCACGTGATTAACAAAACATGCTTATTACAGTACCAAAATAGGGCGGTATATCATTGAAGCCTTAGACTAATGAAAATTTGAGGTTTTCCGTTGGCACTTGGCAACTTGATATACTCTAGCGGTGATGCTTAGCCATCCAAAATATTCGGGGTGCCCCAGCATGTGTTGTGTGCTCGTTGTTATCAAGCTGCAACTTTGCGCCCCCACCAAAAGTGCAGAAATAAGGAAGCGTGGTTGGGTGCACATCCCACCCACAGAAAATAAGGGGGTAATAAAGTTAAGGGAGTATGTTGCTGGGTTAAGAAAAACATGGGAATTTTTTGTTTGTAATTGTGGAAGGTAACCTTATGTTTGTGGAGTATATTTTTAATAAAAAAATCCAATGTGGCTACAAGCACGAGTGGCTACAACAAGGTGGTCCATAACGGTGCCAGTTACTGGACCCTAGCTCCATTATGCCTCCAATGGGATTATGTGTGGATCGTGGGATATCTGGTGGCACATTTAGGACCAGGAATCATGCACCGCCTGGGCTCCATGCGATCGTAACTTATGGTTCTGGTGGCTGCTTTTCAACAAGGCAATATATTTTTCGATCTGGTTTGCTAGACGGTTTGTCCCCGAGGAATAGGATGTCATGAAAACTCCTTTTTTTTAGTGAATCTCTCTTTTGAAATTATGTTGATTGTGAAATGAGGTTAAAAAACAATAGTGTGTTTATGTAGGCAAACTACTTTCTGGAAATTTCAGTATCATACCATTTTGCAAAGTATTAACATAATCCATTTCAAATGTGCAGAATTTATCTATCCATCAAGTTGGGTTGGAGATCAAACACTATTATTCAGGGAAGCGAAGAGGGCAGAACTGCAGAGATCACTAGATTCCCCACCAATCGGAACAGCTCCATCTAGACCGCGAAACTTTAGTGAACCTGTGGCTGCGTTCGGGCCCCCGGGATCCAGTGGGGCGCTCAACGTCAGTGTCATTGTCTCACCTGTACCTCAAGACTTCTCGTAAGTCCGCTTAATTTCTTACTTCCCATTTGCTGTATCAGGTTTACTCACATAGTCTGTTTGAATTTCACATAAGTAATTACAACTTTTTATGGTCTGTTCAGAGCATCTGAAAATATGCAGGGCTCTTTTACTTTTAGTAAATTATTTTTTATCAAATTAGAAATCTGCAGTGTGCTATAATTTCCACTATTTCAAACAGGATAGAGGCTTTTGGCGGCCCAAAAGATGTGGGAGAAGTGGTACTCAGACGGATTGCAAGAACAAGACGAAGTCCAGACATCAACGCCACTCTCATAGACGCTGCCTTGAGAGAAGATGCAGAAAATGTGAAGTACTACAAGCTGGAGTTCCGAGTTGAAAGCCCTTTGTTCCGACGACACAATGTTGCAGTCTGCTGTGCGAGGAACGGCAAACTTTACACCATGAACGCTCAAGCACCAGAGTCGGCATGGAAGTCTGTTCAGAAAGAGTTTTCGGCAATGGCGGATTCTTTCAGCCTGGTGGCTGATGCTTGATACATTGGACAAAATTTTGTATAGTACCCCTGAGTCTTTTTCTTGATTAGTTTGTCAAGCACGAAATGTCTTGTTCACAAGACTAGGAGATATGTAGCAGAAGTGTTGCAGCCAATGTCTGAAGTTTTCTTCTGCCAGCAATGCCTAGGATACCATTATGCAGATCCTGATCCCCCTGATCATTTGTGGGAATATCAATTCAACTTTCAGACTTGGATACCATTTCACTTTCTCTACATCTATTTGTTGATTGGCAGATCTCAATCAGTAGTTCCGAGAGATCCCTTGTCGCCGAGCCAAGGAAAAATGCTCTGCTTACGAACAAATTTTACAAACTGGTTACAAACAATTTCTATGGGCAGTGAACTAACATATTCAAATCAATGTCTTGTTTGAATAGTGCGTAAGTAGTTTGTAAAATTTTGTTTGTAGATATAGCATATATATTATCTATATAATCACCACCACTAAAAAGCTAATGTTAAACTTTAGTGACCCACATTATCATAGTATTTGTTTTAGCCGTTAGATTTTTACAGTACTTATCGTAGGGACCGTCCATCCTTTTTTTTCTTACCGTGCGCGTCCAGCACGTCCACCGCTCCACGGCTGTCCCCTCGCCTCCCCTCTTCCCAGGTAGGAGTAAAACATTATCAGTGCCAACCATAAAACGGTCCCTCAGCCAACGCCTCCGCTACCTGCCTCATCGCCTTCTCAGTCCCCACCACGCACGGACGCGCGTCATCGAGCCCCCCCGCCTGCCCCCGACGTGCAATAGCAGGGGCCCCCTTGCCAGTGGCGGGGCCCGGCGCGTCCGGACGTCCCCACGTCCGTTTTATTTTTATTTTTTATCTCCTAGCATCGTCCACCGCCGCCGCTCCCTACCGTCGTCTCCTCCCCGCGTCCTCCGTCGCCGTCTCCACTCCCGTACTACCTCCCCGTTTCCTCTCCTCCCCGTGCCTAGCCGCCTCTCTTTCTCCTGCCCCCGACATTTCCTGCAGTATTAAAATACCCACCCGATGCCTCCCCTTCTCTCCTGGAGAGGACATGACGACGGCGGCGTGGCCTACGTGGGCTCCGGCCAAGGGTGGCAACCAGCAGGTCCCCCATTCTCCTGCCCGGCGGGGTGGCCTTGGCACCCCTCTTAGAGCCGGAGCCAGACTCCTTCCGGGCCTCACCCTTCCCAGGCTTCTTCTCCTCCGCCGCCGCGGAGAACTTCGGCGTCTCGAGCAGCGACACGCGCTCCGTAGAGGGTCCTTTGTTTTGCTTCATCCGGTTCAGGAAGTCCACGGCGTTCCGCTTCTTGGCGAGCCCGCCAGTTGCCGCGCCGCGGCCACCTTTCTTGTCAGACTTCTTGGCCCCTTCGGCAGCAACGGACTCACTCTCCGAGTCCTTCCCTGCCTTCTGTCTTGGAGCTGCTTTCCGGGTAAGGCCGCCGCGGGTCTTGGTCGTCCTGAGTCCCCGTGTCTTTTCCTTGGTTCCAGAAGTGTTCATCACGCGACCTCGCCACACACACAACCCTCAAGCCTAGGTAACCCATCCTTCGTTCCTTCCTTGGATTCATTGTTTCCTCTATTCAACATCTATATCTGCCCGTGAGTATCCTTCGTTCCTAGCTCCTCGACTCTTGGGATTTATCAGGGAAACGAAGGAAACCTAGGGTTCCTTTGGATTGGGGGTGATTTGATTTTTTTCCACAATTAGGACGCCCTCCTTTAACAACAAAGTTAATTCAGCAATGATGTAGACGCCGAGCCCTCAAATTTGGCCTTTGTTTTCCCTCCGTGACTGATATTGAACTATTTGTCCCAATTTGTGCAGAAAAGAGGGCCAGCAGACTCAAGAGGAGATACGGAAGAGGAACCTTAGGGACAAACTTGAGCAACGTGAACGAAAGCACTACTCTTCCAAGGATAATTCTTATGCTGGTATACCTATATCCCCCATCCCTCTTTGCAGTTAGTTAGATGGTAATTTAATTGCCACTGACACTGCGCCTGCCTCTCATTTTCTATTGAAATCCCTATACCTGACGCCTCCCCTCCTCAACTTCCTGTACTAGCTTCTAGGTTGCAAAAGATTTCAGGACAACTGGATGTTCTTGCCAGTTCTCGATGTTCATGTTATGTGATTAGATGATGTTTCCTTTTTTTTTCTTATCAGTAATTTCAGTGCTTCTGGTTATTAGTTCTTACTATTCATCTTTGTTGCAAATTTATTCGTTGCAGATCTTTAAGTGGCCAAGGAAATAAATTACCACCTTTATTTACTGGAAATTCTTGCAATCTGTTGGACAAGTACCAAGAATACCTAGCAAATTGCAGGAAATACGGTGACCCAGATTTAGTTGTGATATTTACACCTAATACTTCTTTGTCTGAGATTCTGTCTCCGTGCTTGCATCTTTTTAGCCATACAAATGCAGGTAATATCATATCAATTATACTTTTTACTGACATTTCTTATTAATATATTACTAAAAAAAAGCACATATCTTTATGCAGTTATTTATACATTACAATTTAGAAAATGTAACCTCCCACATATTCATGTTTCTATATGGTTGTCAAAAGAAGGATCTTTAGATGCTGCAATGTTGAATTTTCCTCCATATGACATACCTAATAATGGATTAGTTTTCAATGGTCAAAGAATAATTTTGCCACATCCTCTCAGTGCTGCAGAATGCATCCTCAGTGCACATGAAGCCATTAAAATTGCTGTGAGTGTGGGGTGCGTCTTTTAGTGTTAGGCTCCTGTATAAGTTTTTTAATTTGACACGCTGCTACTTGTCACACCGGATTTTAGAAACACAACCTGATGACATCTACATGTATGTCAGGATCAGTTTCATCATACATGTAGGATAATTAAGTGATAATCAGTTCTATATCGGTAAACAAACAATAAATATCAGAGTTTTGAAGGGCAGCGAGAGGAGAAAACTTTTGGGCACATCACAGGCAATCGACTGGCGGCAACGCGACCTTGTATACTTCGTCTTCAATTTACCGGTTGACTTGATTTTTTTGATCTTTTTGTCACTGAGCAGCATTCATGGACAACAAAACAACAAAAGCTACACACATGAGTATATAAAGTACTCAGCAAGTGTAGAAAGAGATGACATGAGGGCCATAAACAAAAAAGACTATACAGGGTTAATGCACTACTGCCATCTAAAAACTGTTGTTACTAAGCATATTATTTACTAAGTTTGAACTTCTAACCAAGAACCAAAGAGACCTCATCGGATTCTATCTGACTATCAAGCTCAACTGACTTATATGGTGGAACTAATCGTGAAGCAGTCCAGGCTGCTCTTAACCGTGAGCACGGCTGTCATGACAATTTTATCTCTCGAGAGTTTGCACATTTTTTACCACGAATCGTGATTTCATCTCTTGTTGTTAGGTGGATTAAAAACCTTTTTTATGTCAGTATTCGTCGATACATAACACACTTTTTTAGTGTGTGGTCAGAAGATCACAACAAAGCCTTTACAAAGTGTCACTTAGTCAATACGCACTCGCTAAGGTTTCACCGTCACGGCAACTATGGAGTTTATTTTACCTTCGTCGCAGAAGCCACCTCTTGCGCCACAACACCGTCACATGGTGCACACTAAACTAAGCTCAACCAATTAGTCGGATAGGGTCTATCATTTAAGCTTTGTGGCTGCGCTGTAAAATCAGGTTACATGGTTCACGAACCGGTTCTTAGAATCTAGAGAAGAAACTAGCACATACCATAAACACCAAATAACAACTAAATACATCATACCAAACATCCATCCTAAGATTTTTTATACACTAAGTCATTACCATTTTAATTAACATGAAGATGATTAAATTGCAAATATACCATTAATCAATTTTATTAGTACAAATTTTATCCAAAGCCCAACTAAGACAACAAAGCTAAGCATATAAAATAAACTACCACCACATCCAACCACGAACCGGCTTCAAAGAATTATGAAGAATGTTCTAAGTAAACCCAACATAGGATTTCAATTTAAGACTATATATTTTTTAAATTTCTATGTCATCTTAAATAGGAGCAATGTGATCAAAGACACCTGTCTTAAAATGTTGCTTAGTTATCTTCAAGCTTCGCTTCATAGGCTCTTTTGATTTCGACTTGTATTCTTGTCTTCGCACAATCACCGACAAACAATCAAACAAACAACTGACTAAAAATCATATGCAATATTAGAGAGTCATTTTGGAGTGCTATCAAGGTTTGTAGAGCTCATCAAGAATTAATTTACAGCAAAGAACTTCAAGTCGTGAGATGATAACAAGCGGTGAACGGTGGCAACACGTTTGTCTGTGTACAAACAGTACTGCAAAGACATGTGCGTTCTCGAATATTGGCTACACAATTTGAGGAAATCTTTGAATAGAAATGTGTCTAATTATGCGAAGACAAGATTTAACCTGAGAAGTAGATCAACGAGTGGGATAGAGATTTGGTTCTGCAGCGGCAGTTGAAGAACAAATCGTGTTTTTGGAGAAGTCGAAGTGAATCTTGGTGAATCTTTCGGTGATGATGAAAAGAACTTTTTGGAACGCAACATAGTACAGAAGTTTCATTAAGATAATGATTGAAATTGAGAGAAACAATGAACGAATTATCGATTCGTGAGCTGAACCTGTTCAGAACAGAGAGCAGAACAGAGAGCAGTAGTGATTGCGATTGAGATCTTGAAAGCTACAGATCTCTGTTGGCCATGAATTTTGGATATGTTATAGAGGACTTCAAGGAGCGCATCTTGACAAAATTTCGTCGAATTTTGTTGGACGGATCGTTGAGAACGTGGACGGAAATTGGAGGATCTGTGTTTGCTCGAGAGTTTGTGGGGAAGAGGAAAAGGCTAGAGATTGTGAGGAAGTTGAAGGGGAAGAGATTTTTGGGAGTTTAAGTGTTATTTATTTGTTTATTTATTTGTTTTTTGAGTGGATAAAATATGCGAAAGGGTGAAAAACTCTTCACATCTCGAAAGAAATTTCGAGGCGTGACAACACTGATACATATAAACTGGTAGGATGGAAACATTGGATGCTGGCTAAAGCCCGCCATCCAGCGCAGCTCTGTCTATGGGATCACTTCTAATGTCATGTGTATATTTTTTTGACCATGTAATCTCGGGGCCTCACCAGCATGTGACAAGAATGGAGATGTCTTCTCCTCTCTCCTGCTGAGTACTCTCTCTGTTTCAATAAAAGTTTATTTTTAAGTTTTGTTGACTATGACTTTAATCAATGATTTTAATAATTTTAATTAGTTTTAATAATATAAAAAATATATATTTTGAATGTATTTTTTATGATTTTAAAAATACAAATACTAGGTTTTTAAATTTAACTGAATCTATAAAAATTATTGGTTAGTCAACAAAGGGTAGAAATAAATTTCTGTCGGGACAGAGGTAATATGTGACAAGAATAGAGATGTCTGCTCCCCTCTCCTGCTTTTACTGATGAACTGCAGCAGATAATGTTGTTAGATTCACTGTAAAACCAAGTGTCATAACAAGTACTCCTCTTTTTATATATGAAACAATTTGTCTTGAAATATATTGTTAATCACAATTAATAATATTTGATTGATCAAACTCAGAAATACTTAAACCACATCATATATTTGGTGGCAATCTTTTCGTGAAGCGAAATACAATTGGGCAGGCTCAGAGTCATACGAACAGCTCCAAGGGCAGGGGATGTTTGTCAACTCAACAGTACTTCTCTGCAATCTCCATGAGCAATTCCGAGAGCTCCCTCGGCTTCGAGAACATGGGCATATGATCAGCTGCCCGCAACTCCTTCACCTCCGTGCCGGGGTTCCACGACGCCATCCGTCGCTGGAAATCGGCCGACCACGAGGCGTCGTCCTCGGCCACAACGTAGACACTCCTCGCCGCGCCGTACCTCTCCGCCGTCAGGACGTTCCCCTTCGTCACCGCGTCGTTCAGGAATCGCTGGGACGGCCTCACCAACGCCTTTGCCAAGGTCAGGTCCTGCATCGCAAAACCAGAGGAAGTACAAAGTGAGACGATCATCGCTGAGCTGATGTCGACGAACTGAGTGGCGGCCGTATTACCTACCTCAGGTGGACTTAGCTGATACAATTTCTGACCCAAGAACCGTGGTCCGAGCAGAAATGTTTCCACTGGATCCTGGGGGTCACTGCTGGTTCGAAGCGTGCAGTCCATGAGGCTATCTGGCCTCCTTTCTTGCGAAAACTAGTAGAGATGTCCAGATAGAGTCATTGTTGTATGGTACTCCTATAAAAGAACGAATCCAGACAAGATCCTCGTGTAAAGCCCACCACGGATGTATTATCCGTACCTGTTCATAGACGAGCGTCATGGGCTTCCCAGCGGCGGGCATGGCGGCCGAGACGAAGACCGCGACGGCGACCTTGTCCGGGTACCTCTCCATGGCCAGCGCGAGGCTCTGCCCACCGAAGCTATGGCCGACGAGGATGGCCTTCTCTCCTGGCGGCAGCGCTGCCACGACGTCCAGCAGCGGCCGGCTGTACTCCTCGAAGGACGCCACCTCCTCGGCGCGCTGGGGCCTGGCGCCGCACCCGGCCATGTCGAGCGCCGTGACGCGGTGGCCCGAGGATTCCAGGATGGTGGTCACCCTGTACCAGCACCATGCGCCGTGGCAAACGCCATGCACCAGGACGAAGTGGTGCTGCCTCTTGGCGCTCTCCATGGCTGAGTTCGAGCAGTGCGGACGGATGAGAGGTTCCAGCTTGCGGCCTGCGATGGTAGAAGGTACTGTAGCACAGATTACTGACCGAGAAGTGGTAATTGACAGTGCAGCATCTGGAAGTGCGCTTCGTCCTTTTCAATTCCCTCTTGCCTGTCGGTGATCTGTACTTTTCCTGCGAGGAATCTTTCTGCAGGGTGCGTCGGACCTGAAGCAGCAATCTTCTGCAGGGTCGTCATGAGATTTTTCTATTTTACCACAAATACGTTAACTTAATAAGCTTTTTAATCTTTTTCACTTAATTCGTAAATATTTTAATTTTTATCATTAAATAAGTTTTTCACTTTAAAACATATTATTTTTAAAAAATTTTAAAATTTTTATTGTTTTATTATAGTATGCTATTATACTGTGTAATAATGTGTTATATTTATTATATTATATTTATTATACTGTTATCAGCATTTAAGCTCAAATTTTATTTATTTTAACACAATAGAAAACAATAAAAGTAAATAAAATTTTGAAGAAATAGTATGTTTTAAAATAAAAAACGTATTTAGTGATAAAGATTGAAAGTCTTACGAATTGAGTGATAAAGATTAAAAGACTAATGTATTTAGTGGTTAAAAAAATTGAAAATTCTCGTCGTCCATTAGTAGTAGTATCCGGTAACGGGGCAATTACTTTTTTGCCATCCTCTCAAATAGTGGGCTCCGATTTGACATTCTCTCAAAATCAAACTCTCATTTTTCATCCAAAAGCTTAAAAAAAAGGCTCATAGTACTTAAACTACCTTTTGTTTAATTATTTTAGAGTTTTTAATTATTGTACTAACTCCGCTTCTAAATTCTTGACTTTTAACTTTTAATGTCATTTTTAACTCTTTATCTTATTAAAAAATAAATATATTACTTATTTTATTGTGATTAATTTATCATAAAATATGTTTTAAATATGACTAATTTATTTTTATATCTATAAAAATAAATAAAAATGAATGATCAAATATGTTGCTTAGAAGTTAAAAAGTATCAAGAATTTATAAACGAAGGGAGTAAGTTTCTAATTAAACCGAGTAAATTCCATTCCTTCATAACTTATTAAAATTACTTAAACAATAGAAATTACTAAACCAATTATGTAATTTCTAGTTAATTTTTAATCATTCAGTAACTCAAGTTAAGTAACTTGTCGATCTAGTTTAGTAATTTCTAAGGATTCAATAATTTTAGTTTACTTTAAGTAACTTAATCCATAATTTGCACCCGTTCAGTAATTTCAGTTGCTAATCCAATAATTTTTTATTTCTAATCAAACAAATCGTTTAAGGACTTTGAGCTTTTTTTGGCCTTGATGCAAATGAGAGATTGATTTCGGGAGGATGGGCAAATGAGAGCTGCCTATCCGAGAGGATGGCAAAAAGTAATTGCCTCGGTAATGGAGGTGCGTGTCGACAGTGTCTATCGTTGTTTGGTGGAGTATACCATTCTTGTGGAACAATTTTCTTTTGTCAGTGTCGGTTGTGAAGGGTAGCATCAGCTATGGAAACACAATTGTTTATATAGGGATAATCTTTTTTTTCCATCTCCCTTAATTCAGTTGCCGAACTATTAAAATGAGTTAGTGAGTTAGTATTTTTTGGATGGAGATTGTAGCCAGCGTTCACGAAACAAGTGAAAACCGGTGAATCCGAACGAGCAGTTTTCATAAAAATTTGAATATAATAGTATAGCAAAAACGTTAAATCGACTAGTTTCACCAGGTTTGTTTTCTATACAGTTTAAAACCGACTGGCTGCTGGTTTTGTGAACCTTATTAGTACTAGCTCCCAAGTGTTCTGTAGTTTCTCTTCTCGCTAAAAATGAAAATTTTCTTACACTCCTTTGGATGAATTGCTTCTGTTTAAATCGGAAATAGTTTTATTTCATAGCAGTACTGATGATACAAAGGACAAGTAAATTAGTACAAGAACTACTAGATTACTATTATTATAATATTTTCCTTTTTTTAGTCGTATTTGTCGGCTATCTTGACGAGGACGTCGCAAAGTTCCTTGGGCTTGGAGTTCATGATGGCATGGTCGGCGCCGGCGATCTCCTCGACTTCCGTGTCTGGGCTCATGGCGACCATCCAGCGCTGCATCTCCTCGGTACTGGACTCGTCGGCCTTGGCGATCACGTACACCTTCCTCACCGACCCGTAGTTGGCTTCCGTGAGCAGCGCGGCGTCCTTCATCACCGGGTCGTTCGTGAACTGGTTGCCCGGCCTCACAAGCATCTTCGCCAGGGTCAAGTCCTGCACATCCACATCGAAGTGACGATTAATTGCACTAAATAATACTATCACAATTTGAAATGGAAGGTACTGATTAGGAATCGAAGGATGTCCATGTCACACACCTCAGCTGGACTGTGCTGGTAATACTTTTCTGCCATGAACTTTGGTCCAATCTGGATCGCTACACCTTGTCCTGGACCTTGGTGATGGTGGTGGTTGATGTTGTTGATAGGCACCAGTTCGCAGTCCATGAGCAGTCCCTTAGCCTCTGTCCTTCTCATGAACTAATCACATGGAACAAGAAACTCAAAATAAGTTGACGTCAACAAAAGCGTAGCAGCGTTGCTAGTTTGTGATGTGTACGGTACGCGTTCAGAGAACCTCCTCAGTCGTGGATCCCATGTGCTTGCCAACGCACGGCAACGCGGCGGCCACGAACACAGCGGCGGCGACCTTGCTTGGAAACCTCTCCATGGCGAGCGCGAGGCTGAGCCCGCCGTGGCTGTGACCCACGAGCACCAGCCTCTCGCCGTCCGGCGCCGCGGCCACGGCGTCGAGCAGCGGGCGAGAGTACTCCTCGAAGGAGCGCACCTCGTCGAGGCGCGCCGGGTGCGCACCCGCCGCGGCGAGGTCCAGCGCGGTGACGCGGTGCCCCGCGGAATCGAGCGCGGTCGCCACCTTGTACCAGCTCCACGCGCCGTGGCACAGCCCGTGCACCAGGATGAAGTGTTTGCCTCCTTCCATGGAGTATTTGTTCTGTGTTGGATTTGTGGCTTGGAGTTTGCTGATTTTGATGTAACGATGGATGGTCTTTGCTTGGGGCCTTGCGGCGATGCACGCGAGACATGGCATTTATACAGAGGTGGTGATTGACTGATGCTACGAGCAAGAGGCTTCTTTCTCTTCAAGATGATCATAAACTTATGCTGCAAGAAGAAATGAAGAGTCGAGCTGTAGACTTGTAACTGGCTCGTTCATAGAATAGACAATGATGATTCCTGCTCTCTGATGTAGATGTCACTCACGGCGCTGAGGTGCCCTTCCTCGACAGTGCCCAAAAATTATTTTCAGCTCTGTATCATCTAACAATTAGGTCTGCTGATAATATGTTTTAAAGAAAATTCAGAAAACCATCCTCGAAGCAGGGAAAAAATTTATTCGAGTCAAGAATTCACAGAGCAATGTTCACGACAATCTCAGTCGAACTTGTTGGCTATCTTGATGAGTACATCACACAGCTCCCGTGGTTTGGAGAGCATGGCCATATGATCAGCGCCGGCGATCTCCTCGACTTCCGCGCCAGGGCTCAACTCAATCATCTGACGCTGCATCTCCTCGGTCATGCTGGAATCAGCCATGGCGATCACGAACACCCTCTTCACCGCCCCGTAGTTGCCATCCGTGAGCAGCGTCTCGTCCTTCATGATTGGGTCCTCCATGTACTGGCTGCCAGGTCGCGCCAGCAGCTTGGCCAGTTCCAGGTCCTGCCGGAAACGATTCCAATGTTGGTGATCCATCGTTGTCAATCAACTTCTTTATCCATCGGTACACAAAACACAATATGTAATTTCTAAAAAAAAATGGAAATTGTTTAGTATATTTTTCGTCCATTTTTTTTCAATTATGCTGTCAAATTAGTTTCCCCTTGTGAAGGATGATTGGTAGGAGTACTTGTTACCTCGGCTGGGCTTTGGTCGTACACTTTTGCTGCCAATAAATTGGGGCCAAATACGACTGCATTTCGAGGTCGTCCATGTTCAGTGTTCAGGATCATCGTTTTGCTATCCATGAAAAAGTCTGGTGTGATTCTCCTCATGAACTAGCATGAATCACAAGAAAATTAGCAGGACACTACCATAAACTGTTCTGATATTTGAAGGAATCAATGGAATAATAAAATTATTACAAGGACGATCTCCAAGTCCAACTAACCTCCTCAATCGTGACGCTCATGTGCTTGCCAACGCATGGCATGGACGCGGCAAGGAACACGGCGGCGGCGATCTTCCGGGGGAACCTCTCCATGGCGAGGGCGACGGTGAGCCCGCCTAGGCTGTGCCCGACCAGGACCAACCTCTCGCCGTCCGTGGCCGCGGCCACCGCTTCCAGCAGCGGCCGTGAGTAGTCCTCGAACGACGCCACCTCCTCGATGCGCGCCGGGTGCACGCCCGACGCGGCCAGGTCGAGCGCGGTCACCCGGTGCCCGGCGGCCCGAAGCGGAGCCACCACCTTGTACCAGCACCACGCGCCGTGTGCGAGGCCGTGGACGAGGAAGAAGTGCTTCACGCTGCTCCCGCTGCTGTCCATCACTGCCACTTCCCCAGGTGAAGCTGTCAGGTGGCGTTTGGATGGTTAGATTTGAAAATGGGTCAGGGAAATAGAAATATAAAAGAAAAAATATTAATTTTTTATTTTTTATTTTATTAAATCTCAACCATTCATGTTCTAATCTTAATCTCATCTCTTATTTCGCATTATCCAAACGCCACTCAACGTTTCCATATGAATACAGGAAGGAACAAGAAGCAGGATTTCTAATTACCAGCCAATTTATTTCAGTGAAAACTTAATCAACCGCCTCTTTACACACGGATACCTAAAATCCTAATAAAAACAGTCAACAGTGAGGAGTCAGATACTCCACCTTTGATTTTAGCTTAACTCCTCATCTGTACCTATAACACAACCATCTTTGTCTTTTCCCTATAAATGCTTATAAAGTAAAAAATATAAATCATCAATTCACCTGGCCAACAACCAGGTTTCAGAAACCGGTGAACCAACTAGTTTTTACAATTTTCCATAAAATTGGACCACCCTGTTTCATCGGAAGACCGATTTTCACTTAAAAACGGACTGGAAATACTATAGAAAAACAACTTAGACAACCATTTTTTGCTAGCTAGTGGACCGATTTTTCATAGTTTCAAAAATCGTTACAGAATCCATTTTTTAAACCTGCCACCAACTCAAATATCGTTAGGGCCTGTTTGGGACAGCTGAAATTTGTTGAGATTCTAGCTTGTTTGCAGTGGCCTAGAGAAGCAGTGGCTCAGGGAAGCGAAGCTTAGAAGAAGCGAGCCGTTTGGGAGTCCGCGGAGGCACGATGTGGGACGCGGCTGGAGCGATGGCGCGACATCGGAGGAGGGCGGAGCAGAGGTGTGAGATCCCGGCGACGGCGCGAGCTCCAACTCCCTCAGTGGCGAGGCAACGCGGACTCCGGCTCCGGCATCAGCGACAGCGCGAGCTCCCTCGGTGGCAAGGCAGCGCGGCCTCCGGCTCCGGCATCAAAGACGGCGCGAGCTCCCTTGGTGGCGAGGCAGCGCGGACTCTGGCTTCGGCGTCGGCGATGGCGCGAGCTCGAGCTCCCTCAGCGGCGGCGGTGGCGAGGCAGCGCAGACTCCGGCTCCGGCGTCGGTGATGGCGCGAGCTCGTGCTTGAGCTCCCTCGGCGGCGGCGGTGGCGAGGCAGCGTGGGTTGCAGCTATGTCACCGGCGCACAGGCTGAGGTGGCGAGGGAGCACGGACTCCAGTGGCGAGGCGACGAGGCAGCAGACTCTCTGATCCATGGTCAGCAAGTGCGGAGAATAGCATGGCGCATGCGAAGGCCAAAAAGCGGTCAGAAGCAATTCAAACCCCGCGTAGGCTTTTATTCGATTTCATGAAGGAATGGATAAACACGTGTGGCAGACGCGGCATGGAAAACGGCCGGTTTGACGGCCAACACGATTAAATTTATGAAAAGCGAGTACGTTAAGCGGCGTCAAACAGGCCCAAAGTATCTATACGACGGTGACCATTACGGTGGATCAATGATTTTGTCTTGAAAGATCGATTCTTTTGGTTGCAAGTTCAATTTAGCACCAGAAAGAGGCAAGTTTGCTTTCACCGAATGTCGATTATTCATAGCGCAGGTTAATCTTCTGTTTACCTTTTATTTATGGTAAATCATTATAGCTTTTTAATGGTTCTTGTAGATTTTTTTATAGCACTTGGATATTGCATATTTTTATTAAAATATTTTTATGAATTATAGAAGCTTTCACTAGTAATTTACAGTCGTGTTCAAATTAATCCAGCGTTAAT
>BCLF01000034.1:734456-762675 GCA_001602275.1 Zoysia japonica | reverse complement strand
GACAGAACATTGGAAGATTGATGCTTTTTTCAATGGAAGTGGGACCCATCTTATTTTGCATGTTACACAAGCATTGTAGAGCTGAGGAACAACTATTACCGACAGACAAGCAGCAAGCCGCTAATGCCAACATCGGCTGCAAACATTGCGGTCGCGCTAAATACCTATATTGTGAGAAAACATTAACTCATCAACTCCTCACCGACCCACCAACGAAATATTTTTTGTCTTATCCCTATAAATATTTAAAGCAACTATAATATACTCTAAATGTGGTCTAAGAATAAAAAGTTAGGTATCAGTCAACATCACGAAGGTAATGCATAAAAAGTATAAAACAAAAACTATCCATAAATCGATATTCTGTTATTGTGGATCTCACCTTTGCTCTGAACCTTACCATTGTGAGGATAGTCCATTAATGATTACTAGGGTTAATTCCTTATCAGCTATCAAAAAAAGTTTGAGTTCCATATTAACCATTGCAAAATTTGAATTTTCATATTAGCCATCTATTTCTACTTTTGTTCTTTAGTGATCACTATGGTACCTTTTTTTCCTGAAATGCACCTACATGTTGCAAGTCAAACATAAATTGTGAGTATAATAATTTCTTCAATAATTTTGTTTCGATTCCTTTAGTAATGTTTTCTAATTCATGAATTTTTGTACTGATACTTCGAGTAATTTTGTTTTGGTTCCTTCACTAATTTTATTTCAGTTTTATTCGGTATTTTATTTCAATTCTTTCAATAAATTTTTTTATTCCATCATTCAGTAAATTGTTTTGGTTCATTTGGTAATTTTCAAGATTTGTTCTGTTAACGAAACTGAAATGAAATTACTAACTGAAAAAAAATTATTGAAGAAATTAAAATACAATTACTCGAGGAATGGATACATGAGAAAAAATAATAAAGAAATTGAAACAAAATTATTAAAAAAATTACAGTGCTCAAAATTTAAATTTGATTTGGAATGTGTAAGAGCATTTTAGAAATAAAAATGACTATAGTGGTCACTAAGTAACAAAAATTAAAATGAATGACTTAATAAGAAAATTCAAACTTTATGATGGCTAATAAGGAATTCAAACTTTTTTCGATGGTTGATACAGAATTAGCCCTCACTACTTATTATGGATCCTGCCTATACAAATCACGTGAAAAGTACATTATGGTTGATAGGTTGTTGAGAAAATATTAACACATCAACTCCTCGACTACCTATCAACCAAATAGCTTTTTATCTTACCTCTCTAAAATGCTTATTACTGTGAGGAAAATTAAATATCTCACATCATTGAGGAGGGAGTACTTTACTGGTATCACATATTGCATTTTTTTTCTAAGAAAACACGGGAGAGCTGCATCTCTTATATGTTGCATTTGCCATCATTCAAAGATACAGTATCACTATTAAGGGGGTCTAAGAAACTAAAATTCATCTTAAACTACCCTGTTGAGCTCTTGAACTGTTGTTATTCTCAAATGCTTTGCCATGGAACAGCAGCCGCACGGTGCTACGAGCTCGACCGCGGCGACAATTTTCCTTTGTGAAACTGAGACCGCGCGATCTATGCTGGATTTGCCGTGGCCGACAAGGATCAGCGGCTCGCCCTGCCAGCCGTTGCTGAAGTCGAGTTCGACTGTTCTTCAGACGAATTCACGTCTTCCAAACACTCCAATTTCAGCTCCTGCCTTTCAAATCAGCATTCTTTCTCGTTCCATTATAAAAGTACTTTTAGTCATTTGCTGTCTACCGGCCGTGATGAATCAATGAGCCTTCAGTGCGATAAACTAAATCCAAGATCTTTAGACAGTTTATATTTAGGTCAAATCCAGGCCCGCTTGATCAAAGCCCGAAGGCATCACAGCGAGCAGACATGCAGACCTTGCTCATCTCCGTACACACTACCATGCTTCCTTCCTGTAGATTCATCCAGAGCATCGGCTTATTGTGCACGGGAAATATCTAACTGTTCATTGCGACAAGGAAAATAAAGACCCGCTTCACAAAACGGAATCGATTTCATGGAGATTTGTAGTTGATTAGATAATTGTAGTCTGATATTTTAAGTCAACAGATGTGTTTCTGTGAAAGCTTATCATCACATCAACCATTGGCGCCGCTTTGTTGCACGATTTCAGCAGGCAGAAGTTCCTAACCAAATCGTTTCAATCAAAACCAAACAAAAACTGGACGACAAATCTCAATATCTCGGCAGGCTCAGAAGGATCCATTGGTTTCTCTCGATCAGGAGTCAGAAAATAGGTAGGTTTGTTTTTGGGTCATCACAGCCGCCAGCAAGATCCAAACGGACACAAACAAAAGCAGAGCAGAATCAAAATCAAACAGAAACCGACGCAAGGAAACATCAAGAAATACTGCATCATCAAGGGAAGTCAGGCACCCTTCGAAGCCTGAGACGCAAAAATCGCGACGGCCGGCGCCGGTTGAAGCCTGGGCGCAACGGCGGCTCGGATATATAGGAGACGCTTGATGGGTTAGGGTTTCCCCAGAATCGAACGGAACGAGATCTACCAAAATACCCCCGTTTTCTTACTGGGTCGGCCCAGTTATTCCGTGTACGGCCGTGTCAGGCCCAGGCCCATAACCTCTCTCAAGAAAGGATCCATGTCCAAGCTCTGGTCGTCGTCCACGCCCATGTAGTCCACCACGCGCTTGTCGTCTTCCCGTGGGCGGTCCGGTGCACGTAGCCCACCTTGCATCAGCAATCCGATGGCCCTCGTCATCGGGCCGCCTCTGTAGTACTGGCCCGGGAACGGCCCGCCGCCTACGTCGAAACCAACCAGCTGCGTCTGGACCGGCGACGGGAACCCATCTCTCACAGGCCCAAACGGACTCAACATGGGTCCAAACCCGCTGCTGGTGGTGGCGCCCAAGGCCGCTGCCTTCTGTAGCAGGGCAGTGGCGGACATGCTGGCCGACGCGAAGCCCACGGTGGGGTCGACAGGAGGCCCGTTGAGGCCCATCGCGCCGATGTTGGTGCTGCCGCTGAAGGGGAAGGCCGCGGGCGATGGCGCCACGGTTCTCGCGGCGAGGCTGGAGAGCATGCCAAGCGGCGAAGGTAGGATCAGCGGGTTGCTGACGTCTTCGGAGACGGGGAGCAGCTGGAGCTGCGGGCTCCAGCTGGTGGTGTTGGTGACGAAGTCGTCTTCCACGGCGTCGAGGTAGTCGTCGGCCTGCAGTTCCAGGTGCAGGTGTGCAGCCTGGTTGCCTTGGAGCCTGTACGCCACCGTGGCCGCCATGTTCACCGGCTGTACCAGTTTGCTGTTCTCCTGGGCTAGGGCGTCGCAGAACGCCCTATGCGTCACGAAGCTGTCTCGCCTACATCAGATCGGTACTTTTATCGGTGACGATAACGATGTTCGTGCACTGCGACGTCGTCTTTTGGGACGAAATAATTAAAAAACCTGCACGGGTGGTAATATACCTGGAGAATACGGTGCCGCAGTCGCACTTGTACTCGCGCGTGCCGCAGACCTTGGCGTGCGCCTTCCAGTCCGACTGCACGGCGTAGCGCTTGGCGCAGCGCTCGCACTTCCACTTCTTCTCGCCGTGCTTCCGGCAGTAGTGCTTCTTGATCCCCGTCAGGTCGCCCAGCGCGCGCGCCGGGTTGTGGTGCACGCAGGACGCCTCCGGGCACACGTACACGCGCTTCCTCGGCGGGCCGCCGCCGCCGTCGTCCGCCGGGCCGCCACCGCCGGCGCGCTGCCGCAGCTTCCACGGCAGGTTGTGCCCGCGCCGGTGAAGCTGCAGGTTCTGGTCGCGCTGGAACCCCTTGTGGCAGATCTCGCACACGAACCGGTTCGTCGCCGTCAGCGTCTTGGGCGACAGCGCAATCACCTCCGCACTCGGGTCTTTTATGGAGTACATGTGCATGCATGCAATTGCAGTGGCATCAGTGTAACAACAACGAAATGAGCCATTTCGATCATCCAAGAATGTCAAAAACACAAATCCAAGGGAAAGAATTCAGCACTCCACACAAGCACCCACCGACAACTGAAATGGTTTCTGCAACCTGCAGGTCACTTTGAATTAAGAAACTGAAAGAATAAGACTAATTCATACACACCTGGTGTTCCTGGAAGGCTTCTCTTCTTCTTCGCAGCCGGCGGGGCAGCTAGTGGCTCCGAGGTGCCTGTGATGCGCTGGAGATCACCGTCGTCGCCACTGCCCATCGCCGGCGGGCTACCCATAAACGGCTTGATGACACGGTACCGCCGCTGCGGGCGCTGTTGCAACAACTCTTCCTCCACCTGCGTAGCTGTATTGCTCACGGACGATAAGCCACCAGCAGTACACTCTGCTCTCGACATGGATGGCATTCAATTCAAGCAGCAAAACACACACACAGAGTTGTTTTTTACAGGGCTCAAGAATTTGGACAGTTGGATCGACCTACACTACACTGGCCCTTCATGTTTCAGTTTTTATATATGCAGTACGCAGAGTTTGGATAGTTGGATCTATTCTACACTGGCCCTTCGTTGTTTCCTCCCTCGGGATCGATCGGCCGGCCGGCGAAGGACAATGCTGAGTTAATTTCTAATAGTTTTGGTCGCTTGCCATGACAGCAACCTTTGTGGTCAAGGTTCGCCAGCTCCTTGTTGCCTTGTTTCTTCCCGAGGGCAGCATGCAATCGTTTTCCCTAGAGCAGAGATGGAATTGCAGTTTAAAAGTGTGAGGGCCGATGCAGATCCCCACGACCACTCTCCTTGCGCTAGTAATCGCTTAGTTAGCTGCTGATCAGTATAGTTTCGTCCGTTCGAACTTGCGGAATATAATTCGTATATTACCTTTGTTGTTGTTGTTGTCGCCTTGTGATCTGCGGTTTGTTTCCATCGTAGCGCCGCACAGTGTCTTGGAGTTTCTGAGTGTTCTCTGCAGTCATTCTTGCCGTGGAGGCTCGAGGCCGCCATCTTTTACTCCCCTTTTAGTATGGGAAGATTTCCGAATGCTATGTTTTTTTTTATAGTTGAATTAATTTCATTAACGTTAATTTTGTAAAATTTCTACGTTTCAAAGGAGTCTTAACTGAGCTATCCGTGATTAATTACAGTACAGTTGAAACCTAATTACCACTATCAAACCAGGGCTCGATGATAGCTAGCAGACAGTTTTTTTTTTCAAAAAAAAAAGGGTCTTTTTTGGGATCGAAACCTGGGTATCCTCAGTAGCAGTACAAGTAATTTATTGAAAAAGAGTAAACCTACACCAATACACTTGTGAATACTACCAGTATTTTACTGGTAGTATTGCGACTCCTCAAGAGAAAAGTACAGGCAAAAAGGTACAAATAACAACGTCGGAAGCAAAGGCCCTAACCTAATGGCGACCATCCAGAAGAAAATACTACTACTAGTGTAGATAGAGCGTAAACAAAACAAAGAGCTACAGCTACGAACGAGATGCTACATATATTTAACACCCTATATGTGCATGCATTCTGCAAGTACTGTATAAGATCAGCAGGAGGTAAATCATTGGTGTCTGACATTATTCATTATTTAACGCCTCCTGAATCTTCGCCGCTTAATCGAACACGTACGTCAACACCTAATCGCGGCGCTCATTATTGGCCCGTAGTACTACTGGCATGCTACCACTGCAGGAAAAGGTAATTTAAACGGGTCTAATGAGACGCGTTGCGAAGTCGTCGATCCAAAGGTAAATGGGACAGACAAGGACTTTCAGAATTCGTCGGACAGACAAACGCCAATCCAGTGACAGTGATAATTCTTCTGCACTACCAGCTCCGTAATCACCAATGATCTACTTCTTATACAGTCATGCAGTTTCTTTTAACGGTGCCGGTTCTGCTCGCTTCTGCAAAGGGTATCACTCAAACAGTTCTGGCAAGAAATAAGCAGGAGCATCTTTTGTATTTAAATTTGAACTAAAGAAACGACTGCTAAACTGAAACAGAGGGAGTAATAAGTAAATCCTGCTGCACTATAAGAGACAAGTCCTGCTTCTGAAACGGTAGTACGATACACACCCCCGCGGCTGCTGTTCGCCGGTGCACATCGACGTTAACCGCCTGCCTGACTCTTGACTTGATCGGAGAAGAAAAATGGCCGGACCCTCTCCCGTCCTTTCCGTCCGCGTATCGCCGGACCCGGACGCAATGCGGCGGCCATGCCTTTGGAGCATCGCTTCGCCGGCACAACGGCGGACACGTCGGTCTCCGCCTTCCGGCGGGGGAGTCTCCTGCAACTCCGTTCTTCCTGAAGCCGAACACTGCGCGGAAAGTGGCGGGCCGGTGAGTCCAGTAGCGGCAGCAAAACACAGAACAGTTCTTTGCAGAAATAGGTTGGGCCACTTTATCTCGGGGGCTGAAAATAATGGACCAGTGACCAGCCCACGCCACGCGGCTTCCGGTCGAGTCCAAAATCAACCGGTCTCTTAGAGGAGCGGGCAGAAGAATGAACAGTTGTAATTCAACGTGCTTCACTTCGTAGTCCATGGCTTAGTTCAACATGTCTTCGTTGTCAATTACGGCTCTAGGTAATCATGCTAGCTATTTCATTGAATTTTAGAAAGTTGTCAAATATATATAAACCAATTAATCTGACCATAAGAAAAGATGGGACGTTTTTCTTCATATGTAATTGTGTCCTCTGTCTCTAGGGGATTAATTTCAAAGCTTCATATGCGAATGAACCTGCCACGTACGTGATTTGCTCAAAATATAAGTGCTATATTTGATAATTAGTTGCCTCCACTAATCCTCAAGTCAAACTTCAGCACTTAGATCAAGGCCTCTAATAATGGTCACGACATATTTTGTGCGAGAGAGCTAACATGTGAACGGAATCTATGTATAAAAGGGGCCCTCTCCCGCTTGCAAAATTTCCAGTTAGTGCGTTTCCGCACTGATACTCATTTTGCAACTTGACACTTGTTGTTGGGCGGCATCATACTTTCAGAAAAATATATTTCTGTAAAATATAGATAGATTGACCACGCCTGATGTACAACACACACGATGACTTTTTTAGGGAGGAACACTCGTCCCTGAAGAATACCACTTTAGAACATTTCTTCAAGGAATGGTCCCTACGGAACTTTATTGTGAATTGCAAATTAAGCGCTACTTGGTGCGCTTTTTGTGCTCTACGATCCAACTTTATTGTGAATTGCCATTGGGGCACTTGAATTAAAATACATGCAATCATAGAACCTTGCACAAACACACCTTCTGTCTTACACCTGACGGGCAATCAAAAGACCCAATTGCCGGGGACGTGTTGGATTTGTTTACCCAAATGGTGCAGCAGAGGTAGCTAGAAGCCTACGGGCCACCCTTGCTTGCTTTGATTTTGTTTTTCTCCCCCCTAAGAATATTCACCATATATATGCTGCTGCTCTTCTGAACATAAACCTAGAGAGCAAATCTGACGTGTTTGCACTTTGCAGTGTAAAACCATCTGAGAGCTGTAACGCGCAGTATCTTTTTTTTTTTTACAGACTATACTATGCAAAAACACAAACACGAGTGACTTGCATCACGAGTCACGAACATACACCCACCATTTCCAATGTTGTATGGTTAAGCCACAATTGAATTTTTACAAGCAATCAAATGTATGCATTTTAATTATCCAATAATACGCTCTCATTAAATTCGCTCGAAAACAAGACGAAATAGATCATGCAGAAAGGAACTGATCATACAAATTAATTATTCTCGAGTACAATGCAAATTTATAAACGACATTACGTAGGGCACAACACCTGCACGATATATCAATGGAACACGACGAGGAAAAGAAACATACACGACTCGGTGATCGATGATGTGCTTATATAGCGAAACAGAAAGCTTCTTGCAGTTTCATGGTGAGATGAGGGACTGTGCAAGCATAGTAGATGCCATGCATTGTGTGCATGGTTAGTTCAATTTTTGTCTTGACGTTGTTCGCTGCCACGGAAGATGGAGAGCTCATCCCTGACGTCGATCTGGATTTCCCTGCCGCTACTGCTGTTGATCGCTGCAGCGAGCTCCTCGCTCTCGCGGTACCTCTGTAGGTACCTGCGCATGGTGTCCGCATAGTTGTCGAGGCCGAGGCTCCTCATGGCGAGCTCCTCGCTCTCGCGGTACCTCTGTAGGTACCTGCGCATGGTGTCCGCATAGTTGTCGAGGCCGAGGCTCCTCATGGCGTGGCATATGTCGTCGCCGTTGATCGTCTTGCGTCGCTCTCGGCGGCACCGCTCTGAGGCTTCGCCAGTCACAAAGCCGATGAACTCTGTGGCGCACTCCTGGATGGTCTCCTTGGCACGCTTCGATATCTTGGCCTGCGGCGGGAGCACGTCCTTCATAATCCGCCCCACATTGGCTATCGGCAGGAGGTTGTCGTGGGCGCTGTTCATGCCACCGCCACCGCCGTCGACTTCTGTTGAGGCTGAACTTGATGCCCTAACATGGTCTTGAGGTTGGGAACTCCTCAAATCACCCAAACTGATGAAATTGAAATTCTCACTCATCTCTAAGAATGGATAGTGTGGTTTCTATGACCTTTCACTCCTTAGCGCGCGGGGCTATATATAGCCTCACACAGCGCAACCTGTTATAAACTCGTCTTGATCCTATAGTGTTGTTTTGAAGAGTGCTCGATGGTGCTATTTATACATCACGATGGTTAGATGTGTTTTTTTATTGTTTACTGAATTTTTTTGATCTACTAAAAAAGTATAAAATATTATGTACTGATGTAGAGCAGCTAGAATTGTCTGCCACATACCATACACGTTATGATTCGGCCTTCTATTTAAAAATAAAAATAAAACCGTGTTGTACAACATTTATTCGTCACCATTCCTAAATGTGTATATATATATATCCAACTTTAGATTTGTTTGCTGTTGCATCTATACAACTTGCTCTCTCTTTCAAATTAAAACATTTAATAATACAAGGAAAAAAGTTGCTACTCTTTTTCAACGGAGCTGCTACTAGGAGGGATCGAGACAGCACTGTAGAAGAATAACCTTTTGGCCGCTGCTATGGCCTACGCCGACGACCATATATAGACACACCTTGCAGGCGCGGCCAATGAGGCGGCGTTCTTTTCTTGGGGCGGCGACGGAGTGATGGATGGATGCCCTAGGCGCGCGACATCTGCCGACAAGCCGTGCGGCCCTCGCATGGCGACGATGATGGCGTCCAGCGCCACGGCACGTGGCCGTGGATCCAGCCGAATCAACGTTGAGACCACCGCGCTGCTGCTCAGCTCTCTCGCGAAGGCACAGTAGTACAGGCCATGAGGATTTAACAAGGCCACTTGATCGTAGAAAAGGCTACTGGTTGGCAGCTTTCTCACGCTCCGAATGAAAAGGGGATAAGCAACGGATGCAAAAATTCGGACAATGGGATTAGGATAGGTTTATAACTGTTGGATACGAAAACAATGGATAGAATTTGCTGCTACAGTACTTACTACAGTGTTGATGCATTTTACTATTCATCCGCTCTCAATTTACTGTTACTGTCGCTAAAGTGCGCTAAATTTTTAGCTCTACTGCAGACAATCCGGACCCATAAGCAACGTCCTGCAGGACCCAGAGGTGGCCAATTAGCAGGGAGGACGAGTTCGTCTTTTCATGCCACTGCTGCTCTTGCTGCTATGTTAGCTGCTGTTCCCTAGGAGGCTCCCCATTAGATGGAAGAACCTAGTGTATGTTGCCTGCAATTTTAATCTTTTTTACAGATATGTGCTGTCAGAAGAAGTATGCATCGTCTCCTAATTTAAGTTGCAGCAGATGCGCTGGATTATAAACCAGCGCCACTGGCATAAACCATACTACTACTTATATACTCCTTCTGTCTAAAAAAATATATTTCTAATTTTGTTTCACTGTGCTTTGTTTTTCTTTTTGACTAATGATTTTTAAAAAATTGGTACTCTTTATGAACACATAAATTACATATTATGAACATATTTTTTATGGTGAATTTAAATATATAAATTTTATATTATTAAATTTTTATCAAATTTATATAAATTTTTAGTAGAAAAAGAATGAAACACAGTCAATTAAACCTAAAAATAGACTTTTTATAAGATAGAGGTAGTAGCAGATATTTTGTGTGAGACCTCCTTCCAGGAAGGAGTGGCTTTATGCCACAAGTACTAATCTTTGGACCGGTCGTTGGTACGCACATTAAAAACAAAAAGATATTATTACATATATAGGTTCGACATACTACAACTCTTAGGAAGCGTCTAACAAACATAGTCTATATTATAACCATCAAGTCGGTGCAGTGACTTTATTCAAACATCACACTACTAAGAGACTAACACTACACCACAGACAAACTCGAGCGAAGGACGGGACTTCTAATCTCTGTAGTCGGCATCATCCTCATCGTCTTCATCTTCTGAACAAAACAACAGCAGGGGGAGGGGTGAGTACGAAGGTACTCAGCAAGTCCTAACGGTAGGAGAGGTAGGGTCCGCTGAAGCAAAAATAAGAGAAGGCTTGAGGTTTCTATTTTTGCGAAAAGCAAATTTTTCTGCAAGGGCTTACTAATGGATAGATTTTTAAACCCGACAAAAAACATCATTTGTCATGTTTTAGTAGGGTGGGCCTGAGGGAGGCTTTCAATCCCCCATCACTTCCCAAATTTTAAACGGGTACTATCACGCTTACAAGCAGGCCCTCAGCACACAACTAACACATTTCCAAAACACGGGCATATACACCCACTCACACGACAAGGATATCATAAAAAACTAATTATAGGATACCCGAACAAATAGCATGCCATTACCATGACAACGGCCTATCCGAAAGGATTTTACACTCTACAGAGGTTGTACACTGTACTCACAGGTTATGCTACTCCTGATCAACAGAGTTGCATAATGCTTACCTCACAACTATATAGGTTTCCACAGATTCCACCCAAGATGCATCCAGAGGCTATCCGTTGGGGTTTCACTTCCGATGACGCGACGGTATATTTTCGAAATAGGATCGTGAAGATTTACCATAGTCACTTCTTTTCTTGGTCCCCTACTACACCGAGTATTACAAAACCAAAGGCTATATCCGTGGGCTTACGGTCCCATGACGCGGGCAATTACATGGTCGAAAGCCGGACAGCGAGTTATCTCATGCCTTGCTCCTGGTCTTTTGTGTCACTTCGACCTCTTAGTGGCTCGATGTGGAAAACCTATATAGCAGGGATAAGTTCCGCCTAAAATACACAAGTTTTGTGGTTGCACGAAAATTGTTAAGTCGAGCGCTAATTAACCGGTCCTTATATGGCAGGGGTGACGGACTCGTCCACGGCAGGTGGACTACACCGAAGCCTATACACCTATCACCATCACCTCATGTGAGCCCCACCCCACGACCTGGCGCACTATACCTGGCCCATTTTATTTACTCACACCACTAAACACGTCTTAACACATTTTGCAAAAGAGTGATGTAAGGTGTGGTGGTACGAGGCACCGCAATTGGGGTCCTAAGCATTTTTCTAGTCAAGGCAACTTTTCGTTCATTAAAAGTATTTAAAGAACGGAAATTCTACGGTTAACAAGGGTGTGCCATCAATTGGCTAATAAGGTAGTATTTATATTAACCACAGCAAGTTACTGACATAAATATAAATACCTAGAATCAAGTAGGAAGTAAACTACACAACGTTTAACACATTTTAAAATGTAGGCAAGCATTTAGCTCTTATAGGTGCAGCAGTAACCATAGGTTCAATGTTGTTCAAGGGGGTGTTAGGACTTGCCTTCAGCGGCGTCTTCGGGTTCTTCTTCGTACTCGGGCTCTTCGGGTTCTTCTTCGTACTCGGGCTCTTCTTCGGCTACAAACAACAATCACAATAAGACTACTAAACAAAAAGCTACGAAACTACAAAAGAAAGGAGCACCAAGCAAAACATGGAGTTTGGATAGGCTAGGATGGTAGGGCTCGTGGCTTCGTGGTTGTTGACACGAAATCGGGGTTTCATGGATGTTCGGGGTTTTCGTGGAAGTTTGGGGATTCGTGGACACGTGAAAGTGAAAATTCAGGGTTTTGTAGGAGTTCGAGGTTTTCGTGGTAGTCCGAGGTTTTGTGAAAGTTCGGGGTTTTCGTGGAAGTTCGGGGTTTTGTGAAAGTTTGGGGTTTTGTGGAAGTTCAGAGATTCGTGGACACGTGAAAGTGAAAGTTCGGGGTTTCATGGAAGTTCGGAGATTCGTGGATATGTGAAAGTGAAAGTTCAGGGTTTTGTGAAAGTTTAGGGATTCGTGGACACGTGAGTGAAAGTTCGGAGATTTGTGGACACGTGACAGTGAAAGTTCGAGGTTTTGTGGAAGTTCAGGGATTCGTAGACACGTGAGCTGTGACGTGTCTGTGGACACGTGGATCATGGCCGTGTCTGTGGACATATGGACTGTGATCGTGTCCGTACCCATGTCCGTGACCGAGGACACAGGTTCGTGGCCATGCCCAAAGTGGACATGTGGCCGTGTCCATGTCCGAGGACCTAGGACCGAGTGTGAATTCTTGGCATGAATGTGAGCACATGTGTGGGGGCCTGGGCGCGCTCTGGCGCATTCTGGGTGCTTCGACCTGCTCGCGCCCGTGTGAGGCGTGGCCTCGGGTGTGCTAGGTGTAGTGGTGGCAGTGGGGTGCTCGCCGTGGCCGGCGGTGAGCCAGAACGGCGGTGGTGGCAGTGGGTAATGGCCGCCTAATTTGGGCTGGCACCGGTGGGGTGCGGCGGCCGGCCGTCAGGAAGACGACGGAGGGGAAAACTGAAAATGAAGCTTACTTCGGCGGGGCGCAAGATGGGGAGACCTATGAAACGCGGCGGCTGTGTGAAGGGCGCGCGCGGGCGACGGGGAAACCCCTTCTATAGTTGGCTCAGCGAAGTGGGGCTCCGACTGGCACGGCTGCGGCGAGAATGTGCATTGAAGGTGAAATTCGTTAGCAGGGGCAAACGGTGGCAGTTAGCATGCATCGTGGCGCGTTGGGGAAGCGTTGAGGCACACCGGTGCTCGAGGTGCAGCCAGCACGGCGCTTTAGCGTCCCGATTTCCGATCGGCGCAGCGTGGAGATGAGCTCGCCATTACTCACGATTTGACAGTGCGCCGAATTTGGATTCGCTTTGACGGTCATCGATGCGTGCAGTGAAGCTTGTGAGGAGTTACTTCCGCCGGTGCGATGGCGCTTGACGCGGCGGCGCGGCAACTGCGACGGCGTACGGCGATGGCGTCGCGTGACCATGCGGTTTCGCTCAAACTGTATGCGGGGAACGGTAGGCGCGTGGCTGGCTGTGAGAGGTGAGGGAGTCGCGCGGTGATGGTGCCGTTCGCTGCCGTTGGATGGCGTCCAGGGCTCGGTCCGCCGCGGCGTCGGGCAGGTGGCGCTTGAGGCCTGCGCGGTGGGGGCGAGCCGAGGAGCGCCTCGCGCATGAGATGGGCCGGGGAAACTAGCAGGCCGACCGGCCCAGTGAGGTGTTAAACTTTTTCCTATTTTCTAAGGATTTAGGAATTTTTCAAACTCCACAAACAAGCAAATAAATTCTAAAAAGATCAAAAGCTAGAAAACAAGAAAATTCAAGAACTTGGCAAATTTAATTTTCAATTTTGGAATTTTCCTTTTTTTGCTATGTTGTTCTAGTTTGATTTTTATTTTTGAAATTTTTTAAAAGAGTCTAGAAAAGCTAAGTTCACCCAATAAAAAAAAGAATATTTTTTTATTTTTTCTTAGTTTGAAATTTTGGGATGTGACATTTTGTTTAGGTGATCCTCTTGTTGTTGAAAGGTCATAAGAAGTTGAATGTCTGACGAGTACGATCGATCGAATCTGAGAGAGAATGGCAGTGTAGTACTCTGGTTGGTTTGACAAGTCTGCGACAAGAAAGCCCAGGTAGGTTTGCCGACTGATTAAATTAAGCAAGCCATCGGTACCTAGCGTATTCCAATTCTGAATCCTGATCATTGCGCTAGTTACTAAAAAGATCATTTTTTAACTTTACGATTTCAAATTTGGCCACTTGTCTTATTTAAAAAATTTGTAAAAATATAATTTAATTTATTGTGAATTGTTTTATCATTAAAAATACTATGAGCATGACTTATTTATTTTTTATCTTTGTAAAAAAATTGAATAAAACGAGTGATCAAACATAGTTTTTAAAAATCAAAAAATGATTTTTTTTATGGAACGAAGGTAGTAGTATTTTTACCGGAGGTACACCTAGGAAATGTAACTCACTCGACGATTTCATGAAATGCGAGGCTCGTTATATAGGTTTTATAAACCATAAACCGATCGGTTTTCAGCGATACAGAAAATCGGCTCGCTTACTATTTTTGTTATAAGTATCAGTCGGGTTTAGTTTTGAGTGAAAGCTGATCGATTTCCAATGGTTTCGTTAACCTTGCTCGTGATAACCGAATATTGACGATCGCCAACAATGTATGCACAGTTGTAGGTACTCGTATATGAACAATATCCTCACCTGCGGCCACCAAATTAACCATTCTAGCTAACTGTTAGAAATACGGAGGCCCGGTGATAGGATTAAGATATATCTATACTTCGACGAAGAACAAAGAGGTACAAGAAATAGGTAAACAAATTGGGGCTTATGCACTCATCTGGACTGTCAGTCGCACTTGTATGCATATGGTGAATCCGGTACCAAAAATGATGGGTCCAGTACCAATTTTGAAAAATCAATGGCTGAAATTAATTAAGAAGAGAGATAGCTCTGGTCCCTTCCAAGCACCACCGTAACAGATCTCGAAAAAGATACATGCACATTGTTAGAGAAGTACTCCTCCATTCTTAAATCAATTTCATTAATTAGGACAGCAATTTTAATTTTAATTTTCGCTATGTTCATTAGCCTAACGACATCACTTAAATGGAAGAGGTAACGGATTTGCTTAGCGCGCCAACAGAATACAGTATAATTTTCTATTTGTTTCTTTTAGGCAACTAGTCGTAGATAATGGTAGAGAAGTCACTTATATATGCTAGCAGTAGCTAGATAATGGTAGAGAAGTCACTTATATATGCCTAGCAGTAGCTACTATCCATCAGGTGTTTTTTAATACAGTATTACTGTCGAACAGCATAAGACATATTACTGCTTGTCATTGTGCTGTTTTATGTATTTAAATTTGATCAAAGTCAAAAACTATTAATTTTGATTAATAATATCTATAAATTTAAATAATTTTTAATATAAAAAATTACATATTATAAAAAGTATGTTTTATGAAAAATCTAATAACATAATCTATATATAAAATATTATTAATTTTATATTATTAATAGTTAAAGTTAAAAAAATTTGACTTTGCTGAAACGGACGTACTGCTTAAATTATTGGATGCCTACGCAGTCCGTCAATCTCTGGACTCTGGAACCAATTCATAGAGCATGCATGCCATTTATGGTGTCAGTGGTTAAAGAAACATCATTTTTTTGTTGTCCTATGAACATTTAAGACTGCAGCCGTACCGACGGATGAAACCGCATGCTATCTATCACAAGATATTGGTCTCTAAGGAACAAATTCTACAGTTGCACAAACCTTTCCAATTCAAACTAATAATCATTTTAAAATGTTAATCTAATTAAGCTCGACGTAATCAGTGGAGCAGTTCAAAAAGCATTCTATTAAAGGATTTCAGTTACTCCTACGAAGCAAACCAAACAACTCAAGTGAGTGATCGAAGTAGGTAGTAGGTAGAAAAAAGCAAAGCGATTATCAGTTTCCTAAATGCTCATTATTTTTGGTCAAGTAATGCAATGGTGCTACTAGTATCAGCAAGTGCTTAAACGATGAATTTGAAAGAAGGTAGCAGCATACAACTGCATCAGAATGGTCGGGATGTTGTATCAAGACTCATCAGAATACTTATCAGCATACTGCGCCTGACCTAGCAAGCTACAGCTACAAGAAATCGGTCCTGCTAAATTCAGGCCACAATAAATTAATGAGCTTAATAATGAGTATCAATAACCTTTTATATTTCTAGCTAGAATATTCTTATCAGGCTACAGATATATATAGTACTGAATTTGAACTGCATGCTTCAAACAGAAAATTTGGTAAATTAACAAATCAATCGAAGATTGGTTTGTATACTCCAGTTATAGATTTGGTCTTCCCCTTGGCCATCTTCGTCTTCATTACGCTACCGTCTTCCCTGTCTTATGCCCTGTTTGTTTCAGCTTTTTAGGTTGGTTTTTTCAGCTGCAAAGCTGAAAGTTGAAAAGCTGAAACAAACAAGGTTTTGAAAAGCTGTCTTTTGAAACGTTAAAAAGCTAGCTTTTAAAAAAAATAAAATAAAAGCTGAAAAGCTCATTAAAAACTGCTTTTCTAGCTTTTGATGTGCAGAGAAGTCAAATATATATTACAAAAGCCAACAATCACTACTTCACCAATCAATTTTTTAACTTAGCCACCAGTCAGCTTTTCTAAAAGCCCAAAAGCTCCGGCTAAAAAAAAAAAGCCCCTTACACTCAGATATGCTTGGTGTTCATCACCGCATCAAGAAGAGAGTACGTCATGCATCCATTCTTCCTCACGTTATTCCCACCATAGACACTAGTACCCTCAGGGATCAGAAGCAAAATTTACCGCTACTCTAGCTACTGGTACTTGGATAGCCGGATGCTCTCATAGCAGCTACGTACTGTTGCCATCCATCGCTACCGCTAACAATAATAAGGAGAAAATAAGCTATATATCGATAGAGGTATATATATAGCTTAATTACCTCGACTCACCTATCCAAGGAAAAATAATCAACTGATGATGAATAACAAGCAAGACTAAGAGCTCCTTTGAAACGCAGAAATTTCACAGGAGTTTTACAGAAATTTTAGATGAATTAGTTTAATTTTACAAAAAAAATACATGATAAAAATTTCCAAAATCCAAAGGACCCTTAATACTGATGATGCCTGGCGCCAGAGCTGGTGTTATCGCTCCTGTCCACGGCGCCGAACATGAAATGACCGGTGCCGCTGGGTCCGGCGGCGGCGCCCGAGCCGGAGGCGGGGTGGTCCGGTGGCCCTCCCGCACCGCGCGAGGCCGCGGCCGCGGCGGCCCGGTCGCCCTCGACCTCACGGTACTTGTGGAGGTACCTGCGCATGGGGTCGACGTAGTCGTCGAAGCCGAGCGCGCCGAAGGCCCAGCAGACGTCGTCGCCGTTGACGGTCTTGCGCTTCTCCTTGTGGCACTTGTCGGAGGCCTCGCCGGTGACGAAGCTGATGAACTCGGAGACGCACTCCTGCATGGTCTCCTTGGCCTCCTTGGAGATCTTGGCGTTGGGCGGCAGGATCTGCTTCATGATGCGCCCGACGTTGGCGATGGGCAGCAGCCGGTCCTGCTCCTTGATCTCCTCGGCCGCGCCCGCGCCCCCCGCCCGCCGCCCGTCGTCGTCCTCCTGCCCGTGGTGGTCGGCCATGCCAGCTAGCTCTTCGCTCTTATTGGTCTCTCTCTCTCGCTCGCTCGCTTTCGTCGTTCTGTGGTGCTTTGCTTGCTAGTCTATAGGGAGGCAGGCAGAGGCAGGTCGCTGGCTCGGCGACGATCCATCTCTCTCCCTCTCCTCTCTTCTCTGTTGTTTATATGCCTGGCTGCTCCTCTTTTGTTGGTGTTGAACCTTATTACTCCGGCTTTGGTTGGAGTAGCTGTAGCTCTCGCCCGGCAAGCACTGGCCAGTTCGTTTTCTTTACCCAGCTTACTTATTAACGCTTGATGCGAGAGCGGGAGGTGGTGGTGTGAGGCGCGAGTAAAAATTGAATAATGGCGTGCTTGTGTCTGCATCAGAGAGGCGCTAGCGGCCGTGGTTCGTGGGGCCGTTGAAATGTCTCCTCGGCTGCGGCTGCTACGCGATGGCTGAGGGCCGGCCTGGTGGCGCCCGCCTGGCACTTCTGCCCGCCCGGCCGGGGAGCGAGCGAGGGGATGGCAAGATTCCATGGATGAAACAATGGCTTTGCTGCACACTACTGGACGACGTGATAGAGTCGGCAGGTGAGCTGAGCTCTCTAGAGAGATGCCCGGCTCCATCCATGTAGTAGTATTGCTTCCTAATCAAACGCAGGCATGTGGCTGCCCGGCCGGCACTGCCTTGGTCCCTCCCTCCTGCCTAGCTAGCTCTGCACTCCTGCCTCCCCCCCTCTCTCTCTCTCTCTGCCTCGCGGCATGTTGCTGCAGGGTTCTTGGTTAATTTTCTGATTGAGTTGTTGTTTAAAGCTTTGTTTGTTTCTGCTTATAAGCAGTTTATCGATGAAAATATGTAAGAATCCTACCCAAAGGCTTTGTTTATTTCCACGAGAATCCAATTTTCAAGTAAGTTGCTTCATAGATTTGAACTGCGAGAATCGGAATGCAAGAATTGATAAAATCTCCGTGGTGAGAATAATCGGATTTTTGATAAACACTTCACCCATAAGCGGAAACAACTATGGCATAAGTTGTTGGAGTAGCTTAGCAATCGGTAATCAACGACAGATAGATCGACTTGTGCACCAGCAGCTCTCTGTTCCCGCCCTCTCAGACGAATTAATCCTCCTCTATCTTCTTCAACTAAAGTAGAGTAATTCCAATGCGTCGATCGTCGTACAGTCTCGGAGAGAGAGCATCCACATGCGCACGTGATTGGTGCGCGCGGGGGAGGACCCTGGCCTGCAGCCAAGCACTTGCGCGCCACATGTGTAGGCACAGGGAGCTATAGTAACGCAGGATCAGATCCGCAGAGTATAAATCTGCATACATATATAGGAGTACATATATCTTAGCATATTCTCCTTCGGCTCTCAAATGGATCGAGGTCGATAGGATAAAAAAAAATAGTTTAAAATTTATGAACAGGGAGGACATCAGAAGCCATTAAAATAAATTGAACAGTGTGAATATATATAGAAGGTTAGTAAAGAGTCGCCATCCATAGCTACTGCAGGTTAGTACATGGGAACATGGACGCAAAATATCGCAAAATATCTCTCCTAATAAGACAATGCATCTTGATACAATTGAGTATCGTGTGTGTAGTAGTATATATTATTGTATACGAGTGCTTGTCGTATTGGGTTTATTTTTTTGAGTTCCAAGGGCCGAGGAACTGATCCCCCTTGCTTCTGGGTTCCCATCACTCAGCTCATCAAGCCAACACACATATATAGGAGTATAAATTTATCTCAGCTTTGGATAGTAGTAGTTTCTTCCAAAGAGCACCGCCTTAAAATAATTAAATTTAGATATATCGTGTGTAGGCTGAGTCTTCTCCGTGCGTAGTGACGGGGGTGAAAGATTATGACGTTAACCATGGCTCTAGAATTAATTAATCTGCCGTGATGTACAATTAACACTGTGGGATATAAAAAATCAGTACTCGTCACATCTGATGTACAAATCTGATGGAGTACTAAAATTTCTTTTTGTGGTCTAGGTGCATGAAATGACTGCTACTGGTGCATAAACCAATCAGAAAGAGCAGGCACGCTTGCGACATACTCAGTATAGGATATATAGGCAACCCAAGTATCTGTCCGATGGCAACCAAGATTTCTTTGGCGTGTAGCAGTTTTTCTGCAGAGTTGCTAGCTTACTGTAGTTACAACTACATGAAAGATCTGAGTGGTTGATCGATCTGGCCTGCAGATAGCTGCCATTTGTACTGTGGACATATACTTGACGTTTTTAATTAAAACCTTACTTCCCCACTGCTTTTCAAGATACGGAGAGGATTAAGAAGCCCACCTAAACAAATTAGCTTATTGAAACAAATACTACTAATATTTAGTTACTTTATTTGGTTGCTTTATCGCCCCTTGGTAAGTCCACCCTCGCTCGTCTAGTAGGTGCAAGAAAGGAAAAGGCAGGCCAGGTTTTTATTCTGTCCATGTCACGCATCCACTCGCAACAAGACAGTGAAGTTGATGGTTCTTTGTTGGCATCCAATAACTCTAATCCAGAAGCCAGACACCTTTGTCAAAGGAAGAACCCATCATCCAATTGTGCTGCTGGCAAGTAACCGGGTAAAACTTGTTCTTCTTGATGCAAAATGACGCTTAGTTTATACCAGTACCAAATAATGCCTGCTGATTCCCTTCTACTTTCTGCCTAAGATTCCATGATCACGAAATATCGAAGACCAAAGAACTTGTACTGTCATTCTTACCCAGACACCACCTTGCTTACGTGTAAAGAGTTATTTTACAATAGGGAAAATCTGAAAATATTATGTATTGGTGGATCAGAGAAGATCTATATATGATCTGCTTGTCCACTTTGAGAACAAGGGGAAGAAAATATGTTCCTGGTTTTTGCCAAGACGAGCAATCCGCGAACAGTGCATACCTGTCCTGTAGTACTGCGACGCGCACGCACATGCGCAGCTCTCCGTTCAATGGCTGCTGTTAGGGTACGTAGCTACCAGTAATAGAAATAGCCGCGTGCCCGTACAGGAGTGTCTACTTCCTCCTCCATACGGGGACTCAATTTGCAAATCTTTTAAACACGAGATTTTTTTCTATTTATTCGAAAGTGATCTTTGTGTCTCGCCAACCCTCCATTTCTCTGCTGCTCTCGAGGTAGCAAAGGCCATGGAACCCGGAGGCCATCAACATGTGCGGGAGTAGTAAAATACTCGCCGTACAGACAAACCGTGCACGGTCTTCGATGCATGCAGGACGAACCAATCAGAGTGGCGATCGCCGGACAACAGCACATGTGTCGGCGCTCTGAGTGGTCCACCTGGCCCTTGTTCCAGCCATACGTTCACCTCGATATCTCTCCACCCCTTTCGTTTTGCATCGACTAGCTTGAGTCGAACGGGGTGCACCACCTAGGCAGGGGCGGCTCAGAGGCATGGGGACGGCGACGGCCTAGAGCTAAGCTAGAAGGGACTCCAAAAGTTTTATGCACGTTACTCTATAGAGACACAGTCAGTGATTAAAAAAGCTTTTAAAATCTAAGAGAAATTTTAGATAATGTTTTTTACTCTAAAATTTTCATGTCTTTTTCGAATGCTAAGGAGAAAAGGAGGATTGAGTTCAGGCTGGATCAAAACAGCAAGCGGAAGGTCTCCGAAAGGGGAAAGCTGGTGGCTTTTTCGGCGTGTTAATTCTTTCGACGGGGCACCTTCTAGAGGGAGCTAATGCTTATGCTTATTGGGTATTTTGGTTTGACACTGCTTCACGTCTAAAAACATCGTAAATACAGCTCTTTTCATCATTTCTTCGATTATTTCGATTTTTAGAATAGAATATTTACGGAATCACCGTCACAAAGCAGCAGGTCGGGCTAAGGTACAGTGTTCTTCAAGTTTTGGGGAGGCCTCTTGCCAGAGTCTGGGAATCGTGGCCAACCTTGACCAGTGATCGACATAGCTCACAACAAGCTCTGGTGCAACCGATGCAGAAATTTTATAAAAATTATATAAAAAATTTTATAAGATTAAATTTAATTTCACAAGAAAAATATAAGATTTAGAAAAAAAAATTCTTTGTTCTAAAGGGGCTAGAAGTCTGATTTAACGCGGAGACGAGCTGCCAACGTATATTGCGTACATTATATCTTTTTCACTATTTTTAATTCACGTGCACACATCTAAATCAGTTATAAAATGAAACAAAGAGAGTATCTTAAGTTAGTTATCAAGGATGAAATATATCTGTTGCTACAATTTTTTTTTATTGTATATATATATATTATGTGAGTATATATTTTAGACACGTTCAGAAGCTCTAAAAACGGCTGCAGCTGCGACTGTGACAGCACCGCAGCAGTCTTCTCACTTGTACTACAGTATTAAATAGTAAAATACTAAACGACTGCTGCGGCAGCTACTGATCTGAACACACTTCCAACCACTAAGTTTGTCCTATGGCCTTCGAAAATTTAGAGCCGGCAGTGCACCTAGGGCTACCGAATCTCTGCGTGCAGAAGAGCATCCATGGATGGGAGCGAGCTTTTTGAGTCTTGGCAGTGTCGTGCTTCTGTGTGCATGTAGACTAGTCAGCTCGATCTATGTGGTGTGCACGCAGGCCCGGCATTTCATTCGGGTTGCTTTTGCTGTCCATGGTATGGTCGACCGTAGGAATGGCAAAAGCACTATGCTTCACACAGAGTGGCCAGTTTTAAGAGCCCAGCTAGAGGAAGAAGAAGGATGGACGACACAGTTTTTGCAAGTTGTGGTGGGGTGTCGTGAGTCAGGACCTCAAAGATCTCTTGGTTCTAACCAAGTACATCTCGCGCATTCCGATGTGCACATACTACTATAGGAGTTTATACTGTTTTTGGCAACGAATGGGACCGTTTCTCCTTCCTCTTAAGGGAAAGCTATCAAAGTACCAAGGGCGCTAAAATATACATCAGGTATCTTGACATACATACACATTAATATCCAAGTGCTACTTCTCATGTGAAGTCTACTTAATTTAGTTATTCTGATTTTTGAAGGGTTTAGCAGTTTGTTGATTTGCATATTGTAAGGAAAAAAAAAGAGCATATTTTCAGAGAAAAGTTCAAGCACAGGAATTGAAAGTTAGTAACTGTCTCCCCCAAGTTTGTCGTATCCTATGAATTGAATCAAGATGAAAGAATAAAATGAAGCCCAGTCCACGCACATGCCAATAAGAAGAATCCTAAGACATGTGGTTTTGTCGAACTTAATATTCCAAGATTCCAAACATAAACATGTATATGTGGGGCAACGACATGGTTACAGATACAATCATGATTTAATTACGTAAATGGTTTTGTCCACACTTGTTTCAATGGTTAAAATATTCAACAACAGGCCATTCTTGAGTTCCGATCCTTGGCATGTTGTTCAGCTCCTTGATTCCAACGACGGTATATAACAAAAGTTGAACCATAAAGGAATCTCCATCCCGTGGAGGAATCCACCATTAAGATACCTTGAATAGGATACTTATTCTTTTTCTTTATAGAGAGGTCTCCCTGGTTCAGTTCTAAGTCCCGGTACCCGGTAGCACGAGACCTGGAGTGAAGTAACCCACGATGCTGCCAATGGCACACCTAATTAAGACCAAAACCAACTTGCAATTTATGTGTACTGCAAGCCGCTGCACATGCTCTCGTTAGATGTCAAAACTCAATACCTCATCACCATGCATGCATCCATTTAATTTTACAAACTTCTGAGAAGAAAGAAATAAGCGCAACGAACAACAGCAATACTTGCTCCATTCTGCAGTTGACGATAACAATTTTAAAAACACATGGAGTGTATACCAACAGAACAAGATGCAGGCTGAGTATACCAAACAACAAGGAGTTAAACTAGAAAAAAAATAATGGAGGCTTGAAGAAAGTGGAGATCGAGATCCATGGCATGCATTAGTAGGAGAGATTCCCAGCCTGCCGGTAATAATTGTTGGAATATAAGTGAATCGCCCATCTTTTCTTCACCGGCTTAAGCTTTTGAGGTCAACTAATTGATACAAATAACTTAATATGGTATCAGAGCCAGATATCTCGAATTCAAATCCTGACGGACGTGATTTATTAAAATAAATTGTAGCCTGCTCCTATTCCATATTTGCGCCCTACCGAAGCTGTATGTGAGGAAAAGTGTTGCAGTATAAGTAAATTGCCTAACTTTTTTCACGCTTTTAGGGTTAACTGACTTATGCATACAACTTAATAATAATAATAATAGGGCAGCAAGTCGCAGATGCTAAATCCAAACGCATAATGGACCAGCAGAAGCCTGCCGGAGCAAATGCTCTGAGAGGCTGTTACAGGGTCTGTTGTGGGGGGGCAGGTCGATCGATCAGGTGCGGGCGGTTTGTTTGCACCCGCGTGCTGAACCGTAGACTATACGGTAATCCATCTTTAAATCAACCAGTAAACGATATGCTCTCGAGTATTGGACCACTTGGTTTGTGTAAGATAATTTTCACCAGTTGTCCATGTTCACTAAAGAACCATAGCTAGCTTGCTCGCTGGATGCAACCAAATTCAGATGATTACCTACAAATACTTTTCTTTTTTCAGTATTCATGCATTTGCGAGTGTGAAGACGATCGAGCCAACAAGGAAGAACCAATGTTCCAAAGTCGGCAAGAGAAAGGCTAGCTGTCTGGTGACAGAACTACGCGCGGCGCGACACGATTGATCCAGGCGGTCCATGCTGTTTTTCGCAGCCTTGCATGGCTTGCTGGCGGCCTTACGAGGCACGCATCTGTGCGCCGCTATTTCTGCACAGTAGAAACAGCGCAGTGAGCAGATCTGTGCATGCTGTGGCAGCAGCAGCAGCCCGCTGGGTCGGGAAGGGTGAGGCAAGCTACACACGCCGGCCAACTGGTCGAGATGGCTGCCTGACTGGGGCGAGGTCATATCTTTGCCGCGTCGAAAGGCGAGAAAGACGGATCTGATCGGATCAGGGTGTCGCAAATTTGCTACGCTGTGCTCGGTCGCCTCGCAAGTGGTTACTCCTAGCACTGTAGTAGTACGTACGAGTCTGTTTGGTCACCAATTATTTGGGCTCTGAGACTCAGCTACTAGGAGTAGTACGATCGGAATTGAATCTGCTGCAGATCACCTAATTCGCGTCTGAATGCAAAGGACGGAAGACGTTAGAGCAACCACAGTGCTCTAAAGTTGTCTACAGAGAATAAAAAAGTTAGTATAGGTATTTACTTACCTCTGTTTACAAATATTTATCCACTTTTGACTTTTTTATAAACTTTTTGACCGCTTATTTTTTTTAAAAAAATTTGACATATAGATATAAAAAATATACATTCTCAAAGTATATACGATGACAAATCATATGATGTATTTATAAGTTAACTAACGAAATAATTTTAAAATTATAATTAGTCAAAGCATAAATAGTAAAAATCAAAATTGTCAAGTATTTATAAATGGAGATAAGTATATACATTGTGAAGTAGTTTATAAATTTATTATAAAAACTATCTATAAGTTTACATAAAAATAGAAAAAAAAACTACTGTACACTATGGCTCAAGGTTAAACAACCCATCTTAAAATAAGTTGAACTATTTTCTAATATCTTTTATACTCTATGTTTACTGTTCATATTGTAGAGTTGTCTATAGACAATGGATCCCAACACTTAAGATATGTAGATTGTGATTGCCCTTATAACCACAACGCACGGATTGATCGGTGGTCACTTCATGGCGGTCCCTTGTCCCGTGATTTGGGGCTCGGATCGGCTAACGTTTGGTATTTTACTGCACACCTTGCAGTACAACGTATCTACTGTTTCTCTTTTATCTACTCTTCTGTCCTAATGAAGTTAGCTCCGGTACCCCCAAGCGCCTCGCAGGTGCAGCTGCTCACAGTATTTTTTTTAATTAACAATAATATTTTTAATTAAACAAGGCCTCTTTGGAGGGTTCCTTTGGAACGAAGAAATTTTATAGGAAAAAATGGAGAATACTATTCATGCTTTGGAATAGAGGATTAGAGTAAAGAAAAAGTATAGGACAGTTTCCCATGGTAACTATTTCATAGGAAAATTATAGGAAAAGAAACATTCACTATAACTTTTTTTTTTCTTCCCTACAAGTAGGGCCAATAAAAAGGCTCACTCCGCAGATCATTTCACAAACTAAATTGTCTCTTATTAAATTTTAATTAAAAATAAATAAAAATTTAGACAATCCTAATCCGATCTGACCCTCGTTCATTTTCTTCGGTCCTAATCTAATCTGACCTTCGTAAAGTTTGAACTTAAGATTATTCTTGTGTATTGAAAAATAAAAAAAGATAAATTGTATGAGTGGATAAATTGACCTAGAATTATATTTTGGTAAGGTAAAATAAACCAAAATATAATTTAAGGTGTTTATTTGACCTTTGGCTATTCTTGAGAGAGTAAACTAAAAAAATATACTATGAGCACCACCACCTGCGAGGTGCTTAGGCGTACGAAGAGCCTAGGACAAAAGAGCCATCAGATACAAGAGCCCCGTGATTCGCTCGCTCTTGTCGACGCGTCCTAGGTACAGCACACAGTGGTATTAAAACGCGTTCATGAAGATCTACTTCTATCTATCGCAACGAGCGCCGAGCGGAAGGAAGGAGCAGCAGCACATGCGCCGCCTGACGGGTCGTCGCCGTGCATGCCGTAAGCGGGTGACGAACACGGGCCGTGCAGCGGCGGACCTAGCTGCTGCTGTCCCTGCTCCTGTTGCATTGCATCATCTTCTCTCGTGCTGTACTCGATCTCACCCTTCTCCTCCCTCCACGCAGATGCAGGCAAAGTCAGAATTCGTCAGGTGATGATGCAAGTCACGGCGGCGAAGTAAGAATTTGCCGACAGGGGTGAAGCCAGCGCCGCGGAGCGACGGTGTCCGCCTTCATTTCTAAGCGGTATCATTGGCTTTTGTAATTAGTATGGAAACATTGTTTTACATGTAAAAATTTGTAAAATCATTGGTATTGGTTGACACCGATAGTTACCTTTGGCTTCGCCCCTGTTTGCCAATGAACTCGCAAACCCCAGCACAAATGGGTTAATCCGGAACGAGCACTGAAACGTAGGTTCTGTTTGGTTTCGCTTATAAGCGGTTTTTCGGTCAGAATAAGCGATAATTCCACCAAACGCCCTATTTATTTTCGTTTTTTCTGAGCGCCGCTTCAGAGATTTGAACTACGATAAACGAAAAGCGAGAAGCAAAAAAATCTTCGCTCAGCTTATAATGTAAGCGTAATAGAGAGCCCAGTCAAAGAAGTAAGATGGCAGCCCGCTACACACCAGCTTTGTGGATAGGACCACGTGAAATTCAGCCCATGCAACTCGGGAGATCATATCGGCTGGGCCTGAAGGCTGAAATCATGACCAGCTATTAGATGTTTTCTTTTATTTATTTTCACATGTAAGAAACAATTTTCTTTGTCTTAAAAAAGAGAACAAAAAAGTATTCGTGTTCTGACAGTAAACTATGGATTATCCATACGCAATTTTAATGCACTATTACCCGCAGGCAATTTTCAAGCACAAAAAAGTTTCTCGGGCACAACTATCCATATGCATTTTGCATGGGGATTTGTGATTACATACTCCCACAGTAATTAATAATTACGCTAGGAGTCCAACATTCCATGCACTGACGCTTGTCCCACTAATAAACTACGGAGTGCTACGTGAGGACTCACATCCTCTTCAGTAGAGGAGAAAATGCAGTGGGGAATTGTAGCTGGTAATTTGGATCCGGACTCCCGGGCCTCACGCGGCCTTTTTTTTGTTTTTTTCCCCACACGAGAAAAAACAGCCGGTAGTGGAAGGGAGAAATCCCCTTAAAACCCCTGTGTCATCCGCCCCCGCCGCCCACTTCAGTCGCCGCACCGAGAGCGGTGAGAGAGCCGAGAACCGGGCGCCGGCAGCGGCGACGGCAAGCAGCGCGCGACCGATCTCACCACCGACGCCTCTCTGTGAGCGGTACTAGCCTTCTCCTCCTCCCTCACTCCCCCGCGCTGCTGGTTGATCTCGTTTTTTCCACACTTCGGCTTCGCTTCCCCCAATCCCGGAATTCGTTTCGTTTCGTCCCGGGCGAGCGATCGAACCCTAATCCTGGTTCCACCCCGTCTCTTTGGTGGTAAATCTGTGTGCCCCGTGGTGCCGTTCGTCCATGGTTAGATTAGTTTCCCCCCTCCAGCTGTTGAACTTGAAATCAATCTGCCCCGCGTGATGTTGGTTCCCCAACACAAATGGGGGTTGAAACGAACGATCCCCCCACCCCACACGCCTCCCGTATTCCCGCCTCCAGGTTCGATCGCTTACGTCTGACCATTGCAATGCCCCGCTATGTAGTCAGAATTGTGTTGGCCATGATTGTTATTTGTTCATTTTGGGAGGAGTTACCTCAATGTGCCAAGCCGATACATTCTGATGCGATATTTTGATACGATGATGGCGAATAAGTTAATGCTAGTTACCCTGTGTTCTCTACCCCTGTTTAGTTAGTGGCCCATCACTATTTTATAAATCATCATAATAAATAAAGTCGTTTCTGAGAAGTGGAATCTAGTTAATCCTATTTATTATTCAATTCTGTGGGACGATGTTACAGCTTTGTATCTATCCGGTTGTTTATTCTCAATCCCCTTGTGGTTTACCTGCAATATATATATATATATACATATATATACATATACATGTAATGTGTTGTCGACATATCTAACTGAAAAACTGTAGAACCATCCCCC
>BCLF01000034.1:693366-734434 GCA_001602275.1 Zoysia japonica | reverse complement strand
CCCCCCCCCCCCCCCCCCCCATCTAGATGGCCACAGAAGAGATTATGGCAATTTTATTGATAAGAAAAGTAAAGAGCCATGTGTAGTATGCAGCTTAACTGATTATTGAATTTAAAACATTTAATTTAAGTTATATTACCAATTCAAGTTTTGAATGCCCTTTCATAACAAGCAGCTTCAAATTTTGTGCCATTTCGTCTGCTGTTGTTGGGTTTTCAAATAATAATTCCTCTTACATCTTCTTTTATTTTGATACTGCAGTTCAGGGCAAGAGTAAAGCAGTAAAATGAACGGCCACCTAAACTTCGAGGAAGGTTGGAAGGTCCTGGAACAGGGGATTGTAAAATGCTCAAAGATTTTAGAGTGCACTAGTATAAGGCCTACTGTGGCTGAGTACATGAATTGCTATGAGTATGGTTCTATCGTCACCTCATGATGAAATAAATATCTTCATCTTTATCAATGTAGCACTTAAAAATCACTGCGGTTCATACATTTCTCTATGTTTTCCAGTTGTGCTTACAGAATGGCTGTGCAGAAACATCAGTATTGTCAAGAAATGTATGACGGTTTCAAGACAACACTTGCAGACTGTGTCTGTGTGATGGTACGATACTTGTTTTAGTTTTAGTTTTTTCTATTATAAGTTCTGTGGTTGAGGCATTATGTTTACAACCAATCATGCCAGCTTCTAATGTCAAAAAGGATGAGTGGATGACTATATCGTATCCTAAATATCTTAAACAGTACAGCTGTAGGTGCAGTTCATCTTACATGTTCCTGGCATAGTATATGGAGCCTTACGATGCATGTTTCAGATCTATTTCCTGCAAATTTCTTCTCTGTACTTAAAACCTCGAATTATAGATCTTTTAAAATGTTACCAGTGTCTTGCTGCCCGTAGGAAACTATGCTCAAACCTATAATTCTTTGAAAATATTAGGATTGATCATTGATTGCTGAGTATTTATTACCTGCAGCTTTTGGCTTATTTTGAATTTTTTGTTGCCTTGATTTGAGGAACATTGTAAGCTTATACCATCTGGAATTGCTGCAGAAACTCTCCTATAATTCTTTCGTTAGCACATATGCTTTCACAGTAGAACTATATATTGATGTTGTGAAATATGTGTGCGTTATTTCTGCTGTATCGCATTAAATAAGGTGAGTGAAGTAGTGAACTGCTATCGCTTAAAGCACGAACTAAGCATTGTGCACATTTGTGGTTCATTTACTAACATAACATGGCTTTACTGTCATTTACTTTGTTTACTGCATAACTCCCACACTACAATTCTTATCAACATACCCTGTTTGATAAGTGAATAATTTTTCCATACATTTATGTGCATAATTACCAAGTCAGCTTAGCTTAACAAAAGATATACATTTCTTTTTGGCTTGTAACTGTTGTACTCTTTTGATTTTTTTTTGTCTTTTTGGTTAGGTTCTGCCCCATCTCATGCAGAAGAAAAGTGACTGCTTTTTTAGAGAGCTTATGACAATGTGGTCAAATTATTGCACCATGATCAGATTTGTAATAGGCTTTTTCAGCTATTTGGACCGCTGCTACTTGGAGCAACGCAAACTACCTTCACTTAATGACACTGCTGCTACTTCCTTTTTTGGACAAGTGAGTATTATGCTATTTCCACATTCCCTGCTGCATTTGAGGATGAGCTGCAGCTGCTTACCCTCTTCTGTATTCAAAATGTTTAATGTCCTTTTCCTTTTTATTAGGTCTTTTCCTACTTCAATGATGAAGCAAGAGATTCTCTACTGACTATGGTACCTCTCTTAGATATGTCATATGTGTCTTTGTCTCATTCTTAATGCAGTCCTTCTGTACGTAATAACTGAATTATCCCAGATTTGCCGAGAGCGTAATGGAAGTATGGTCGATATGGAGCTTCGGGATGTTTTGCGTGGCATAAGTCGTTCTGAAGTCAAAACCTTAATGAGCAATGCTGTGCTTCAGAATACATATGATTACTACTCCAAGAAAAGCTCTGAATGGATTATACACTACTCTCTTCCAGATTACCTTGCTAAGGTCAGCTTTCCTCTGGTAGTGCTTGATGAGTCCATGGCACTTCTTTTTTGCAGTTTTTTAGCTTCACCAATGTATGTTGTATACAGGTCCAGGAAACCATGGAGGAGGAAACCAAGAGATTGGCTAGTTATTTGTGCATTTCAGATGAAGACAGCTTGCATCTCTGTTTGCAGGTTCATTTCTTTTGTCAGGAAATATTACTTTAGCACTGTTACATACTTTAATAATATTTTCATACTTCCTGCTAGTGTAGGGCTCGTATAGGTTGACACATTTGATTTATTGCCAACCTTGCCTAGCCTTGCTCTTGTGCAAGGAAATGGAATCTCCCTAGTGCTTCCTTGCTTTTGTGAGAACCATGGCTCTAGTCCTCTACCAACGATTTCATCGTCATTGCAAGTGTAGAGACACAAATTTTGCTTATATTTAACATTAATTACCCGATTTTATATGCCCTCTGCACTTGGCTACCTGCATTTAAGTGTTGCTTCCAGAATTCAGAAATGAAATCTGCAGCTGTCTATGCTGCAGTGGAATCCCGATCATTGCATACAAAATTATGGATGTCAAGAATCAGCTACTTGCATTCTTATTCACATTAGCCAATTAGATGGGCTTTTGGTTGGTCGTAATGAATACTTCCTTGATGCTTCTACTTATCATTGCAGGCTGTTAGTCCTCCATTGATGCAAACTTATGAGAGCTATGCAAGAGAGAAAAACATTGGCGGCGAGCTTTTGCTTCAGACATACAAGGTAAACTCAATTGCACTCATCACTTCCTCAGTACAGTTTGATTATTAGCATTTCCTTTTCCCGTGTTTCCATCCAATTATTCCATTCCAACATTGCAGACCGTAGAGGATGAACTGCTGGCCAGATGCAGTGGCTTGACACTTGGCGGCTGTTCAGACACTTGACGGCTGCTAAGACAACAGCGCAGAAGGCAAATTTAGCTAACATCCATCTATATAACCCAGCTTACATACAGCCGACTTTAAAGCTTTTGTGCAGCTCGTTTTGGTTAGAGTTCAAAATTACCCGGTTCCCATTGTAGAGCTTGTTATCACTAGCAGATTTAGCTACCGATTGGCTTTCACTTGTCTTGGTTCCCATGGTGCAGGGCTGTGATTCAGCTAAGAGCCTGTTTGGAAGTCTTGAATTAGGCTGAATTGAATTGAATTCTAGATCTGAACCTATTTGGCAGCCTAGGGAATTGAAATACCAATTCCAACCCATTTCCACTCACCGATTAAACAGCCTGCTCCGAATTCGCATTCGCACCCAACCCGACGGAAATCGCTGGAAATCATCTCCCCAGTCGCCACTCCCGAACTCCCATCCCCGAAGCACCGCCAGCGGAGCGGAGGGGATCGCTGCCTGCCCCTCGGGTCGTCCTCGACTGCCGCCGCCAGTGCCCTCCCTCTCCTCGACGCCTGTATCTTCACGCGGGCAGCTCTCCACCCACGCACGTGCGTCCCCATGGCAACGGTCGTCGTTCTGCTCCTGCACGCGGTGCTGATCGCCCGCGCCTCCATCTTCGGACAGCGCATGCCTGCCATTCTTCTAGCCACCGTGCACTCCTTTCTCCAACGCGGAAGGCTACTCAGCTGCCGGCGCTCCCTGACCGTCTCTGCCGCGGCAGGGGCTTCCTCCGATTCGGCAGCTCCAAACGCCGAGGGCGTGCACGCATGGTGGTTTGTGGTGGCGCTGCTGAGGCACTCCTGCTGCTTCTACTGGTGGGGAGACCCTTGGCATGAGTCACGATGGCTTGCTCGAACTTTTTTGGTTCGCTTTTTGCGGCTACTGAGTTTTGGCCGTGGCCATGTTCGCAGATGGGAGCTAGCTTCTGGTCTCGAAGGACTTCCTTGTTGAATCAGATGGTATAAGTTTTGATTATATTGAAGTGATTCTAATTGAAAGTTTCCAAACAGCATTTGGATTTCAATTCCTAGAAACCAATTCCGTGAGCGTACAAACAAGAATACTGGAATGATTCAATTCTACGCAATTCAATTCTTAGAATGTGATTACTGAAAACAATTTCAATTCCAGGGAGCCAAGTAGGCCCTAATAGTAAAGAGTTGCGGTTCTTTTGCCTTATCATAATTGCTAAACCTAACTGAATCAGCACCATTGAAAATTGTATATGGTTTTAGATTGTCCTTGTGACGAGAGATTGCATTTTAGTGACTAGCACCTTAGCAAATGCTAGGCAAGTGCCGCTGGCATTTTTGCATATGCCTGCACACAGGTTGTTTGAGATGTACTAATTACGATGAATAGTGCGCGCTTGATGGTTGATAAATCTTGGTTAGTTTGCCACGTTCCTATATGCGGCTTTTGACAGCGTGCTGATTTCCCCCGTCCTACTCCTACCGCCCTTTGGTATTATCTTGCGCAGCACACGTAAGGAGGTAGCTTAAGGGATAAGCTCGACTCACCATCCTTGTAAGGTCTTCCTTCTACTCGATTATCAGAGTTTAAAGCAGCTTTGCCTGTAAAAATAGCTTAATTCAGTAAGGGACAAGCTTTACCTATTCGTGACACATTTCCTAGCAATAGGTCAGGGCCAAACACGTATACACTTGTTTGAAGGCAGATTCAAGATGGTTATTACAACACTACTAATCCATGATCTGATTATTGTTTTTGGCGAACTTAGGTGACGTCTTGGAAATAAGGAATGAACTCGCCTACTCACAAGTTGTAATCGGGAGCCTCGAAAGATACATTCCAGGTTTGGTGGTGATAGGTGTCTGATAACTGATAATTTTAGTTTTTACGCCTCAAGGAGCCAAACGATCATACGGCTATCGATCGTTCTCTTGGGCCAAGTCTGTGGTTAGCAGCCGTGGCGAGTGGCGATGGGCCTGGGAGACGCGATCGACCATGATTCTCAGCAGGACCATAGCAGCGGGCCGCATGGGATGCCATTCCATTTTTTGATTTAAGACTCCTCTGTCGAACGGGCTATTTATTTGATTTTGTGAAGCGATTTTTTTAAAATAAATTATAGGTTGAGAGCTAAAAAAGTAGTTTTTTCTGATTTTGTGAAGTAATTATGATTTTAAAAATTTATTTTAAAAAATAAAAAATTATTTTTAATCATAAAATTACTTTAAAAAAAATCAGAAGAAGTCCAGAGAACGAGGAACTGGGGCCAAAGTGCCCTTACGCGGCCACGTGTTCCCAAGGTACAGGCAACACCCCAGGTAAATCGACCTGCGAACACAGACGGGCCTGATTGAGAATGAAGGGCGGGCCAGCAGTAGTATGACGCCATTCGGCTCTCCGAATCATCCCCCGTGTTCCGACCTCCCGGCCGCAGGACCGCCGCGGCGCCGCTGCCGCCCGATCGCATCGATGGACGCCGAGGGTGGCGTCGCGCCAGCCGGTGATGACCGGATGCCGGTACGTGCCCGGCGCCCGCCCCTACTACTCCTCTCACTAACGCCGTGATTTTGCTCTTCTCTTCTTCTTCGCTCGCGCATGTGGAATTGGAGCAGGGTGGACCTGAATCGAAGCTCCACCAGTGCCTTCCAACGCTGCGGCGTGTGTTCTGCAATTTTCGCTCTGGGGCGACTATGGGGGACAGATTCAGAGAATTTAGTGCGGGGTTATTCTGGGGATCAAGGGTTTTCTCATTTTCTTTTTAAATTTTATTCTGGTGTAGTGATTCTTCAGTGGGGTTTGAGCCTCAAGGCTAGTATTCCACTCCAGTAGAATTCTGCTTCCCCACGTAACGGTATGGGCATTTCGGCTGGGTTCTGTTGCTTGTAGAATGATGGGGGAGTACCAACAACTTTCACGATTTGTGTCCAGAACACCTGTTGTTAGGAAGGGGATTTGTTATTCCTCAAGCAAGCGTCGTACACTTGTACATTGTTCCATTGTACCTTCGAAGAGGAAAATCACTGCATGTTCTGCATAAGGATGCCTTAGAATTCAGCATGTTCCAACTTGAGGGCCATTTCTATTAGTGTTAAAATAAGTGATAAATGATAACATATTCATAATTATGTAGTTTGGACTTTGGAGTATCTTTGATTTACCTACGAAGTAGGTCAGTAGGATTTGTCCCATCGGAGAAGGATGATTGTTCAAGTTTTGTATGATGCATATGAAGTTGCTAGACACTGATGTGTCAATGTAGCCTCATTCTCACTTCTTTTGTTTTCTGTCCAGTCCTAGTGCTTGGTAGGTTTAGCTTGTGTGGTTTTAGATGTACTTGCCTGCAATAAATTTTGAAAGAAAAAGGCACAATATGTCGCAGATATTACTGCAAATGCTGAAGTGCTAATAAACAAATCATTTTCTTGATGATTCTTATGATAAAATTTTTAGTTTCAGACATACCACCATGTTATATAGACAATTATTATAGTTGCATGTGTATGACATGTAATTGGTTTCTCTGTTGATTTTTACTCACATGGTTAACAAATACTAGCATGATAATTCGGGCCACATATTCCTATATGAGTTCATGGTATGTATTTTCTAATGATAGTTGTTCATGCATTTTCAGCCGAAGCAATACTACATGAATTTATTACTTTTAGCATACCAGAGCTTTGGTGTTGTTTATGGAGACCTGAGCACATCTCCTCTTTATGTCTTTAAAAGCACATTCTCAGGAAAGCTCCGTCAATACCAAGATGAAGAGACAGTGTTCGGCGTGCTTTCCTTGATATTTTGGACCTTCACTCTAATTCCTATGTTGAAGTATGTCCTTATTGTCCTGAGTGCTGATGATAATGGTGAAGGTACATGAAAAACCCTTTCTAAGCAACATCTTTTTATACCTGGAATTTTATTTTCCTAATGTAATAAAGGCATGGTTCAAAATGAGTCACACTGTTTCATGAACAAAGCTAAGGCTATACTTTTCCACAATCCTGATGAATTTAGTGAAAAGTATATTGTTTAGCCTATATTTTGAATATGGCCTAATTTTTCAGTTTTATCTTTGGCTGCTTCATGACAAATAAGTATCTGGCGGTTCTTTCTGCAGGTGGGCCATTTGCACTATACTCGCTCCTTTGTAGGCACGCAAAACTTAGCTTACTTCCAAATCAGCAAGCAGCTGATGAGGAACTGTCTTCATACTACAGAAATGGGTTTGCAGCTCGCAATGGATCTTCACCTTGTCTAAGAAGATTCATGGAGAAACACAAGAAAGTAAGAACAGTACTTCTTGTCATAGTTCTATGTGGTGCCAGCATGGTGATCGGTGATGGTGTCCTTACCCCAGCAATCTCAGGTAGACACACCCACAATAATCTATTTATTCATCACTCATGAAGTGCATTAACTATTTTTGTACGTTTATCATGTTTTCTTATGCTTGTTCTTTCCTTGCAGTTCTATCTTCTATGTCTGGATTACAAGATCAAGCTACTGGTTTGCGGGGTGGTTAGTACATATCATCTCGATGAACCCAGAAATCCTTGCAATATTAAAACACACTTCTGGTTGTAGTATTAGCATGCTCTTGCAGAGTTACAGAGTATGCAAATTAGCTCCATAAATTTGTTCATAGATTTGTTATTTTTCTTTTTGAAGGTTAATTTCTTAAAATCATTTCATATGTATTAGATTCTTTTTTCTGAACACCAATTACGTAGGAAGTTGGCTCAGCTATGTTTAACACAACTTATTTCTTATACAGGATCTGTTGTATTTCTTTCATGCATTGTATTGGTTGGTCTATTTGCCTTGCAACACAGAGGTACTCAAAAGGTAGCATTCATGTTTTCACCAATTGTCATCATCTGGTTATTTTGCATTGGTGGAATTGGTTTATACAGCATACTTCATTGGAACCCAAAGATATATCAAGCACTCTCCCCATATTATATAGTTAAGTTCTTTAGGACCACCGGTAAAGATGGATGGATTGCTTTGGGAGGGATACTTCTTGCTATGACAGGTTCGTTACCATCAACCCCTACATGGATGATGTTTCATGTTTGTCTTTTCCACTTACGTAGATACTAGTGAGTAGTATGAATCTCCAGCTCCACTTTCCAATTTACAGGCAGTGAAGCAATGTTTGCTGACCTTGGTCACTTTACAAGTCAATCTGTCAGGGTAAGTTGAACTAATCACGATCTACAATGGAACACTTTTGGTTTTCTAGATACATCCTTGTATGTCCGTAATGCTTTTTCTTATATGGTAATTCAAACTTGAAATATACTTGTGCATAACCTACATATTTCATCATAAAAGACGTAGCAAAGCTAATTACAAAACGAGGTGTATGTTAAACAATGTCTATTCAAAATGCTTATTTGGAATGGATATAACCTGAAAAAGTGAGTCATATTAGAAACTTATAAGGAGCCATCCTAGTTAATTATTTGCTGTGGAGCAGAACTTTGCTTGCATCTTATGTTTCAACTTATCCTTGTGCTGGCCTATTTGGTTCCTACCATACACTATTGCGATTAATTTTAGATTTTTAGTTATATCTGCCTATCACCTAGTATCTTTATGTTTATTTGAATTTTGCACCCCTTGCAGGTGGCTTTTATTACCGTCATATATCCATGTCTTATATTACAGTATATGGGTCAAGCTGCATTTCTGTCGAAGAACATCTTTCACATGCAGACAAGTTTTTATGATTCTATCCCAGGTTGGCATCTCTTGCTAAATTTTTTGACTAACCCACCCCACCTTTTTTTTGTGGCACAAATGTTATTCAAATTTGCATCGTCATGCAGAACCTGTATTCTGGCCTGTGTTCGTGGTGGCCACACTTGCTGCAGTTGTTGGTAGCCAAGCTGTCATTTCAGCAACATTCTCCATTGTGAAACAGTGTCATGCTTTGGGTTGTTTCCCGCGAGTGAAGGTTGTCCACACGTCAAGGTGGATCTATGGACAGATATATATTCCAGAAATAAATTGGATTCTTATGATGCTTTGTGTAGCTGTCACGGTTGCATTTCGTGATACTACTCTTATCGGCAATGCCTATGGTAAGATTTTAGCATTGAAGCAGAAGAGTCAGTTACTTTCTTTCCCATAGCATTTTCTGTTTTTCCAGCATTCTAATTCACTGATAGTCTAAGCACTGTGGATTTCTGTATTTCAGGTATTGCATGCATGACTGTTATGTTTGTTACTACATTCTTGATGTCAATGATCATCATCTTTGTTTGGCAAAGAAACATAATACTTTCTCTAGCTTTCCTGTCACTCTTTGGATCCATTGAAGCTGTATATCTATCTTCTTCTCTCATGAAAATTCCTCAGGGAGGATGGATGCCTCTTGTACTTGCTTTCATATTCATGTCAGTCATGTACATATGGCACTATGGGACGAGGAGGAAGTACCAATTTGACCTTCAGAACAAAGTATCCATGAGATCAATACTCTCTCTGGGTCCAAGCCTTGGCATAGTTCGTGTTCCTGGTATTGGATTGATTTACACGGAGCTGGTGACTGGTGTACCCTCCATCTTCTCACATTTTGTCACTAACCTCCCTGCATTCCATGAAGTCCTAGTCTTTCTTTGTGTGAAGTCAGTGCATGTACCATATGTTACACCAGATGAGCGATACCTTGTGGGTAGGATTGGACCTAAAGAATATCGGATGTATCGTTGCATTGTTAGATATGGTTAAAAGGATGTTCAGAAAGATGATGACAATTTTGAAAACTTTTTAGTTATGAACATTGCAAAGTTCGTTATGATGGAAGCCGAAGATGCATCTTCTTCAGTAACTTATGATATTGCCAATGAAGGAAGAATGGCAGTCATAAACACTGATGATTCTGGCACTCCATTGGCCATGAGGGATTTTGATGGCCTAGCTGACTCCATGACTATGAGGAGCAGCAAATCAGAGAGCCTTCGAAGTCTGCAGTCCTCTTATGAGCAAGAGTCTCCAAGTATTACCCGACGACGTCGTGTCCGCTTTGAGCTGCCAGAGGATGATGACATGGATCAACAAGTGAAAGATGAGCTTATGGCTCTCGTGGAAGCGAAACAAGCAGGGGTAGCATACATCATGGGCCATTCTTATATAAAAGCTAGGAGGAGCTCGAGTTTCCTCAAGAAGTTTGCTATTGATGTTGGCTACTCTTTCCTCCGGAAGAACTGCAGAGGTCCATCAGTCACACTGCACATACCGCACATTAGTCTGATTGAAGTTGGCATGATCTACTACGTGTAGCCTAATGCCGCTGCAATGTTCACATGTGGATACCAGGTTGCCACAAAAAATGGTGTCTATGCTATTCATCCACTGAACCATACGAGCTTGAATTGATCCCAGGATATTACCTTTACTTCATCTTCCCTTTTTTTCCTTTTTTCTTAGTGCTGCCTACGGCTTTTGACTGGAGATCAGGCTGCTTCCTGGGACAAGATCCTGCATCCTCATGTGCTTTTGTTTTCAGACTGTAGAGATGATGACGCAACTTCACTGTTAATACCATTTTAGCTTAAATAAATGGTCAGATTGGCGCCTGTGGTCCTAGTTTTTTTTTTTTGTTATCTTTCGGTATATTTACATGCATGCTCTGTCATTTTATGAGCGCTATGCATTCTCTTGAGATCAGCTGTACATCTTACCACTGGTTTACCCTCCCTTGCTGGACGAAATTATCATTACCACGGGATACATGCTGCAGTGATGGTGGAATTACCACAGTAATTCACATTGGTTTCACCATTTCATATTCTTGGTTGTTTTCTTATCATATACTCGCTCCGTCTCAAAATATACTCTCCATCTCAAAATAAGTGTTTTTTAATTTTTAAACATCTATCTTTGATTATTCGTCTCATTCAAAAATTTTGTAAAAATATAATTTATTTTATTATGAAATAATTCTTTATTAGAAGTAATTTAACTTTGTCTTTTTATTTTTTTTATTTATTGGTTCTTGAAACAACGCAACAACATTGAAAAAACATCCCATGCTTTATTGTGAGTACCTGTACAACTCAGAAGGCTTCAACCGCATATGCAATTAAACTGAAAAAAAGTTTTCAATAAAAAAAATCATGAATGCCTATGCATGAATTCAAATTTTAAAAAGAAATCCATGGTTACCGTTTGGATAAATTGAACTGGACTAGTCAAACTTGACTAACACAGGGCGAACGTGTTAGTGCAGTTCTCCATCCAGTTGTCTCTGCGCACACACGGTCCTCGAAATGCCACAATGCAACCTCCTCTGGCGCGTGACTTCCAGACTTCCAGTTCCATCGTTCCAAACCCGTGCCGCTGACGAATCAATCCTCCCTTCCCCTGACAAACGAGCACAGGACCGGAGCTCGCCGTCCATTTCGAAGGAACCCTTCTCCTGCGGCCGTCCTCCGCTCCACAGGACGGGCGTAGGAGCGGAGATCCATCGGTACTTTGATTGATTTCGCTATTTCTTGGTAAGGAGGTCCGTCCTTCCTGGACGGAATGGTCCGCGGTGTCCGTTCTGATATGCTGGCCTTTTCTTTTCTTTTGTTCTTAGCAATCCGATACAGTAGATTATTAATCTTGGCGGGGTGTATTATGGATGCCGCAAAACTAGCTTTTTTTTTTGTAATTAGTGATCTTCGCAACGTATTTTGTTCCGTTCCACCGTCAACTTTTAAGCTTGCGACTATTGGGTGCGGGCTAGCAAGTAGCAACCAATGATTTCTGATCGTCCTTTTTGGGATGTTTCTCTTCAAACAGCATCACAGATGGCTGCCGGGAGGGGCATCAGCCAGCTCTTGAGGAAAGCATTTCGTCAGCACCCTTCCGTAAGTATTTCGAGAATTTCACCGCGTTTACATGATTGGTATAAAAAATTGCTTCTTATTGAGAGACCACATCTTTGTTGTTATAATTTTGTAATACCTTGGGCTAACGTATACTTTTTCTCTGTTCAAGATTGATTGCCTTCACTAGGTTTCTAGATTCTGCTTGTAGTTATTTTAAATTAGATAAAGCTGCCGGTCACTCGACTGCTCTTTATCTGGATTCCTGCTATAAATTTAAACCAGTGTTTTTACTCTCTATGATCTTGTCCTGCAAATTAACTCTCATTTTAAAGTATGAACTGGTTATTGCTGTTTTACTAGGATCACCTTTTTTTTTTCTTGGTCTGTGTGGCGACTAGTGACAGTGATTCAATTAGACTAGGTTTACAATTTTATGAAATTAATTTGATATTTTTAATTCACTAGTTTAGGTTTTTTATGATTCTTTGTGAAGGTTTCATCTCTGCCGTCTTCATTCCTGGTAAATCATGATGAAACTTCTGGCTTTACTGGATTGAGAGCGCTGGCTATCCTTGGAGTTGGTGCTTCTGGCCTTTTAAGCTTTGCTACAATAGCATCTGCAGATGAAGCCGAGGATGGGTTGGAAGCCCCAAGCTATCCTTGGCCACATGCTGGAATTCTTAGCTCATATGATCATGCTTCGTAAGTTAAGCATATACAAATCTCTTTTATTGGATAACTTTTTTTGTCTTTTTTATTCAAAAAGTTCATCATTACCTAATACTGAATGTGTGTGTCAGCTGTTAGCTACTGTAGTATTGATTTTCAGTTGACTTGATAGGCAAGATATCATCATAATGAACATCATTCAGCTTTGTTATCAGTTCATTTTAGGCAATGCAAATATTGTGGTACCACATGATTAATGTAAGTATTTGCTCTTATTATGCAGATTTTATATGTACTAATATTCTCTTGTTTTCTCTCTTTATTTTGTTCATACTTCATAACAACATACGAGCAGAATAAGGCGTGGGCATCAAGTATATCAACAAGTATGTGCATCTTGTCACTCGATGTCCTTGATTTCATACCGAGATCTGGTTGGGGTTGCCTATACAGAAGAGGAAACCAAAGCAATGGCTGCAGAGATTGAGGTGGTCGATGGTCCTAATGATGAAGGTGAAATGTTCACACGCCCTGGTAAGCTGAGTGACCGTTTCCCACAACCATATGCCAATGAACAAGCTGCTCGATATTCTAATGGAGGTGCATACCCTCCAGACCTCAGTTTGATTACTAAGGTGAGACTGACTTACAATTTTGTTGCATTTCATGCTTTGTCTTATCATAGGGAGGTATCTAACTTTTGCTTGATACATATTTGTAGGCTAGACACAACGGCCAGAACTATGTTTTTGCTCTTCTTACTGGTTATCATGATCCACCTGCTGGTGTTTCGGTAAACCTCTTTCATATGCCTTTTCATTTTGGAGATGGATGTTTTTTATTCTCTTATCATCATTTGGCCTCTTTTATTGTACACTTTCAACATATGTACTGGCAATAAGAACACTCGTGTGAATGCTTTCTGGTTTGTCCGTTGTACTTTTTTACATTTTTGTTTTTGCCTTACTCAGTTATTCTATTATATTTGAATGTTGAACACGGCATAACAGAAGGCCCTGAGGAAACTATGGAATTAGTAAGTTTAACTGATAGACGCAGAAGTTTTTTTTCTTGGTTTTTTTTAATACAATCTTCTGCAACTCTTTGATCAGTGAACAGCCTTAAATTTTGAATTTGTAATCTCTTTGACATGGATATGTTGTGCGCCGCTACTTCATGGTCAGTGTTTTATTATTATTGTTTTGTCCTAAATCCACTACTCTTGATATGAGTTTTAGATTCGTGAAGGCTTGCATTACAATCCCTATTTCCCTGGTGGCGCCATAGCCATGCCCAAGATGCTTATGGATGGAGCTGTTGAGTATGAAGATGGTACTCCTGCGACAGAAGCCCAGGTAACTCATAATTTCTATTTTCAGGAGCATGGAATCAAGGTAGCCTTCCAACTAACGGGCATATTTCTTTATTCATGTGAAAACTGTAGATGGGTAAAGATGTTGTCTCGTTCTTATCATGGGCGGCTGAACCTGAGATGGAAGAGAGAAAATTGGTAACCTTTTTGCTTCCTCTGAAATTCTCTTCTGTTACTATCGTTGAGTATGACCTGTTCTTCTAAGAGCATATTTCATTGTTCTCTAGATGGGCGTCAAATGGATTTTCCTACTCTCACTCGCACTTCTGCAAGCTGCATACTACCGCCGCATGAAGTGGTCCGTCTTCAAGTCCCGAAAGCTAGTCCTTGATGTAGTCAATTGAGGACTAGTGCCTCAGCTTCTTCAAAACTTTAGGCGATATTTGAAGTATATGGAATAATCAGTAAATAATACATTTTCCACTGGCGTACTTCTCACGCATAAAATGTATTCTTCTCGTTTGCAATTACCCTCAGCTGTGGAGGACGCTGTTTTTTCAAGTTTGGCATGCATTAATGTTATCGGCAAGCGTCTGACAGAATATATGTATATACGTAGTCACTATAGCTTGACGTTTGTGATTAGAAGTCCTGTAATGTTCAATGTTCACAGGGCAAATAATATGATTGTGCTACTCTTTTGGACCTTACTTCCTTTGCTTTCTGCCATTACAAAGACATTTTCTGAAATCTCGCACTGAACGATCATATTCAAATGAAGAGCCACACCGCACCCAACACGGGAAGTTGAGGATAAATTTCTCTGTTCTTTTCTTGAAAGAATGGATGGGTAAGGAAATCACTGGCCATCCTAAGCTGTCCGACTCATCCCCCCTCAGCGGGTTCTCTCTGTCAAACTTAATGGCTTCGCCATGTCATTGCTGAGCTCGTCATCCCGCCATGGGTGGCTACAAATACCTGGCATGCATGCTCGTTCCATCGCATGATGATCAGGAGGTGAAGAGCTGGCTGCCGAGCGTGACAATGGCGGTGCCGTCACCCATTACGGTGGTCAGGGTCATCTCCTTCTCCAGGATCCGGTCCAGCTCCGCCGCCACCAGCCGCATCTTGGGCCGCCGCCGCGCCGACGAGCTCAGGCACTGGAACGCCAGGCCCACGAGCTCCGTCATGCCCTCCGACGTGTAGCTGCCCGCAAGCCTGGGGTCAACCAGCTCGTTCGAGGCGAACTGTGCTTCCATCTGACAAGAAAATATTTAGGTGAGTTCAGATGAATTTTTATCCAAACTTTGCTTCATGCCTGCCACATTCCCGTTGATAAAAAACATTCAGAATCGAATTGATAAAATTGGATAATTTGTACGAAGACTGAGAACTTACCCACTGAGCGAAAGATTCATTGGATTCTGGGCAAATCAAGCCCGCGGCTTCCCTGCCGGTGATCAGCTCCAGAAGGAACACTCCAAAGCTGTACACGTCGCTGCTTTCAGAAAACTGTGCCGATGAGTGTACCCTACAGACATGCACGACGAGGAGAGGTCAGCACCGCGGGTGATTGCACTGCAATTGCAGCTCTATAGACTACAGCTTCGCTAAGACATAGGCAGAGTGCAACTGAAGTGGCAGTATTCAGAGACTCACTCTGGATCCTGGTATGCACTGCTGCCGCCGTTAGGCCGCTGCGATGGACCGGCATCTTCGAAGCGTCGAAGCAGCCTGCCGATTCCGGCGTCCGACACCTTGGCGATGAAGTTCTCGTCGACCAAGACGTTGCTCGTCTTGAAGTCCCTGTGTATCAGTGGAGGCGCCAAGCTGTGCAGATGGTTCAGACCTGCAGTTCGCACACAGGTGTGTTGTGTTAATCAACCTGAAACCTTTCCATCAGCAAAACTCATCGCCACCAGAGAAGAGAAAGAATGGCATGGTTTGACAGCTTCGTTACCTTTAGCTGCTCCGATGGCAATCGAAAGCCTCTGCTTGAACTCCAGCCTTGTCGTCGATTCTTTGCCGGTGTCTGCTGAACAGCAAAGATGATTCATTCCCACATTCAGGGCGACAGAAGGCATAGTAAGCACTATTAGCAATCATCAGCTCAAGTCCTTACCGTACAAATGGCGGCAGACGCTGCCGTTGGGAAGGTACTCGAACACCAGCATCTGCAGACCCCCTTCCTGGCAGTAGCCGATCAGCGTCACGACGTTCCGGTGCCACATCTCCGATAGCCTCCTGACCTGCATTGCGCAAGGTACCCGGAACATGTTCAGTGAATCGAGGGCAACCGATTGCATATTTGTCGCAGGAAAATGCAACGAAATGAGCTGGGAACATGAACACAGGCATTACCTCGTCGGCGAAGTCCTGCCGCGGCGCTCCGTCTCGGCGCTTGACGGCGACGACTGTGCCGTCGAGCAGCAGGCCCTTGTACACTAGCCCGAAGCTGCCGGCGCCGACCAGGTTGCCCTCGGCGAAGTTCTTGGTGGCCTGCGCCAGCTCGTCCAGCGAGAACTGCCGGGCGCCGTGGAACTCCGGCGCCGACGCGGTCCGGCCGAATCGGCCCCACTCCGCTAAGCAAAGTAAACCGCACGTGTAAGCCGCCGCGATGCTACATATCAAGGGACGATGAGAAGCAAACGTACCCAGAGTTGGAGGAGCCTCAGACGAGCCGGTATCGGAGCTCCTGTCACGCCGCGCCCTGAGCCGCCGCACCGCGAACCACGCCACGACGAGGACCGCGACCACCAGCGACGTGGCGGCGCCGGCCGCAATGCCGGCTACCACCGCGGTTGGCAATGCCATCCGGGCGTCCGGGGCATCGAACCTGCAGAGGGCATGCAAACAACGATTCATCGAATCGAACCCTGGGAGATCAGAGCAAGCGCGTGAATCCACCAATTCTTCATAACCGTCTCACGGATAAAGATCACCGGACCTCGGGACGAGCAAGACCCGCTATAGCTTCCGCATTCATCAATGAAGCGACGAAGCTCCGGATCAACGCTCAGCTCCTGCAGCTCAACTCGACAACGCCGCCGCCGCCACCAGCCACCTAGCTCACTCGGACCAACGAGAGGGCGCCCCGTGCAAGCTTCACGAACTGGACGGCGGGCTCTTTAAAGGCAGCCAGGACTAGCGGCATGCAATTCGTCGAGAAGAAGAGGAGGAGCAAGAACACATGGCAATTGGGTGGCCGGAATGATCGGATGCCTCCACCTCTTTCGTTTTTTCTCTTATTATCAACTTCTTCTCGGTGCATGTGGAGTTATTCTTTCACCGCTGCAGCAACTGCAAAAACGGATCGGTTCTTTCCCTATCTCTGCTTCGTTTTCACTTGGATAATAAAGACGATAAGGCGACCATCGACAGCAGCGAGAACTGCACACGCATACGTACAGTCGCAGGAGCCAAGCCAGCCATATACACCAGGCTGTACATATACGAACCGATCAGAAATTTTCAGCATTCTTCATTCCAAATTTCAAGCATGCTTTAGAACAGTTTCGAACAGCCACAAATGTTGCAAATCAATACTAACTATTAACGTAATTAGAATCAGTCTTGCAGTCATTTGGACCCTCGTCAAGCTCGCGGTGGTGCTGCCCTAGTGCCCTGCGTTACTAGTAACTGTTAACGTGAGCTTTGCAGTTCGGGGACCAGGCAAGCAGGCCTTCCTTTGACTGACCATGATAGGCTGGAAAGCTGAGCAGTATGATGCGCTTGTCACCTAGTGTGGCATACGGGACCATGCCGCGATGGACGTCGGAAATCAGTGGAGCAAATGCGCACGCGCTTTTCAATCTCCAAAAAAGCTCAAAATCAGCGGAAAGTGACTGGCCCCGTGAAAAAAGGGAAATTAAAATCTCTGAATGAATTGACTGAAGAGTGAAAGCTGAAGGCTACTAAGAACAAGGATCGATGCTTTTCGTATCAGTGTTCATTTGTGCAGAGGAGTGGCCAAACTGCTGAAGAAAAATATGCTCAAAGTACAATTTCATAATGTTGGCGAGGTGCGAAGAGTTTGCTTCCAAACGAGCACCTACCGCAGCCTCATACTGCTGCAAATTGGGAGATTTCACAGCTAAAACAGGTGACGCGTTAGGTTGATCATGAAGGAGCAAGTCAACAAAGCATTCAGAGAAACAAGCTGCATGCTACTAATACATTATTGTGTTCCTTCATCAGAGTCTTTAAGAATTGAGGAGACATAATGAAGTGTAAATGAATCATAAGTATGTTCATGCCGAAAACGAGGACAAACTTTACAGACATTCCCTCTGCGAATTACTCCGACTTCACAGATATTTCCACATGGCCAGTAACTCAATATTGCATCGTAGCTTAAACTATTCTCACCCGAGGAATTCACAAACCACTCCTTCGAAGGAAGTCAGGTCTGGATTGACAGTGGAGTATTTTTATTTTGGGAGGAGTTCGTTGGACCAACACTTGTTTAATTAGCAGCAAGGTGAAGAATATGAATCATTTAGCAGACAATGTGCAATACAACTCTTGGCAGGCTAGCATCGGTGCAAGTTGTGCAAATTCTAGGCTTTGGGAGAGCTGGAGCACCAGCAAAGGGTCCAGTCAGATACTCCCCCAGATCCAAATCTGAACCCTATAAGCTAACAGAAATGCTTGCCCAAATGCGCACAAGCCAGGTAGAAAACTGGAGAACATCTGAACATTGTTTAGTTCTAAATCTATCTCTAGTTAATCAAGATTCCATTCTGCAGAAAATGAATGTGTTTTCCTATGTCAGTATCAACTCTTCAACTGTCTGAAGAGAAGAACAGTTATCAAAATCCTTTGGAGTTGTTCAACACCAGCTCAGCCTTACTGGACTCTAATACTATATGCAATATTAGTACTACACCATTATATGCTTTTCGTAGTAAACATTAGTACAACAACTGCATTGAACCTAAACTGCTTTTGGACATGATTCAATATGCAAAGTTCAGACGTTTAGCTAGGAATATATAAATATGAAGAGCCACATAACAAAAGCCAAGGGGAGCGAAATCAAAGAATAAGAAGGGCACATGCATGTATGATGTCCTTCTGCAGATGAGGATCCAATGACTGTCACAAAAATAAGTGTTCATAAGAACAGGCCAACCTCCAGGCTGGAGCACGCAGAATTGTGGGATATCCTCTTACCAGATCCATTCATGGATAGTGAAAGATATTCACCATCTATAAAGCAGCACGATACAGCCTGCACTGTTCATGGGGGAAGAGTTGCAGAATTAAATAATCGGCTAAGGAATCTAAAAGCTGTAGTGACCAGCCGGCGAAAAAAAAACACTCTGATGGCTGCTAAAATTTGTATCAAAATTCAAAAAAGTACATTTATCAAGTGTTAACGTTAATGCAGCAGTTCCATTTAGACAGAATAATGGGAGGAGAAAAGACAGAGATGAATGATGCCACGTGCATAGGGAGAAGCCGAGCTGTCGAGCCAGCACGCCAGCAAAGGTGTGCAGTCGGAGATCACAGGCATATTTGGTGGTCTTGAGCGATTGCCAGTCCATTCACCAAGTGGTTTTGCACCGCTGTTAATGGTCCTGTGTACCTTCTTAGCATTAAAACCGGCAAGACTGAAAAGACACCAAAGACTCCCTTCTGCTCCCTGTTCTTGCGTGTTCGGTGTCTCTGAACTTTCCATCGTCCCCATAATCCTATGGCCGTTGATGGCCAGACACGCACAGATGCGTTGCTCCATCGGGAGCTGCAGGACCGATTGAGCAGTGGAACTGCAGGATGATCCCGTATCTGCGAGGCTGGAACTGCCGGGGCAGTGGTATCTTCAGCCCACGTCCGTGGCTCCGTCCGGTCGCTGTGCGGCTGCCAACCCCACCCCCCCACGTGGCCGTGGGGTCTCGTAGATTTGCGTGATATTCAGTGTTGCTGCAAGTGACTCCAGACAAGATCTGCGTCGGACGTGTACAGTACAACCGTACGATGGTCAGAACACTGCAATTGAAGTTGCTATAGGTACAGATTGATCAACGAGGTAAGGCTTCTTTTTAAAAAAATTGAGGTAAAAGTTATATGAATTCGGCACTCTTTGAATCAACAGTCAAATCTCTCAAAACATGCACTTCCTTTGTTTCATCCAGCCAATGCCGATGCCTAATCCTTCACCAGGATTAACATTTCTTGTATAGATAGGCACCATTATTACCGAACAAGGACAAAACTGTCTACATCTTAATAAGGGCCTAGAAACAACTGGAGTCGCAGGAAGAAAATCATTGTTTCGGTTGGCCACCAAACACTCCAAGTAAAGACCACAAAGGACAGCAAGTCAATACTGGTGAACACAAGAACCAGCAGCAGGCAATCTTCATTATTTCTGTGTACAGATGGGTGCCTAATGGATTTCTGGAGGAACGACCATAGCAGACTTAAAACAAATCAAAGTAGACCATCGTGTCCTTAGCCATGATCATCAGGAGAATCTTAAAGTATATCAAAGCCCACTTCCTGGTAATGTCATGGTGGACATAGTCCAGAAAGATCTCCTTGTGGAACATGTAGACTTGGTGGAAAACTGACATCACCAGAAGAGAAGTGCTTAAGCTGTTCCTTGACACAAGAAGCAGAATCGGGATCATATAGAATGTAGCTTTCGTCATTAGCTCAGTTCGCCTCACTTTCAAGCTTTCAACATTCAACGGACTGCTTCTATGTTTGGCAATGGTTGCTTCCAGTGGGCTGAATGCTGTCACCTTTGTAGAGGAGCCCTCCTGTGTTTTTCTTCCCATTGTATCAGATGAATTGTCATAGGAAATGCCAAGAGATTTACAGAATTAGAGAAACACTGAATTTATGCAGGCAATGAGTTGTTGATTAACGAGGAATGAGAACATATTAAAAGTAAAAAAACGCTACGTAATCAACATAATGGAATAAGGACACACTGGAGATTGCTGCATAGAATGTCCATTGGATGCTCCAGTAGAAAACCAACGAGGTAATAGCTGTGTGCCCGCGAGTCTTGATGTTTTGTCATACCCTAGAATCTGTTTGCACCCCCAAAACATTAGAACAAACAAATAAGTTACTCCTAGATTATTAGGAGCACAACCAATTGCTGCATCGAATAGGAGAAAAGATGGGAACAGAAATACATGCACAGAACAAACTCACTGAGAGCCCCCAAACAGTTTTTTTTTAAAAAAAAAATTGACATAATAAAATTTACCCATTTCAGAATTTCAAAAGTGTGAACATATAAGATAAGCCCTCCAAGAAGAAAATAATAAATAGTAACACATTCCAGCAAGTGCAGGATAAATATCGGAGTACTAAAAATATAAATGCAAAGCTTCCTACAGTAAAAGAAATTTTAGACCCCCTACTTTGTATTCAATCATATAAGTATCAAGGAACCACCTTTGACATGATAGAGAGTCTTTTGGTAAAGCAACAGCAAGAAGTTCACACCAAGAATGTCCAACGCTTCAATTATGTCCTGCGAACTAAGTCTGAAGATGTTTCACTCCTAGCAAGTTCTATAGATGACACTAATAATCCTAGCAATTACTGCTGAGGCTAGTCAACGAGGTGATATCGTATAAACAAACCAAGTTAAAAGACGTGGCTAAAAAACCTAAAAGATTATGTCAATATGATGGAGATATCACTGGAGTCTGTAGATAATACCATCCATACTTTATGGACTATATTACCCTTCCCACAAGGAAAGGTCATCTTGCATAGTCACAAATACTTGATAATCAACAAGTATGAACTATCATATAACTGGATAACATAACATTAAATAGAAAGAAGACATTCAAGTTTCAAATATCTGTGTGAAGTATTTTCTAATTGACAGCTAGTGAGTAGTGAAGGATGGGATTTAAGTCAGAAAAACTGCCCTGAAACAATATTTGCTTGTGTAAAGGATACTACTTTTCTTCTCTGAGTCATTGGTGCTTTTGCCAACAATGGAAGTTGTAAGGCCAACAAGGGGTGAGGAGATCTAACATGAATACACGCTTTTCATCTCAGTGGGAGTTAAATCAATATACCCACTGTTTTTTCCCCTCAACGTCCATTCCCAGATTCAATGACTCTGGGTACAAAACAAAGTTGACTTCCCATGCCTCCATAATCCAAAATGATGTTAAATTGTTAGTAAGGTAGAAGTGCTCGACTTGGCGATGGCTAGTGTAGTCCCAGCATTACGTGTTTTCTACCAGACACCATGCTTCATTTTCCCACGACGTCAAACAAACCAAAGTCTCTCAGCAAGTAGAATTACTAGTAAAAATATCACTCCATTCATCTGGCACGTAAGCCAGCAGCTTTATAACTCCCTCCGCAAAAATCCAAGCAACAATCACCTCCTAATAAAGATCTACACAGTGTGATGTGACGACAAAATTTAAAGAATATAGAATCATAGATTCGATCCACAGCCACAACTGAAAAACTCTACATCTAGAGGAAAGGTTGGGAGGGAGGAGGACGCAAACCTTGGAGAGGTCTAGAGGGGAGCGGACGGACGGTTGCCGCGGAGACGGAGTGGCGGAGATCCGGTCCTGGGGAAGAGTGGAGAGCGCGCTGAGGGACCGGACGCCGGCGAGCTGCGGTGACGCGACCGCGTCTGCGCGCGAGAGGGCGTGCGCTAGGGCTTTGGATCGGGTCAGGAATCGCGACGCCATTCTCTCTTCACCCTCGCTCTCTCGGCGGAGAAAAGTTATTTTTTTGTGTGTGTGTGTTTCTCGGCGGAGAAAAGTAAAAATTAGGAGGGAGAACGAGAAGAGTAAAGGCAGGACATAGGATCGAGTACACTGTACACGTAAGCAGAGATGGGCTGGTCCATTAGTTCGGGTTCTCAGCCCATCCTTCACTACCCCACGAAGCTCAATATAGCCCACAATTTCAAGGAATTTTTTATTAATAACATTATTTTTTATTAAATTTACAAAACTAACAGGACATTTTTTGGTTTTGAGTAAACCAGATATGGTGGGTATAGTAAAGTATTTTTTGTGGTATTTGTGTTTTAAAAACTAGCTGTTGGAATGCTGTACTTGCTAGGTAGCACTTGGATGCGTATAGGAAAATATTTGATGTGACTTTGTGTTGTGAAGTATATTTCTTAAGTGATTGCTACCATTTCAGCCAAATAAATCATAGCCGCATGATAATTCACGTCACTTTATTCATATGCACATAGGAATATAGACTTCCAGCGCTCCGATACTTGTTCATACAACACCATCTTAGGAGTAGCTTTCCTAGTACTGCTCAGTGACTCGGTACAGTTTACAATAGCACAGCTTAACACGTATTTTAATGGCCAAGGGACGCATACCGTGGAGCCACAAACTCCCAACCCGGCCATTACGCCACGATCCGCACGAACCGGGGCCTTCGGCATGACTGAGCCCTGCGCTCAGGGTCACGACGCGGCCGCCCCTGCGCGCGCATGGCGTGGCGTGGTTTGTTCTAACACGGGCAGATGGCGCCGACCTCGCGGAGGAGCTGCACGAGCTCCCCGCCGAGGTGCAGCGTCATGACCTGGCCGAAGGTGCCCACGAGCTTGCCGCCGATGAACAACGCCGGCACCGGTGGGTTCCGGCCTACCATGCGGGCCAGCTCCCTCTCGATCTCCTCCCCCCCGTGGTCCTTATCCAGCTCGTACACCGTCCAATGGACGCCCAGGTTGGACAGGAGCATCTTCATGGTGTGGCTCCAGGAGCAGTTGCTCGCCGCGAAGATCACCACCGCGTGCTGCGACGCCAGCCTCGCCACGCTACCATCCGCTCCCATTCTCATCGATGATGGATGAGATTCTTCACTTTTAGTGGCAGCATCCGTTGATGATGGATAAGATCCCTCACTTTCGGTGGCAGATCCAGAACTTTTGTGAAGGTCTGAAAAAAACATTATAATGAATAACAAATTCACACAACGTGTTAAAAATTAACATAAGCATAAGCATAGATGATATAACCGTAATAATTTTAGAACTAAAGATCGTAGTATATTAAGGAAATGGAGATATCACAAAAATAGTCTTATTAAAGCACTAAAATAAATTATTTGCTATCAATCTACCACTTAAAATTATAATAGTATACGAATGAAATACTGCGAAAACTTAATTATGAGTACAAGGCAGGTACTTTTTTTATTATTAATCATCTGAAACCATCGAAGAATACAGGTCACCATTGAAGAACATCATGCGGCTGGCCCACACTTGGGTCTGCCACTGCTCACTTCGCTATCTCACTTAAGTTCTAGGTCGAGCTAAAGAGGAGGCATGTATGTGTTAGTGATCGAATTTTGCGATGGTTGTTGGCGATGTTGATGATGATGGCCAAGTGATCGAGGCTTATTTATAGATGATAGCCGATGTTTAGCTAAAGAGCAAATGGCGGGTGTCCGAGTGAGATCATCTGAGAGCAGGGTATCCCACGGAATTGACTCAAGAATCTTCTGCCTGTTTTTGTCAGCTTTGTTTTTGGATGACCCAAGGGCCATCAATCTTCTATGAATATTATTTATTCCAAAATGAAATGAAGCTAAATTAAGTTGGTGCAATTAACTGCCTCCGATATTTGATTCTTGACAATTAAAAGAGTGTCTCTAACATTAAGGGCGTGCTCGGTTTAGCTTGCTGCTGCTGCAGCATGTCGAATCATGTGACTACTTGTTGCTACATGCTATAGTGGCAGCCACAACCCCTTCCAGCTAAGCGAACAAGCCTTAAGGTGCTGATAACTTGATAAGGTTTGAATCTATTCCCACTGCCCACCATTTTGCCCATCTTAGTACGACAAAGAATTATATAATAACCCATTTAGTGGATATCATGAAGAACAATTTTGGATCCTAATATTCCAAAACTCCTTTGTTAAATGGTCTAGCTCGTATTCTCTACGTGTCAACGTGGCAGCACCACGAATTTCCACGTCGAGGATCACGAGGATTACATTTCTTTAAGCAGTGGATTTCTAACCCCATGAACACACTCAAAAGAATAAACGAATCCCTCGTTTTTATGAATGCCGGTCGAATAAAGCCAAGTGCTAACCGCCCTACGCCGCCTCTTCCCTCATTCTGAAGGGCGATTAACCTTAACCCACAAGATTTTTTCTATAATCCGAATTATAAAATCTTGTAGGGGTGTTTGGAGATTAAATTATAGCTTTTTTAAGTTATATCTTATCCAATTACCCGTGTACGGTGAGATTGGAGGCGGATGGGGGCCAGCAACGGAGGAGCTCTCTGTGCGATGGTATTGGTGGCTGCAGAAATTTCGTATGGACGAGAAGGATGTGCGGATTACTTGTAGTTTAAATAAAAAAAAAGCTTAGAGATAAAAATTTACAATGGCATTGTCCTGTAATTATCTCAAATTTGAAAAGGATACTTCATCTTTTACCATCCATAATCTGATTTTAGTTGGGGTTTGTGGTAGCTAATGAGATTTTAAAATCTGGGTAGCTAGATTTTAAAATCTATAAAAAAAATCTGAACCGTTTGAATCTATTACGGATTATAAAATCTGAATTTTAGAATCCGGTAGTATCCAAACAATCTCGTATTAACATCATTGTGGATTATGGAGGCATGGAAAGTCAACTTGTTTAATCTGTACCCAGAGTCGTTGATTCTGGGAATGAACATTGAGAAAAAACAGTGGGTATTGACCTTACAGCTTCCATTGTTGGTCAAAGCACCAATGACTCAGAGAAGAAAAGTAGTATCCTTTACACAAGCAAATATTGTTTCGGGGCAGTTTCTCTCTTAAACCCCAGCCTTCACTACTCACTAGCTGTGAATTAGAAAATGCTTCACCCCTTCACAGAATGTTATGTTATACAGTTATATAATAGTTCGTACTTGCTGATTATCAAGCATTCGTGATTACGCAAGATGACTTTTCCTTCCATGTCTATCCCACGAAGCCCAATGTAGCCCACATTTCAACCCAAATCCAACTCAGATCTAGCCCATGAAGCCTCCTGCTAAATCATTCACTGAATACCAATTTCACGACTCATTTTAATCTGAACGGTGTCAGAACATAATTCGCCTGTATGAAACTCGTTTAGAGGGATAACCTGTTGGAAACATCAGACCAGAATTCGCTTAAATTTCAAGTGGTTGAATTTTCTCGAGACGCGATAAATATTGTATATCCAGGTGTAAAATGCTACCTAAAAGTGAGAATAACATCAAAATATTTGTTTACCTTAAAATATCAAAAGTCAATTTAACACAGACATCACACTTCACAAATGGGGGGAAAAAGTTGGTGTAGGGCGGTTACCGATACTGCTTAATCGCCCTATTAGTCTTAGCATTAGGCTTTAATTATTCTACCGACATTCATAAAAATTATTGAGGGATTCGATTATCCTTTGAGTGTGTTCTTGGGGTTAGAAATCCGCTGCTTATTATTAATAAATATAGTCCCCGTGATCCACGACGTGGAAATTCGTGGCGCTGTCACGGTGACACGTAGAGAATACGAGGTGGACCATTAAACAAAGGAGTTAGAGGCCAAGGGAATGTCCACTTTACTTGCACCAACCGAGTTTAGCTTCCACGTGGAAGAGCCAGAGTCTCCGAAAGGCTAAAAATATAAAAATGATTATCCCTGTTTGGCCAAATATATCACATGAGATGGTATTTTGCATGCTGGTGACCTTGCAACTAGCTTCGTTTTATTTTGGAATAAATAATATCCCTAGAAGAATGCTGGTCCGTGGGGCGTCCCAAAAGCAAAGCTGACAAAATAGTAGAGGAATATCGAGCCAATTCCGTGGGCTACGTGCCGCGCTTTCAAATGACTTCACTCCGGCACCCTCCACTCAGTGCCTGCTCTATTGTTTGAAGGGCCCTACGACGAACCCAACATGAGCGCCCCAAGATAAGTAAAAATAATTTATGTAGAAATAATTTTTACTTAGTACTTTCAAAATTGATCATATGATTTTGTTTGAAAAAATATCATCATTTGCTAGAGAAAATTTTTTAACAAATTTTTTAACTCTCATCACTAAGCAATAGAATTACTAAGAAGAAATGAAAAGAGAATATGAACTATCATAAAAAAAATTCAAGATTCTTGTTTGAACAATTTTAGGTCACTAAAATAACAAAAATAATGTTGTTGTTCGTTGAAATTGGAACTACCAACATGTAACTCCTATAGAGAATTACTCATTCGATGTCATTTTATGTCTGGACATAGAAGATAAGAAAAGTAGAAAATAAGGAGAGAGATAGAGATGAGGAGGTATTAGGAAGAGAGAGTTGTATCGGGCAGTGAAAATGAGTTATAATTTAAGAAAACTAAGAGGGCTAGAGTGACTTATAATTTAGGACATAGAATATAACATTTATGCAATAGTCTATAAGAAAAGAAAAATAACATAAAATATAGTTAATTAGAGATAAATGAATGGAAACTCAATAAAAAAATATTATACCACCATTCTTTCCGCCTACGAACCTTCATCCACAGAAGCTTGGAACAATTGAAACATGGCTAATAGGTCATCAGATTTTATTTTAGTCAATCAAGCTATGGTGTCCTTTGAACGCGGATTTTTTTTTTGTTTCTACATTTTTTTTGTGCAATGCGATTCCTATAAAATTTTTGTGTTCCAAAAGAGATCTAAAATTTTTTATATATAACTTTGCACTTAAAATACTTTTAATATAAAGATAATAGTTATACTTAGTATACATATATATACATTAAAATTTAGACCCCTACTTGACATGGGCCCTAGGCCGGCGCACTCATCGCCACGCCTCAGAGCCGCCCCTGCTGGCTCCACTTCAGCTTTAGCGAAACATCGGCTACCATCTATAAATAAGCCCTGATCACTTGGCCACCATCATCAACATCGCCAACACACAAGGCTCCTCGATCTTTAGCTCGATAGAGAACTTAAGTGAGCTGAATTAACTAGCGAAGTGAGGAATCCCATCCATCCATCGTCAATGGCGGCGGACGGTAGCGTGGCGAGGCTGGCGTCGCAGCGCGCGGTGGTGATCTTCGCGGCGAGCAACTGTTGCATGTGCCACGCGGTGAAGACGCTCCTGTCCGACCTGGGTGTGAGCTGGACGGTGTACGAGGTGGACAGGGACCCCAAGGGGAAGGAGATCGAGCGGGCGCTGGCCCGCATGGTGGGCCGGAACCCGCCCGTGCCGGCGGTGTTCATCGGCGGGAAGCTCGCGGGCACCACCGACCAGCTCATAGAGTTGCACCTCGGCGGGAAGCTAGTGCCGCTCCTCCGCGAGGCCGGCGCCCTGTGGCTCTAGGCTCTAGCTCGACCTACGTACCTAGCAGCTCGTCGATGATCTACGTCGCTACGAGGTCGGAGTTGCTATTGCTACTTCTCGAAGCGATCGATCGGCCCGATAATGGAGGCAGGAAGAAGCTCAATTACCTAGCTTAAATTCGAGTCTATAAAATGAAAAGTTGAAAAGCCATGACCTTTCGGCTGCACCTCATGTAACTATAGTACACAAGCAATGGTATCACGAGATACTCCCTCCGGTCCCAATATTCCTGGCGTTCTGCAATTTATGCTTTGGATGCTAATTTCTGATGTTTTACATTTTCAAAGCATTTTGAGATCGAAATACCCTTGCATTAATTAACAGGCTATCTGAAGCGTCTCGTGTTGCTTGTCCCGATGGAATTTTTCTCCTCCCCGCCTCTTAAAAGCACTTTTGGGTCTTTTCTCCTCCCCGTCGAGCTGTTGTCCATGGACGAGCAAGTTACACAGGAGGACGGGACGTCGGGGTGATCGCCGGTGTCGTGGAGCAGCTGGCGAAGAACAAGGCCCCGTTTGAAAAAGAATTTCACAGAAATTTTACAAAAATTTAATAAAAATCAGTTTAATTAAAAAAAAAGGAATTTTTCTCTCTTCTAAACAGAGCCTAAACGAGCAGTGCACGGCAGGCTTCAGCAAGTTGCAGCGTTTAAATAGATGGAGCTCGGTAGAAACGAGCCGTCACTTGCCAGCGCGCTTTAAAGCAAAAACAAAAAAATAGCGCGAAGCAGCAGCTGCCGCGCAATGCAAAAAACTTTGAAGAAAAAAAAAACGCGCGGAGCAGTGGCTGCAGCGCGCCGTGCAAAATGCGAGAACTGATAAAAAAAAAAGCGCGGAGCTACACCAGGGCGGGCGCCATGAAAAACAGGAAGCCCCGCCATGCAAAAAACAAAAAAACAAAACAAAAGCGGGGCGTCCAAGAATCGAACCAGGAAGCGCATAGATTGATGCTATTGACGATAACCAGTAGAGCAGCAAGAGATCATTCAATAAAGGCGGCAATTCAAGCTATTTAATATGGGCAAACACGGAAAAAACCTGTGAGATTATGCCAAAATGTCAAGAATATTGGAACCGGAGAGAGTAGAAGATAAGTACTCCAAAGCTTGCTGATTCTTTTCTGGTTGTTGTGGTGAGAGAATCCCATGCACAATGCCGGTCATGTCATCAAAAGGAGTGGACATTGAGTAATTAACTTAATCATGTCAAATTGCTTAGGCTTTGGGACCGGTTTCTTCAAAAAGCACAAACATGTCGGGTAGTGATGTTCCCTTTTCCCTTATTTAGCTTATACTCGAATCGAATGAGGCGCTGAAACCAGCGTATACGTCTTGATGAAGTCAGCAGGCAACACTGGCTGATTTACCAGTTCGTTTCTCATGGGCCACTAGCCCGGCATAACCACAGCGAGGCCCACGAGGAGAGAGAGCGCCGGCATGAAAAATAAGGCCCACGACGGCCTGGTAAGCTGAACTAGTGAAGAGCACCCGGCCCAATCGCTCCACCCCCGCTGCGCGTTAGCTGCGTTGTCGGGACAGCAGCACCAACACCACTAGTACCTCGTCGCGCATCGTCGGTCCGTGCCGGTGTCCCCGCAGGACACGGTGTTTTTTCGGCGCCGTGTCCGCGTGGCACTGTGGCAGCTGGGCTCCCGTCTCGCGGGGCGACGGGAAGAACAGCATCTGCTTCCGTGGAGCCGCTTTGCACCTTCAATTTTGTTTTCTCGGCGCCGGCGGACAGCGACGGGAAGAAGGAACCCCCTACCAACGTTTCCATGGCATGGCAGAAATATCTGGAAACTTGATTGAGCTCTCAATCAAACGGTAACTCGAGCGAATTACGCGGTGCCAGGTGACTGGAACACGTTCGTCACCTCTCGAATGGAGCAAGTATTTGAATCAATGATTTTTCACTGAACGAGTGCCGTGCAGCAAATAATATGGCCCACAAATAAAGAGGTGCAGATGATCGTATTACCTCTGTTCTATAAAAAATATATTTTTGAATTTTAACTGTGTTTTTTTCTTTTTTTACTAAAATTTATATAAATTTAATAAAATTTAATAACATAAAATTTACGTTTTTAAATTTACGATGCAAATATTTTTATAATATGTAATTTATATATTTATAAAAATTATCAAATTTTTAAAAATTATTAATAAAAAAATACAGTTAACAAGTTTAAAAATAAAATTTTTTATGAGACAGAAGAAATACACAAGAGGAAAATGGGTGTGCCTCCAAAGGTCCCCTTCCCTTCTCTCTCTTCGGCCCAGAGCTGACTTTTGCTGCTCCGGCTTTGCTTGCTTGCCCCCACAGCCTCATGTTCTTCTCCTCCGGCTTCCCGTAGCTTCCAACCCACTCACCAGCACCTCCTACCTCTAAGCCCCCTCCCACTAAGGACCCGCCCTCCCCAATTGGACCCCCAAAACCCCTCGCACCAGCTTAAAAATCCGGTTTTCGGAAGGGTTCCATCCGCAGATCGGGGAGCGGCACTCAAACTCCGGGGCGGCGTCTCTCCGCGACCCCGTCTCTTGATTCTTCTTCCGCGGTGGGGGGTCCTGGATGAGCTGCTTCGTGTGCTTCGGATCGACCCAGGATGGGGAGGCCAAGAAGCCCGCCGCCGACGCCAAGGACGCCGCGCACAAGGGCGCCCCGCCGGATCGTGTCGTGTCCAGGCTCGGATCAGGTGAGAGCGGACGCCGACTGGATCTTGGAGTTGGTTCTCGCTTTGCTGTGGGTTGGAGAGCAAAGCTCTGTGCGGCATTGGGTGCGAGTTTGTTGGGAACGCATGCTGTGCTAGTTTTAACTGTGCGCGCTAGTGGAGAATGTCTGAAAGAACGCGTTTTACCTTTTTTTTGAATGTGGAGTTCACAGATCAAAGCACAACCTGGCTAGATGATCTCGTCTGGTGGATAGAAATTGACAATCCGTGAAACAAAAGAAAAGATTTTGATGCACAGTACTAGCTGGATAGCAAAGCCCTAACATTTGGACTTTGGACCGTGACATTCACCCAGTAAAAGACAAGAAGAGAAAAGTTTATGGTGCACAACTGTCTGCCTACGCCTAGTGAATTTTGTTGTTGAGCTGCCTGCTTAAACATCAGTTTTGCCATGACCATGGAAAATGAATGGATTAGGATAAAACAAGGAATCAGTTTCGCCATGACCATGGAAAAGGAATGGATTAGGATAAAACAAGTATTGTGATAATCCTTGTTCACAAGTGAATACTTGTTCGTAAGGGAACCGTATAGCTGAAGGACATTCTAGATGTTCCTGTTGTGGCGTACAAACTTTAATTTCTTTTAGAAAAGACAAGAAGAAAAAAGTATGTGGTGCAAACTGCAGCCTTGTGACATTTATTGAACCGGATGCTTAACAGTTATCTGGCTGCTAAGGAAGAGTAATGGATTTACGATAAAACAAATATTGTTATGAGCCACTTTCACAAGTATTTTCACAAAGTGAATGGACCATGTAGGGTTATAGGGGATGTGGTGGATGCTCATGTTCTTCATGTTACCCATGATTTAGTTTAGCTCCTTGAGTTTTCATGCCATTTTATCCAATTGCTAACTCAATTTATGATTTTCTGCTTAGATAAATCAAGATCACAGGGTGGATCAGACTCTAAGAAGGATATAATTATCCATAAAGATGAAAGCAGTCAAAATATTGCAGCACAGACTTTCACTTTTCGTGAGCTCGCTGCTGCAACTAAGAACTTCAGGCAGGACTGCCTGTTAGGGGAGGGAGGTTTTGGTCGTGTATATAAAGGGTGGTTGGAGAATGGCCAGGTAAGTCTATCTGGACTGTTTTTTTGATGCATTGATATTCCGTTTTGGGTAATTTGATTAGAATAATTAGTAAAATGTTGGTAGAGTTGCTGTGACTTTTGTTAGTTTTACATTTCCATAGTCCCGAATGCTAACAAAATGTTTGTACCTATGTACACTTGCAAGCCTGGATACTAACAGAATTCTACTTCCCAGGCTGTTGCTGTGAAGCAACTGGATCGTAATGGTCTCCAAGGAAATAGGGAATTTCTGGTTGAGGTTCTCATGCTCAGTCTCTTACATCACACTAACCTGGTCAATCTAATTGGCTATTGTGCTGATGGTGACCAACGCCTTCTTGTTTATGAGTTTATGCCATTGGGGTCACTAGAAGATCATCTGCATGGTTTGTTTACCTTCTCCTTGTCACGTAGCCTTCTGAAATTCTATGAGTGAACTGTGGCATTGTAAAGAAGCATCTGACTGTTAAGCGTTTATGGTTCCGTGTATAGCTCAATGGTTCCTGTGCCTTGTGCTTAGATTTTAGTTGTTGGCTCAGCTTGTAACCATTCCCACGAATTGCTGTACTATTATAGGTTTATTATATTAGATTGATCTGCTAGACTTTTGCATCCCTTGTCTGATGGTCTAATTTTCATGTAATAAAATGAATATTGTGGTTTACCCTTGGTTGTATGCATTTAGCTTGACATTTGGATAAAGCTTGCTTATGGAAAAAGTAGTACACACAACACAGTAGGAACTATTGAAATAATAAAAGAAAGAAAAATAAAGCACCCACACGACAGAAGGTTCTCAACATGAACAGCTTTATCGGACAAGAGTGAATATTCATGAAATTTTATGTTTTTATTTTATTCTTCCATTTAGCTGTGGTATTCAATGATTTTAAAAGTGAAGATATTCCTTTTTTTATGATAGATATTCCTCCTGACAAGGAACCTCTTGACTGGAACACACGGATGAAGATAGCTGCAGGTGCAGCTAAGGGCTTAGAATACCTTCATGACAAGGCAAGCCCTCCTGTTATTTACCGGGATTTCAAGTCGTCAAACATTCTTCTTGGTGAAGGATTCCATCCGAAGCTATCTGATTTTGGCCTTGCAAAACTTGGTCCGGTTGGTGACAAGACCCATGTTTCAACACGTGTTATGGGTACTTATGGCTACTGTGCCCCAGAATATGCCATGACTGGGCAGCTCACAGTTAAATCTGACGTATACAGCTTTGGTGTTGTGTTCCTTGAACTTATTACGGGTCGTAAAGCAATTGACAACACCAAGCCCCACGGGGAGCAAAATCTTGTGGCATGGGTATGTTTCTATCTTAATTTACTATCATGTAATCATTTCACAATAGAAAACCCAGAATTGGGACTTTGTGAACAATTTTTTTACTTGGATGATTAATAAGCTACATCTAATCTGCAGGCTCGACCACTGTTCAAGGACCGCAGGAGGTTCCCACAAATGGCCGATCCTATGCTTCAAGGTCGTTTCCCTATGAGGGGTCTATACCAGGCCCTAGCTGTTGCCGCCATGTGTTTGCAAGAGCAAGCTACCACACGCCCTCATATTGGAGATGTTGTGACTGCCCTCTCATATCTTGCTTCTCAGACATATGACCCAAATGCTCCTGTTCAACGTAGTCGGAGCAATTCATCTACACCCAGGGCAAGGAACCCTGCTGGATGGAATGACGATCAGCGCAGTGTGCGCTCACCAAATCATCCTTCTCCAGACTTGAGGCGGAGGGAAGCTGCCAGGACATCGAAGTATGGAGCAGAGGTTAGAAGGACAAGCTCTGCTGGTGATTCTGGTCGGAGATCAGGAGTGGATGACATCGACATGACAGGGTCACAAGTGGGCAGTCCAGCAGCTCCGGCTCAAATTGGAAGACGGAGAGAAGCCTCAAGGATGGCGGACAGGCAGCGTGCAATCACGGAGGCCAGAATGTGGGGGGAGCATTCAAGAGAGAGGTCAAATGGCCATGGCAGCTTCGACAGCACAAATGAGTGAACCTGGCTGGTTTGGATTTCACTCTCAGACATACTGCTTCAGCGGAGGGATTAGTTACACTCATTGGCAGCGGCAACCGGATCCAATCTGGGAACATGGTGTTGGTTCTTATCATCTGTGAATAAGGCTTGTCTTGCTCATTTGTCAGGGCACGGTCATTGGTTAAACGCATTTCCTGGCATCCATTCCCTGTGAATGTGGCTGTTGTATGCTTGTGTAGAGCTGAGGAGCCTTTAGGATTCATTTGGAGAGGTAGACATGTGAAGAGAGGAGCGCAGTGTCACGTTGACGAGTGCTTTTTTGCGGTTAAACGATGAGTACGCTCAGCTGCACCTGTGGCTTGTGAATGTGTAATTGTGTCAGGTTTGGATGCATGAAGGGTCCTCTTTTCAGGCGAACACATACTGTAGTGGAAGATGCCACGTTGCGTACAGTGTTCTTTTTTCTTTGAGCTGCTTCCTTTGTTTCTTGTTAAGAGAGCTTGTTGCCAGAACAGCACAGTCGCGTATCTGTAGTGTACAGGATTAGCTTACCACATCGTGCTTCAGCACTAACCTGTGAAGACGACTGTTCTGTTCTGCACGTTGAGCGACCCGGAACGCCGGGGCGGCAGAAGACACTCTTGACATTGAGCCCCCGGCGTCGCATCGTTCCCGACCTCCAGGATGGCTAGTGGATATGCCAGAACATCCACCGGAATCAATCCTCCGGGAAGGTTGAGCTTGCCCGTACTCGTGCTTCGTCCATCAAAACAGCAGCAAGGCTATGCTTCTTGTTTCGTAGAGCAGCAGCAGGTCACCGCCCACAAGGTGCTTCACATGGAGCAGATCACGAGCGTTTCAGCATTGATGTCGGCGGTCGAGAACGGCGACGCGTTTCTAGCGTCAGCCGTCCATCGCCTCAACCTGCCGCCGCGGCTGACCGTGTCCGTGACCGCCATCTGAACGGATGTGAAGGAGGCGACGCCGGCGTCACGGGCGGCAGCTATCACCAACCATTCTTCTTCGCCGAACTCCGAAACCGCCGCCGCGTCAACGGTACTGCACTCGGGCCCGCGCGACGGCTATAGGTGCGAGTCACCTAACGCTCCACGACGTGCGGGGTCCGGAGGGAAGACGGGTCTACGTGTCAGTGAACGTGTTAAGGGGGCTGCTGGTAGTAACTTTGAGCCGGGGTGGGGGTAGGTGGGGCGCACCCACCAACACGATTCGCGCAGCCATCCCGCAGCGCAGGTGGATCAAAAGGCCCCGTGGGATCAACTAATCTGCGTGACTGCACTGCAGAGCTCTCCCTCCCTCCATCTTTGCCGCCTACCGGTCGATCCAGTCTTCCAGATCCGGGTAAGACCTTCGTCCTTCCGCCGCCGCCGCACCTCTCTTTCTTCTCCAGTAGGCGTCCTCGTCGTCCTCACCCGCTGCGTTCGCGCGTGGTGGAGATCTAGCTCGACTCGACTAGATTGGTTCATGTTCATCATTTTGTTCCTTGTTATTTACATGCCCGGGGTCGCGCCCCCTTAACGAATGGCTTGTTTGGTGCTTCGCCGCCAGCGCGGAAGCGCCAACATCCGCTCTTCGGGGACGGGTGGATCCTCCTGTCCTATCCAAATCTTTCTGGGACGAATGAGTTATGGATAGATAGATGATGCTAGGATAGATTCGTTTGAGGATTCGATACTTATATCATACTAAAAGATCTGTTTAGGTTGCGAGAAGGTTGAATTCAGTGAAAAGCATCTTTATACTGTTGTTTGACTGTTTGTGTGGATCATGAATTGTTGTATAGCACTCAGTTACTGTCCTAGTTTGACTCATCATGAAGCCTTTTACAGTATCTTGTCGTTCCTATTTACATTCAGTGAGAGTATCTAAGGTCCACATACATATTCGTTCTGGCCTTTCGATCAAGATCTGTGTAGACTAAATTTTTATGCGTGTCTGATGTGTACGATCCTTATGTTTCCAGGTAGAAGATGGCTCTCACGAGAATTGGTCTTGCTGGCCTCGCGGTCATGGGCCAGAACCTCGCCCTTAACATCGCGGAGAAAGGCTTCCCCATCTCTGTCTACAACAGGACGACCTCCAAGGTTGACGAGACCGTGCAGCGTGCCAAGCTGGAAGGGAACCTCCCCGTTTACGGTTTCCACGACCCGGCATCCTTTGTGAGCTCCATCCAGAAGCCGCGTGTCGTCATCATGCTTGTCAAGGCTGGGGCACCGGTTGACCAGACCATTGCCACGCTCGCGGCACACTTGGAGCAGGGTGACTGTATCATCGATGGAGGAAACGAGTGGTATGAGAACACGGAGAGGAGGGAGAAGGCGATGGAGGAGCGTGGTCTCCTCTACCTTGGTATGGGTGTTTCCGGAGGAGAGGAGGGTGCCCGCAACGGCCCGTCCTTGATGCCTGGAGGCTCCTTTGAGGCGTACAAGTACATTGAAGATATTCTTCTCAAGGTTGCTGCCCAGGTCCCTGACAGTGGCCCATGTGTCACATATATTGGCAAAGGTGGATCGGGCAACTTTGTCAAGATGGTTCACAATGGAATTGAGTATGGTGACATGCAGCTGATCGCTGAGGCTTATGATGTCCTCAAGTCGGTTGGTAAGCTCACAAACAGTGAACTGCAGCAGGTGTTCTCAGAATGGAACAAGGGTGAGCTCCTCAGTTTCTTGATCGAGATCACAGCTGATATATTTGGCATCAAGGATGAGCAGGGTGAAGGCTACCTGGTCGACAAGGTCCTGGACAAGACTGGGATGAAAGGAACTGGAAAATGGACGGTGCAGCAAGCTGCTGAGCTCTCTGTTGCTGCTCCCACAATTGAGGCATCCTTGGATTCCCGGTTCCTAAGTGGGCTAAAGGATGAGAGGGTGGAGGCTTCGAAAATCTTCCAAGGTGACTACTCCACTGGCCTGCCAGTGGACAAGGCGCAACTGATCGAAGATGTGAGGCAAGCTCTGTACGCCTCCAAGATCTGCAGCTATGCACAGGGCATGAACATTATCAAGGCCAAGAGCTCGGAGAAAGGATGGGGCCTCAATCTTGGTGAGCTAGCAAGGATCTGGAAGGGTGGGTGCATCATTCGTGCTATCTTCCTCGACCGCATCAAGAAGGCCTATGACAGGAACCCCAACCTTGCCAACCTCCTAGTAGACCCTGAGTTTGCTCAGGAGATCATGGACAGACAAGCTGCTTGGCGCCGGGTTGTCTGCCTCGCCATCAACAATGGCGTTAGCACCCCGGGCATGTCTGCGAGTCTGGCCTACTTTGACTCCTACCGGAGGGACAGGTTGCCTGCCAACCTGGTGCAGGCGCAGAGGGACTACTTTGGGGCTCACACCTATGAGAGGGTTGACATGCCTGGTTCATTCCATACAGAGTGGTTCAAGACTGCTCGCAACTCCAAGATCTGAGCTGCAGCTGCTGCTGCACAGACGACGCGCACAAAATAATATGATATGGTTTTGCATGCAAAGGAGGAGCTGTAATCAAACTTTATTTTCCATTTGCAGTGCTTGATTTAGTTCAGAAAATCAAAAGCTCCACCCTTTCTTTTCATGTAAGCACTAAGCAGTTCCAGAGGGAAAACATTTATAATTTGTGGAACATCTCTATTGATCTTTGTAAGTTTGTGGTGGTAATAAAAGCATACTGGTAACTGTGTTTAGTTTTCTGTTTTTGTCCCTGCACCTGTTTCATAAGCCTCTGCATGCTTATCTATTTCTGTGGTTTCTAAATGATAACATTGGAAGTTATAAATGTCAAACTTTGTACAGGATGCGTATTACTGCCCTGCAAGTGTGGCACAAACTGTATGGGCAGAAGTTTTCAAAATATTGTACTACTGAGGATGCCATGTGGAAACTGATCATCTTAAGTTGTGTGGAGCTGTAATCTGCCTATTTGTGGGACCTGTACAGCAACTTAGATTCTTGTACCTTCGTTCTAAAACAAATTTCTGTTCAAAAGATATGATTTCATTCAAGTTTTAAATAATATTTTAACCTGAAATTCAGGCTCTAGGCTTTGTTTCTTGGAGTGACTGGCAATTGTGCTTGCCCAACTGGGGCTGATGGACCACCTCTAGTACAGTACCAGTTTAGCGGTTAGTCATTTCACAGTGCCCATGATTTTCTGTAAAGAAACACAAATTAGACCCCCTTTGGTAGAGCTCCCACTCCTAATTCTCCTATGAGGTGATTCTGGAGCTGAAAGTGATTCTCTTTAGTTCTTTAGGATAAAATCTTAGAATCAGAATCACTTCACAAAACTAGGAGAAGTTACTTTTTTTTAACTCCCAACCCTTTAGTTCATTTCTGAGAATCACTTCACAGAATTAGACGAGAATCACTTTTTCTAACAAACAACGTTTAGCAGAGCTCCCTTGATTCTGCCTAAGAATCAGGAGCTGGGAGCTCTGCCAAGGGGCCCTTAGTATGTTTTCTCCATGCGTACAAATTTTCCTATAACACACCACACCAAAGTTGATAGCTTGTTGGTATTCAGAAGCATTTGCTGAAAGTGTGTGTATATATTTCATACTTAGAACATTTACAACAAGCATCTCCAAAGCCATCATGTTACTTCGAACAGTATGTATCACACGCAGGTGTGACACAGGACAACGGTTCGAGATGCTACCAAACTATATATACATATCGTGCATTGGTTCACTGGGCACTGAATCCTCTGTCATTTGACAAACCAGGTTGCTTCGACAAGACGACGTTACCTTTAAGGTCCATCTGATACTTCAATTTGCTGTAGTCCATAACAATTCTGCAGGAGCTCCAGTCTTCTGCGTGCATGCTGACACCGAGATAGTTTATATGGTCTTTTACGCTGTTGCCACTCACAGACCTGTATGCCCAAGTATGTCACACAAGTGAAAAATTAGAAAAAGGCAAGAAAATGAAACAGAAATAATGATACATCTGCTTGTGCTTGTTCATTAGACAAGGAGAAGGGTGGAGGGAGGGACCTGCTGCACGCTGGATCTTCACCAGAATCGTCACATATCTGCTCTACAGAGTAAATTAGGCTTCCTAGTCCAACGTTATGGATCCATACCTGAAAAATTGAAGAATAGTAAATGACTTATATTTGGAAACTGATGGAAAATAAAAGGTGGGCTATAGACATATGTAACTCAACCCACAGAGGCATATGAAGTAGGAGTGAGAAAGCAGCATAGAGAGCAATGTTGTAAGATGCGTAGCATACCTCTCTTGGAAAGTGATGGTATGTCTTTTGTGGGAAGAATGAGAAGTATGGTGGCAGATGGGGCACAATATCATGGGCATTAGTAACTCGAATTGCATGAGGCAAGTACTTTTTGAAATAAGATGCGAAAGCAGCATTGCCAATACGAGGTTGCCCAAAAGTCATTAGTTTGACACCATCCAGTCCATAGTTCACCTGAAAGCAGATATAAATTATGCTCGAGTGTGGAGGCTAAACAAACAGCAAGAGATTTAAGGAAGATACCTTTCTTTAGAAAACAAAAAACTAATTCATTTAATCTATAGTGAGATTAATAGTAAAGTGGTAGCGCTCATGCATCTAGATGTATGAAACTAAAAGAAGATTCAGGTTGCCAAATAAAAAGCAGAAGATAATCCTATAATACGCTCACAAATATAGTTATCAGAAATAAGTTTCTGAAGAACAAAAAAGTAAGAGAAGGTCAAAGCATATATAATGGCATATTTCCAACACAGTTGAAATTATAATGGCATATTTCCGATTAGTTGAATTGTAATGGCATATCTCCAAATCGCGAAAATTGTAATGGCATGAATCCAATTAACCCTATATTCTTCAGGCCAGGTTCAGTACTCACAACAAGATCTAGTGCACAAAATGAAGCCATGGCTCCACCCATTGAATGCCCTGTGATCATGATTGGAACATCTCCATATAGCTCCTGAGTCTTTTGGATACCACTGACTACTCCATCACGCAGTGTTGTGTTATGATAAGCTGAGTAAAACCCTCGGTGTACCTACAACCAAGTAGATTACTAACTAATATGAGTTTGTTTTGCCAAAAGTGCAGTACAATCATAAATTTATAATGCTTCATATATACTAACCATTGCTTCAGGCATGCCAGGGTAGTCAAGATCAAGTTGTTTCCATAACAAGTCCTCTATCCAGTTCTGGATGCTGAAAAATCAGTGTATCAGTAGACCTGGGGTTCCTCAGTAGATTTACAAGTCGTACACATATATGCTCAGCTGTAAACTAAAGATCAAATAAATTCAACAGATAGCAGGCTAATGAAACTGTCAAAGTGCTTAACTGATTTACATCATGGAGTTCTAGAGCGATGAATTTTTCTGATCTGAAATCAAAATAAAAAATAACTAAAAATACTTGAAGACATGTATGATAATTACCTGTTCTCTTGGGTTCCTCTAAACACAACAATGGTCGCATTAATATCACTTGCAAAACCGACATATGCCTGCTTGTTCATAAAAATAAGTCAGTTAAAATCATAATATAAGACAGGGAGATAAGAGGGTGAATGAAGTTCTGGAATGACCTGCAAGCAATTCTCGACATCTACAACGATCTCCATCATTTCAAACCCCTGTGTTATCCAATAAGATTTCATCATTCATTTCCAAAATCAATGAACTGCAATAAACTTTTAGGAAACAGAACAAAATAATTAAGCAGACCAGAAGTAGCGAAGGTTCACCTCGATCATGTCACCGCATCTAGCACAGGTCCAAGTAAACAACTGAGTCAAGTCAGCGGTGTATATCTGCAAACATCAAAAAGTTTAACTCCCAAAACATAAAAGAAAGGCGGAACCTGACAAGCAACAGCATATATATGCCTGTAGATATCTGAAAGAAGAAAAGAAAATATGGATTGCTGAGGGACAACTCATAGGAGGGAGACAAATGGACTTACTGCAGAAGCATATTCCACAAGTATCTTGGCAAGAGTTGAATTATATATGGTAGAGGAGGGGCGATGCTTGATTGTAAGTTCTATTCAACAAAAAGTGAAGTATCATCATGATCAAGTTCCATCAAGAAACTACTGAAATGCAGCATGCAACATGCAGAATACATGGATAAAAGCCACAGTCCATGAACAAGAGGAAGATTATGTATCATGGCACAATAAA